>CM047509.1:29387383-29469883 GCA_026122265.1 Ammodytes dubius
GTTTAGTCCTAACTCTAGGGACTGTAAGTAGACCTGTCCCAGACGACCCAAGGGCTCTGGACGGCAGAAACAGAAAGGATGCTGGTTTGAGACACCATGGTAGGACCAACCCAAAAACATTATTTTGGCTAAATCAGTGAATATCTTCTCATGATCCGCTACCTGCCCATATTGTGTGCACTGCACGCTGGGAAATAATCCAGTGTTAATACACAGCCTAGGATTCTAGGCATGTTGCTATAGCTACGGTCGGCCCCCTTTGTACACATGCCTGTTTACAGAGCCTAGGGTGTATATCAACACAGGCTTTCATTTCCAGTGCACACAAAGTACAGACAGGTAGCGGATCGTGAGGAGATATTCATTTATATAATCATATTTATATGATTTTGACAACAATGTTGCTTCGTACCCAGACTTTATAATATGCAAATGATCAACACTGAGGCAAGTTTTTAAATTGCAGAGGAAAAATAAAGAACATGTTCTGACTGTACTGTACTGTGAGCCCTTTTTGTTTCATGCTAAAATCTGCGGCCTGATTTCAGTTGCTGATTGGCCATAGACGGGATAATGTTAGGGTGAATCAACGCTAAACACAGGCTTGGTGTTTAGGTGTGTAGATGGTAAATGGACTTGACTTATATAGCGCTTTTCTAGCCGATTTTCTCAGCCCAAAGCGCTTTACATATCTTACCACATTCACCCATTCATACACACACTCATACACCGATGGCATAGATGAGATGCTAAATAGCGGCGACGACCCAAACGTTTAGCTGCAGCTGACAGTCACAGTAAATACCAGCTGTCAGCTCCTGGCTCACAGTGATGTTTGAATTTCCAGAAAAAAAGTTGTTTGAGGTGAATTTATATGGTTTACACAACAGCAAAAATAAATCCCTATGAATCTGATGTACACAAACAAACCAGTTTATAGATGTAAATGCAACACAATTATAATGGGACTGTGTGTGTGTGTGTGTGTGTGTTAAATGTGCTCAGAGGAACTTTCAGTTTGTGTTAATTCTTGCACCCCCTTTGGACAAAAGCAGTAGTGTTTTTACTACGCCAGCTGTTGTTCTTGGGTGAGTGTACATACTCACCCAGGAACTATATAAAAATATCATTCTTCGCACTGATGGTCTCGTTTGATGTAATATGTAATTCATGATCCTCAGAGGAAAAATTTGACTGTTTCAGAAATATTTAAAAGTTCCTTGTAGCACCTTTAAGTTGTTATCACGGAAAAACATAGGAAATAAAATGGAATGTTACATGTCCGTTTAGAGCTAAATATTTAAGAAACAACCATTTATATTTATAAGGAGAGGAAAGGCATTATGAAAAACTATATAAAAATAGCATTCTTCGCACTGATGTTCTCATTCGCTGTAGTATGCAATTCATGGTTATAAGAGGAAAAATTGGACTGTTTCAGAAATATTTAAAAGGAGGGTATTTGTACTCACACATGCCGTTGGGGGCTCCAGGGTGGCGTGGGGGCATCATGGGGCTGCCAGGGGGGGGCCCGGTCAGCATACGTCCCGGGATGGGCTGGCCTGGTCCCATCGGTCCTGAAGTGAGGAAAGGACAAATCAAGATGAGTGGAAAGGTGATAGTTTGAAGCAAGACATGTGACGCCAAAGTTCAGACCTTCAAATATTGTTCGGGAAACTCCGTAGGTGGCCTGTTGCTTTAAATATTGCCGCCGTAAAGGAATATGGGATACAACTATCTACTTTCCTTTTGTAAAGGTTGGTCAGGAGTAACCTATGCTGAAGGAGGGTTAAAGGATGCATCGAGGCTCCTTTCCTAAGCATTTAAAAAAAAAAATCGAACCACCTTTCCTCCAAGTACTTCCGGGTCATCTCGTTAGGAAAGGAAATTTCCTAGGCAAAAAAAGAGAATCCGTAGAGGCCCCTAGTATGCATCACATCATATTAAGGAACACCTATTGGCTCTATATTTTCCCCTCAACACGCAGAACTACCATAAAACAAAGTCACGACACACACACACACACATTCAGGGTTCAATTGCAAGGGTAACCCAATTCTTTACACACACACACACACACACACACAGCTAAGGGCTCCGTCTCTCACCTGTCTGTCCGGGATGGTGAGGGCCCATTGGGTGGTGACCCATGGGGGGGTACCCGGCGTGCATGGCTCCTCCCGGTTGGGGCCCTCCGTGGTGGGCCTGGGGACCTCCAGGGTGCATGCCCGGGGGAGGAGGACCCGACCCAGGAGTCTGGCCCTGGGCCTGGGCCGCGGCAGCAGCAGCGGCCGCCTGCTGCTCCATCTGCTGGCGCGCCTTCATCTCCGCGTACTTCAGCTGCTCCATGTGGAAGGACTGGCGCTCCGTCAGAAGCTGCTGCCGCTGGAGCTCCAACTGCACGGAGAGAAGGAAGGCATTAGATATAAAAGTATTTAGAAATTATTAAAAATAAAAATTAATTAGTTATAAAAGTTAAATTATTAAAAAATAAATAGACATTAGTTAAAAAAGTAATTGAAAAATATATTAAAAATAATAAAAATACATTAGATATGCAAGTAGTTAGAAATTATATTAAAACTGCACGGAGAGAATTGAGATATTAGTTATTTGATTTTTATTTAAACCATTATTTATATTTCTACTTCTACAGGTAAATCCCACTGAGACCGGAGACTCTTTTGCAAGGGAGACATGTTCCCATTTACACGTTACCATTCACACACACATTCATACATCGATAGCAGGCTAACTATCGACATTCATACTTTATAAAAGTAGTTAAAAATGATACTAAAAATAAGAAGACATTAGTTATAAAAGAAATTAAAAATGATATTAAAAATAATAACTAGCCGGTAGTTATAATAGACTGTATAAAAGGTTATAAACAACAACAACGGGCAAAACACACCAATAAATTCTCAACACTACGTTTAAAAGTAAAAGTGAATATAGAATACAGTTTGAGAGACTTTCCCTGCACTACTGTTGTCTATAATGATCAAGGTCACTTTTATTTATATAGCACATTATAAGAACCTAAATTCACCAAAGTGCTTTACATAAAATACATAAATTAAAATACAACAGCACACATTAAAAAACACTTACAGCAATGACACAAAACAATTCATTAAAAACACTTACAGCAATGACACAAAACAATTAATTAAAAGCCTGTGAAAAAATTATGCAATCTCATAAATAAAGTTGTGTGGAGGGGGAAAAAATCTCCCACAATTGAGGACTGTTTGCCTGATGTACTAGCCAGGAAAAACATTTAATGTCATCAAGCACTTTCAGTACATTACATTTAAAGTACGACGGTGGATGTTTTATTTAGTAACTGCATTACCAAGACCTGGTAATTGGATAGTTTATGTACTCAATTTACTTTATTTCCAACATTAACTCTGAGCTAAATGGCACAAGGACCTATTTTCCATTTAGCACTGATCTATTTAACTACGCAGATCCGTTTGGTTTAATGTGCTTAGATTTTTAAGATACACCCTAAAATAATGGAGCTCACAGCAATGAAAACGTCACTTTAAAAATGCAACAGCTACTCTTCTTTGCAGAGAACAAGGTAATGGGGCCTCTGGATAAGACAGAGACCCTTACTGTCAACGGTTTTCTAACGGGAGACTCTTGAGGTGTATAGCTCAGAAAATGGATAAAAGTATCGTGAGAGCTAGATTTAACTAGGATTAAGTGGGATTTTTTTTTTATTTGAGTCATTTGGGAGTTACTGCCACTTTGTATAGCCAAAACAAGGATCTTAATAACACCAGAATTATACTACTATACTTTTATTTATTACTATATCTTACTTGTGTTTTTTTTTTACACTTTAATTCTAATTTTCCCTCTCCAAGTGTATTTTGATTTTATACAATTTTATTGATCGTTATGATTTTTTTAACACAGCTGAAATAGCTTTGGCAATATTGTCATCTTTGAACAGTCATGCCAATAAAGCTGATTTGAATTGATCTTAATACTAGCATAAAACCATTATATAATAGCAAATAATAAGACAAGCCTGCAGCATATTTGTACACTTCAGTAGCAGTCTGCATGTCTACAGAGGAGACTGTGCATGTTCAGGCCTGTTAAAAGGCTAAAACTGTCTTGTGTCTCTTTGCTGTGCTGTGGGGATCTTTGGTTTACATAAGCTTTTCTTGAGACGAAAACAAACTTCTTAAAAAAAAAAAAAAAAAAAAAAATCCAGAGTTCTTTTCATGCACTATTTACAGCTGTGAAACTGGGCTACGCTCCCGAGGCCTCCAACACAGTTTTACACTCACACTGGCGTCTCCCGGGAAAACACATACACACACACACACACAAGAGAGACACACACACACATAGAGAGAGACACACACACACACACACACACACATAGAGAGAGACACACACACACACAGAAGAGACACACAGACAGAGACACACACACACACACACACACACACACACAGACAGAGAGAGACACACAGAGACAGAGATACACACACAGAGACAGAGAGACACACACACACACACACACACACACAGAGACAGAGAGACACACACACAAACACACACACACACACACACACACCACACACACACACACGACTATTAATTTGGCTGTAGAGACAGGTAACAGTTCCACTTGACGGCTTTCTTTGGGAGATGTTTTATTGGCAGCTTAGCTCGCTCACAAAGAAGTGAGTCTGTGCCTCCTCTCCTGGAACATGTGGGAAGCAACTTGTTTAGGCTTCCCTCTGAAACACTGGCACATGTACTCCAAATATTTACTGGATGCTTATTTCAATTTAGCAACCACAGTAGTAGGACAGGGCTGGGTGCATTTAAAAAAAGGGGGGTATTGAATTTGATTACTAACTTGTTTTGATGTCAACATATGTATCAAAGTCTTATTCTTCTAAATGAAAATAGGTTTGTGTTCGACGTAAATGACAGCTACACATATATGGACTGATCAAGGCCTAGATTTGTTCAAAAACTCAAATGTCTTTTTCCTTGACTAGTTTGCGGTTGGTTTTCACTTGGGATTCAAAATTTAGAAAGTCAATATTGAGGTGAATTCTTCACTAAAGCATTTGTACAGAATTGTCCTTATAATATTTGTACAGAAGTAAACAAGCAGAGTCGTCATGGTGACGATCAAACCGCATATAAAATATTAATTTTTGCTTCCTGGATGGCAGGTTGTTTTTTGACTTACGGCCTTTTTTAGTTTCATAACACGTCACTCTTCAAAATTATATTATTTTTCTCATTGAGATAAGCTGTTTAAATAAAGGAAATAAATAAATAAAAAAAAACATTAATGCTGAATCGAATCCACTTTTTGCAGATATGCCAGGCAGCCTGTGTGTGAGACTTACGGCCTCCTTCTCTCGGTCCATGATGGTCTCCAGCTCCTCAAAGTGCCGCAGTTTGATCTCCAGCTTCTTCATCTGCGTCTCCACCAGCAGAGCAACCAGGGACTTGATCTTCCTCTCCTCCACCGCAGCCAAGTGCTGACGAGAGGCAAGTCAATGAGGAAGTTAGCACATCTTTTTATTTATATAGCACTTAAACCTGCAGTGTGTAGAATTTTGGGTTTATTTCCTAGCAGATTTTGTAGAAAGTAATTATAATATCCATAAGTACATTTAATTTAGTGCATAATAGCTGAAACATTTTTTTTGAATATATTTTTTTCCCTTAGAAAGGGTCTCATATATGTCCATATTTCTGCTTATTTTGGACCAAGGCCTAGTGCCGCCATCTTGAAAGTGTCATAGTTAGAATGTCATCAGGTGCATTGTTTAAAATTTAGAATTGTTCTTGTCCTTGAAGGCCACTGTAGCTTCTGTTATTATTCGAAAGGGGTGGGGTTACCCAGGGAGCGTTGCATTCTAGAACTTTGTAGAACTTTCTTGATGATGTCATATTACACACTGCACCTTTAAGGCTAATTGACCTAATATCTGCCTGGATGGTCATTTAACATTTGAAAAAAAGTGTATTATGTGTGAATGCGTCTGCTGCCACTAAGGCCATATGCAGAAATATGAACATATATGAGACCCTTTCTAAGGGAAAAATTTATAATTCAAAAAAAAAAAATTCAGCTATTATGCACTAAATTTAATGTACTTATGGAAATTATAATTACTTTCTACAAAATCTGCAAGGAAATAAAACCCAAAATTCTACACACTGCACCTTTAATATAGTGAGTGTTGGCTGTGGTTGAGTGCGTGTCTCACCTTGGCCTTAGTGGCAGCAGACGCCAGAGCAGCCGCGGCGGCCGTAGCGATGTTTCCCTCTCCGATGTCGTGCTCCAGCTTCTTCCTCTTGTCCTCCTCTTCCTCCGTCACGGCTTTCTCCTCTTTCTCCTTCTCCTGCTCCGAGCTGGACGTCTCCATCGACTCCTCCTTGTCCTTATCTGATAGACACAGAAAAAATACGTTTAAATTTAAGTTTTTGTTATTTATAGCGTGATTATAACGCGAGACACAAGTTTAACCTTAAACCTGCAGTGTGTAGAATTTTGGGTTTTATTTCCTAGCAGATTTTGTAGAAAATAATTATAATATCCACAAGTACGTTTAATTTAGTGCATAATAGCTGAATAATTTTTTATAATTATTATTTTTTTGCTCAGAAAGGGTCTTGTATATGTCCATATTTCTCCATACTTTGGACCAAGGCCTTGTCACCGCCATTTTGGAAGTGCTGGGGTGGGGTTACCCGGGGAGCGTTGCATTCTAGAACTTTCTTGATGATGTCATATTACACACTGCACCTTTAAAAGTAGTTATTTGGAACATCCAGTTTTTGCTGATTGTAGCGCCATCTTTGGACAAAAGCTGTATTGTTTTTACGACACCAGTAACTGCTTTCCTAAAGATCTTTACTATACAGGAAGATATCTCCATAGACTCCTCCTTGTCCTTATCTGATAGAGAAATAAGATTAAAAATACCTACTTCACCGGTTGGAATATGAAGGTGTACTGAACTCAGAGAACCTATGAAGTATAAATGTGCAAAAAAAAATTGAAATTGTGATGTCACAGAAAGAGAAATGTAGGGTTAGACAGTGAGACCATAAAAACACTCTTTCTGCCTTTTCTCAGGCTAGGATGATCCGATTGCAATTTTATTTGCACATTTATACTTCATAGGATCTCCGAGTTCAATACACCTTCATATTCCAACCGGTGAAGAAGGCCTTTAACTTTAAAGTAGCTATGAGGAACATCCCGTTTTTGTTGGTTCTAGCGCCCCCTCTGGACAAACGTGGTAGTTGTTTTTAAGACACCAGTGCCTGCTGTCCTAAAGATCTTCGCTAGAATTTGCAGGCGGCGTGTGCATTTGTTTGGGCAGCGCGTAAAAGAGACGGCAGAATGCATGGCCATGAGGTAATGTATTTATACGTGACTATGTCAAATTAATAACGGTAATAAGATAAAACTTTGATATTGTCCTGTTTGGGAACCACAGCCTTTTCCGGTCTGCTTGCCGTTATTTGTTTTGTCAAAGTTTGCATTGGAATTGGACAAAGTTCCACAAACAATTTTTTTTTTTTTTACTTTCTTAGCAATCAGTAGCTAAACCCCGAAGGTGTACTCATGTATAACGGCTACAGTTACCGGTAGTCCGTTAATTATTGAGTGGATCCACAAAGAAAGTCAATTACCGGTTGAGTGATTTTTTTTAAAAGCAAAAGTGCAAAAGGTTTCCTAGTGGCAGTAAATTAAATATCTTCGGGTTGCAGACTGATGGTCGGACATAACAGGCAATTTGACGATATCAGCTTGCTTACCGATATTTCATAATGTTCTAGTTTGTGGGACATTTTCCTAGCCTGGTCCTACCAAACCATCTTACTTCAGTTCATTTGTACAGAAGGTCTGGATTCGCTCTATTGACAAATGTAAACTCACTTGAAGGCGGGTGTCTGTTAAGGTTTAAAACTATTGGATCTGCCCAGTGCCACTCTGGATCTGCCAACCAATCGCGTAACGTTTGGTCGTGACGTATGTCATGCGCCGGCTTCTGACTACAACTGAAACTGGCGCACGACCTCAACGTCATTGTTCTCAGCCACTCCCTCTGTTCGCTGATTGGACCGGTACAAATCTACCTGATCAAACCTGCGAATATACTGCGAACAGACTGACTACTGAAGGGAAAAGGAGAATTGAGCAGAAGTAGGTAGGCGGGCTATGCCAGGCTAATATTTTCCTGTTTTTGCTGCTGAATGTCAGTGTTACCTGATGGACTGTCTGTGTGTCTCTGTGTGTGTGTCTGTCTGTCTGTCTGTGTGTGTGTGTGTGTGTGTGTGTGTCTGCAGCATGCACTCTCTCGTGTCTCGGCCTTTACCTGCTGGACTGGTCTTTGCCTCTGCGTCCTCTTCGTTTTCCTCCTCGCGCTCCGACGGCTCGGCTCCCTCTTTCTTCACCTTGTCTGCGGCTGCTTCCGTCTTATCGCTCTTCTCCGCAGATTCACTGGGTTTCTCTGCCTCGTCCTTCAACTCCGCCTGAAGGAATAAGGAACACCACACACACACACACACACACACACACACACACACACACACACACACACACACACACACACACACACACACACACACACACACACACACACGAGTGTCAATGCAATGGGATGAAAGGAGAAAGGCCTTCTGTATGATACAAGTCTGACTTTAAAAAGGTTTAGTCAGCGATTCTTGAGAACACTTTTTGTTAAAATCACGTTTAGTCAAAATCAGTGAATATCTCCTCATGATCCGCTACCTGTCTGCAATGTGTGCGTGTGGCCCTTTACAAAAATATATGGGTTTAAACACAGCCTAGGCTCTGTAAACGGGTAAGTTTCAAGCTACAGTTGGCCCTTTTGTGTTCATACCAGTTTACAGAGCCTAGGCTGTGCTTTAACATTGGATTTTTATTCGGCGCAGTACAGTACAGTACGGACAGGTAGCGGATCGTAGGGGAGATATTCACCGATTTAGACAACAAGTGTTTCAATCTAACTAAGCAAGAACATTTTGGGCCGGTTTCACAGACATGGATTAAGCCTAGTCCTGGACTAAATGAAATTTTGAATGAAGATTGTCCACTGAAAGTACAATTTAGTCCAGAACTAGGCTTAATCCATGTCTGCGAAACCGGCCCTGTTGTAAAACACACACAAAAAAGTAATTCTAACGCATTAAATAGCAGCAACAGGTTAATGTGTCTGTCTGTAAGCAATCAATGTGAAGAGTCAAATGCTCCGGGCGTATTGAATAATGAGTTGTACCGTGACAATATCCACTTTTTGTGAACGGTGGCTGTGATTTGGACAAAGTGGACTGATGCTTAATGGGTTGCTAATGAGGAAGCCATCAGCCAACAAGCTGGGGCAGGGACAGAGTGAACGTTAAAAATCAACAATGCCATTACATTTAGCCAGTGGGCGTTTCCCAATCCCTTAGCCTGGATAAAAAAATTAAAAAAAATAAAAATATATGAGCATGATTTTACCTTATCGGCCTGCTGGGAGTCTGTGTCGGTCTCCATCTTTTCTGCCTCTGGAGTTTCTGAAAGACAAAGTGTGGTGGAGAAATGAGCATCATGCTGCGAACTTAAAGGAATACTTCACCCATACGGAACCAGCGTTCTATCATTATAAAATCGCTATTATAATATAATGAATGAGGTTTTTCTGCCCTCAGTCTTCCCGTGGCCCAGCTGTCCTGTTAATCCTAACCCTACATTTTACCGTGTGTGATGTCACGCATGGTAAAATGTAGGGTCATAGACAGTGAGACCATAAAACATTCTTTCTGCCTTTTCTCAGGCTAGGATGGGACCGATTTCTAAAATGTTTGCACATTTATACTACATAGGATCTCAAGAGTTTATATTAAGAGTTTCATATTCCCACCGGTGAAGTAAGTCTTTAAACTGAAGAAAGTTTAAGATAGTCGTGTTAAAAACTAAATTATACTTGCAACCATTTATTCAGCTATGAACTGCAGTTGAACTACTCACGTGCAATAGGGCGATGTACAATAACACTAGCACTTTTACAATCTTAGCACTTAGCTACTTTAGCACTTAAACACTTTACACTGAATTCTTATGGTCCAAATGCTGCTAAAGCCAAGAAAACACGAAAGTAAAGAGGGTGAGGTCGGGGGCGCCTTTAGCTCAGTTGGTAAGGCGTCCCCCTCCCGGGCCGGGCCCAGCAGCAGACCCGGGTTCGATTCCCACCCGCGGTCGTTCTCTGCATGTCACTCCCCTCTCTGCCCCATTTCACCTCTGTCTCTCTGCACTATCGATAAAGCATAAAAATGCCCAAAAAATATCTTTAGAAGAAGGGAAAAAAAAAAAAAAAAAAAAAAAAGAGGGTGAGGTCCCATCAATGTATTCAGAATCACACACAGAAATTTCAGAAAAGATCCGATACATTTTAGACGTGTGATACAACTGCAAGATAACGAATCAGCATTGATGTGTCATCCTGTTTGAATTTTAAAATGCATTTAAAAAGGTTCACGGAAGCAAATATACGTTCAAATACTAGTGTTGAGGGAATACACCTAGGACAGGAAATTAGGGTCAGAAGCATTTTGAGTTTACAGGCCCACGGGGAAGAGTTGGAAGTGAGTGGTTATGTGTGAGTGTGTGCTAATGATCACACACACACACACACACACACACACACACACACACACACACACACACACACACGACCTAGTGTGTACGGTTGAGTGTTAAAATCATGTCCCGGGTGCACTTCTTGGGCGCGTGTTAAAGGTTTGAGAATTGATTTTGTGGATGTGTGTGTCGGTCGAGTGCTTCGGGCTGTAAAAACCTATCGATTACAAATGTGGTGGGGCTCAGGATGGGCATTTATTTAAGTACAACAAATGATTGGTTATCGTGTGGGACAGAGCGAGTGTGTGAGGATGATTGTAAGCTAAAGTGAAAAGGGAGAGAGAGAGAGAGAGAGAGAGAGAGAGAGAGAGAGAGAAATATTTTCAAGAAAGCAAAGCGCATAATAGAGAGAAAGATCAGCATATGATAGAGTGTGATGACCCAGTTTTCCGCTAACAACCCCCCCCCCCCTCTCCGCTAACATTCCCCTGCCCCATCTGCCACTGTTGCTTTAATCCACACACACACACACACACACACACACACACACACACAGAGACACACACAAAAGCACACATCAATATTCCTGCATTGCTCAACCGCCTGCTGATAAAAACTGACACGTGTCTGGCTTTTAAATGCCAAGACAAACTCATCATCTCGATCTGATATTCAGGTGCAGAAAGGCCATCACTTTTTGATGCGAAGTGATGCTGTCAACTCCTATGGTGACATTAACATATCTCCACACACACACCATTGAACACACACACACACACACACACACACACACAAAGAGACACAAAAACACACGCTTACTGCAACTATCTGCTGCCCTCCAGTGGCTGCAGATGTCAAACAAAATCAACCAAACAACATTGAATAAGATCAAATTTCAATGTGTTATAAGAACATCCGTTGCACTGATGACAAAATCCCTTAATTAATCTTTATTTTATTTTTTAAATAATTTGATTATCACCGATTGTTTCCGAGTGTGTACCCTGATTGTTGAATCCACTTATTGGAATAGTTCATCGGCTAAATGTAATAAAATGTTCCTCACGTCTCTCAAAACATGCAAAATGACAAAAGTAGCCATTGACTAATGAATTGATTCTTGCTGTTCTAAGTTTGTACCTCTACGATTGAACTTGCACTTATCGGGAGTCAATTTGTTTAAAATCATCAGCTAAATGTAGGCAAGGCAAGGCAATTTTATTTATAGAGCACATTTCAGGCACAGGGCCACTCAAGGTGCTTCACAGGGTTAAAATCAAATAAAGAATACAAATACAAAAAAGGAACAAATTTAAAACATGGATAAAAATACAACATTTAAATAAAAGAATTAAAACATTTTACCCCAAAAAAAAGGTGTAATATGTAAATGTAATATAATGTTGTCCTCACGTCTCTCACCGCTCTTCTCGGGCTCCTCCGGCGCGGTGCCTGCGATGCCGCTGCTCTCCAGGCCGAAGGCGGGGTCCACCTTCCCCGTGCTGCGCGCCGCCTCCTGCACCTTCTTCACATGGGCCTCCACCAGCTCAGCCGGGACCTCCTCACGCACACGAGAAAACTCCTCTGCACAACCAGGGGGGGGGACAGGAGTTAGTTTACACCACAGATAGTAAATAATATGGCTGTAGCATCCGGGCTGACCTCAGTTATTCACACGGCAATAATAATAATAATTGATAGGTTTTAAATAGCGCTTTTTTGGAGGTCACTCAAAGACGCTTTACATTACATAGAATATACATAAAGAAAAAAAAAAACAGTTAAACAAGATATAAAAACTAATTTCAAAATTAGGTTTGGAATAGAGTCAGGTGGTTTTTGTATTTATTTTTTTAAATAATAGTAAAACCTTCGTCTATATGATCCCATATCTCTTATTTACAGAACATATTTAACAAATATCAAAGATATGACAATGCAGTTTCATCTTCCTTTAGCTGAGAATTCATTACGGATTATTGATGTAGGGAAACAGGCTGAGATTAAATAAGGTATTCTTCTTCTCAGCCCTTTTCGAACTTGTAAAGCATGTGTTGGACAGTTTATTTTCATTTGTGGTTTCCATTGTTTGAAAATATTATTTTAATTATTATCTCTGTCCACTTGTTTTATTATTATATCTCTTTTTTTATTCGAAAATAAAACACATTTTCAATGAAATCCCCACTTTTTGACCTAAATATACATGGGGATGTATGTATACGAATTATTAATCCAATCACATGC
Organism: Ammodytes dubius; assembly: GCA_026122265.1. Classification (NCBI taxonomy): domain Eukaryota; kingdom Metazoa; phylum Chordata; class Actinopteri; order Uranoscopiformes; family Ammodytidae; genus Ammodytes; species Ammodytes dubius. The sequence goes on from CM047509.1 coordinate 29,400,291, forward strand.
AGCTCTATTTGAGACTATTCTTCATTCTGGATGTATTTTTGCATATATGTGGTTTGATATTTGTAAAATGTGCAAAAAAACCCAATAAAAATTTAAGTTTAAAAAAAAAAAATATCCCGTCCCGTTCTTACCCAGTGCTGCCCTGGCTGCAGCAGAGGCCACCCTGGGATCGACCACGGAGGCCAGGAAAGCTACGGTGCTCATGACGGGGTTTCCAGACTGGCTGAAGGGGATGGGCTGGTAGGCTAGCGGGCCCAGGGACGACTCCGTGTTCTCCATGTACGGGTCCTCGATGGGCAGACGCAGGAAGTGGAGGATACACTCGTCCTGGGTGCGCGAACCGATGTGCTCCGACACTTTGTTCCAGTCGTCTTTGAACATCTCCAGCGCCTGTAAAAAAGGTAAGAAGTGAATTGATTGATTGATTGATTGATTGATTGATTGTCTTTATTTCGAACATGCGAGCAATAAAAAAAATAGATGAATAAATAAAAAACAAACAAAAGCAAAAAAAAAATAGAAGACACTTTCTACATTGAATAAATTAAGGATGTTACAATTGCAAATTTGGCAACCGCCACAAATGTGTTGGATTTTAATTTGGCCAATGTCGATACCAACGTTTTTTGTTGGTTGTCTTCTATGCCAGGTAAACATATACATTTTTTTCATAAAAAGTATTGAACCATAAAATATACATAAAATGTTTGATGTTACTTTTTTTTTTTTGCCAATGGGCCGATACCAATGTCAAGCCAAATATCAGTGAATAATATACAAGTCGTAAGCAGAATATTTTATACGGTACTCATAGAGGTATGCAGGATTATAAAAGCAGCTGCAGAGTGGGAGGACGGCAACACAGATTACAGATTGGAGGGAGGAAGTTTTCAGGCTGGAGTGAGAGAGGAGAAGTGAACTTAAAAAGTAAAATATCGGAAGAAGAGAAAGAGGAGCGGGCCTTGAAAAAAAATATGTATGAAACCATGAAAGACAAGAGGTGGACTGATGAAAAAATAAGGGAAAAGTATGTTCATATTCAACTTTTTTTAGTATTACCATTTAAACATCTGGTCAATGATTAGACTCCTTTGTGATTTTTTTCTACTTATGACATCTATTGCAGTATGTCCGTCCTGGGAGAGGGATCCCTTACTCTGTCGACTCTCCCTGAGGGGTTTTTACTAGGAGTTTTTTCTCAGCCGAGCTAAGGGTGTAAATGCAGAGGGTGTCATACTGTATGGAATGTAAAGCCCACTGAGGCAAATGTCTATTTCTGATATTGGGATATACACATAAGTCTGATTTGATTTGATTTATGGAGATAGAGAGAGGCAAAAACAGGGCTGAAAGGTATGAAGAGAGAGGTGATATGGGGACAGAGGTTCAAGATAAACGACATGCAACACCTGCGATAACTATCAAATGTTTCCATCGGCAGTTATGAGTCAGTTGGAGGAAGGAGAACAGGTTTTTGTGTTGCTTAGCAGCCAAAGAATATTCATAAACTATTATAGAGAGTATTTTACCAGGTTTCTTTCCCCTCAAATGTCCCGTGAAACTCACCTCCAGTAGCAGCAGAGTCTCCTGCTCGGTCCAATCCCTGGTGGAGTTGACCACTTTACCCTGCAGGGAACAGACAACAAATTATCATATAAAAAGGAATGGAAAGTGTATTGACAGTGTGGTTGTTGTTGGTCTATAGCCTCCAATACGAGTGAAAACAGATAGTTTAAAAGGGGGATTAAGTGATAAGCGTTTGTTAATATACGTGTGAAATCTCTCTCTCTCTATTTTTTTTTTAAACCTTTATTTATACAGGTAAATCCCCAAAGACTCTTTTACAAGGGAGACCTGTTTTCCTTTCCCACGTTACCCACACACACATTCATACACCGATAGCAGCAGGCTAACTATCGACATTCACACGAGGCAAGGTGGGTGAAGTGTCTTGCCCAAGGACACAACAACTATGACACAGGTGGCAGGGCGGGGATCGAACCTCCAACCCTTTGAGCATCAGCCGACCCGCTCTACCAACTGAGCCACAGTCTATATTCACAAAGCAATAACTTAAAACAGTATGCACAGTTCATAACACAGGTCTCCCAGTCATTCAGCTGTGTAGTAATCGCCAGATACAATTTCAAGTATCCCGCTCCTTTTCATCCAATCAGGAGACAGAGCGCTATTAAGAGGCGGGGTCTCTGTGCCCGTGAACGATGACTCGCTGCTCTCCATCGCGGCACTATCTGATGAAGACAGCTGTGTGTTCATGTGGTGGTGACGTAGGGACGAGGGAGGGGGGAGGGGGACTGCTAACTGCTAGTCACTGACAGGAAGATAGCTAAAAAGGACCAAATCACTTACTGAACCTTTAAGTCTTTTTTTTTTTACAGGCTATTTTAAATGCTTATCACCATTTTAGAAACCCGTATAAATCATAACAGCAGCAGTGAGAGAGACATATTAGAGGTTTTGTAAGAGAGTTGTGTTCTGACCTTGAGGTTTTTCTTGTTGTAGAGGTCGGCGCGAAGCCCAAAGTTCTGCAGGTCGATGTTCTTGTCTTTGCATTTCTCGGCAAAGTTTGGCATTTGTGGAGGAGGAATCTAGACGGACGATATACGTTGAGATACGTTATCACATGAACAATGTTTACAGAGACTAAGAGATATAACAGACTTGAATGTGTGTCCTTTGGTGTTTTAAATTAGCTACGAGGAACTGTGTTAATTCTTGCACCCCCTTTAAAAAAAAAACATAAAAAAAAAAAAAAATGTTCTTTGCACTGATGGTCTCGTTTGCTGTTACATCTAATTTATGATCAGAGGAAACAATGTATTGTTTCAGAAATATTTAAAAGTTCCTTGTAGCTACTTTAAAAATCAAGGTTCATATGAAAACAGTAGAAAATATTTGAAATGTAAACAACAGACTATCAACAGTCAATCAACAACATCAATCAGTATTTCTTTATTGTATAAAAAAAAACATAAATTCCTCGTAGCACCTTAAAAAAAAAAAAAAAAAAAAAAAAAAAAAAAAAAAAAAAAAAAATCAAGGTTCAAATGTAAACAGATCAATCAGTATTTCTTTAATTGTATATAAACGTGCTGGGTCACTCACTCTGTCTTGCCCTGTCGGCCTTACCGGCGGAGGTCTGTGGTTGAGGGGCATGAGGCCAGAGGGTGTGTCAGCCAGCACGGTGAAGTGGGGAGTGGGTGGGGGGCCCATGGGCAGCGGGCGGCTCTCTGAGTCAACCTGGTAGTTCACCAAACCCCACTGCTCCAAGAACGCATGGACCCTACACACAGACAGCATTGGCATTTAATATGTTGCCAACTACTACTTCTTGTTGTTTGAGCATTTTTCTGATTTATTTACTATAATTAATTTATCAATATTAATGTTAGTAGCCTAAGAATATTGCTGCAAAATAGAAACCAACTTGACCTGGACATTACATGCATCTATGATTATCTTGAGTTTTTAAAGTTAAATGGGTTTACTAGTATGTCACATATTACTAACTGATATGGTGACCTATTTAGATGTTGTAGCTGTGTTGCAGTTTTAGTCCAACCCATTAAACTACATTTTAATCACGTCAAAAGAAATCTGCTTTTATACCATAGTCTGTGTGAATACTCTATTCTGATTGGCTGGAGAACATTCCATATTCCATTCAAGCTAAGGGTCGAGTTATGCCTCAACATGATTAGCTCATAAGATATTCTGTCTGACAACATCAGATTGTATTTTTTTTTATAGATCCTCAAAGGCCACATAATAATAATAATAATAATAATAATCTTTATTTGTATAGCACCCTTCATACGTAAAATGCAGCTCAGAGTGCTTTACAGTCACAAAATAAAGAAAAGTATAAAACAAAACACATTTATCACAGGCAATAAACCAAAGAGCAAAAGATAAAATAAACATAAAAATAAAAAAAATAAAAATGCATAAAATGCTAGTCAGACCTTACCTTATTGAAAATGTTAAATGCATAAAACAAATAAAAATTAAAACCATAAAAAAAAGCATAAAAAGTTAAAAAAAAAAAGGCCAAAAAGTTAAATGCATAAAACAAGAAGGCAGAGTGAAGAGCCATAATATAAAGATTCTTGGCGTGGGACTTGTCTGACCTCATGATGGCGCAGACGTCCCCGGTCAGGTTCCTGCGGCAGGAGGTGGAGGTCAGATACTCCTGGGGGTTCAGCCGGTACGTGTCGATCATGAAGTTACGGTACGCCAGGAATCTGATGGAGAGTGGAGGAAAGACACAAAGAGATTAGAAAAACTGCTAAAAATATTACAAATTTAAATGAGTTAGGTGGTTTATTATGTGTAAAAGTGTGTGGGTGATGTGTGTGTGGATGGTGTGTGTGTGTGTGTGTGTGTGTGTGTGTGTGTGTGTGTGTGAGAGTGAGTGAGTGAGTGAGTGAGTGAGTGAGTGAGTGAGTGAGTGAGTGAGTGAGTGAGTGAGTGAGTGAGTGAGTGAGTGAGTGAGTGAGTGAGTGAGTGAGTGAGTGAGTGAGTGAGTGTGTGTGTGTGTGTGTGTGTGTGGATGGTGTGTGTGTGTGTGTGTGTGTGTGTGTGTGGTGAGGAGAGTGAGTGAGTGAGTGAGTGAGTGAGTGAGTGAGTGAGTGAGTGAGTGAGTGAGTGAGTGAGGAGTGAGTGAGTGAGTGAGTGAGTGAGTGAGTGAGTGAGTGAGTGAGTGAGTGAGTGAGTGAGTGAGTGAGTGAGTGAGTGAGTGAGTGAGTGGTGTGTGTGTGTGTGTGTGTGTGTGTGTGTGGATGGTGTGTGTGTGTGTGTGTGTGTGTGTGGAGAGAGTGAGTGAGTGAGTGAGTGAGTGAGTGAGTGAGTGAGTGAGTGATGAGTGAGTGGTGAGTGAGTGAGTGAGTGAGTGAGTGAGTGAGTGAGTGAGTGAGTGAGTGAGTGAGTGAGTGAGTGAGTGAGTGAGTGAGTGAGTGAGTGAGTGAGTGAGTGAGTGAGTGAGTGAGTGAGTGAGTGGTGTGTGTGTGTGTGTGTGGTGTGTGTGTTTTTAACTCACATCTCTGGAGTTTTGGACTTGTTCTTTCCGTTGAAGAACTCAGGCAGGGCTCTTCTCTCTATCTCATGGATGCTTGCAGGGGGAAGAAAAATAACAATCGCCATAAGAAATCAAAAGTTTGTATGTTAAATTATAGTGAATCCTCTCATCTCATGTCTTCATTTGAAAATAAGTAAGTTACAGTTAACTTATTTAAATAAAAGCTATTTCAATGTTATCAAATGCCTTGGTACACTTAAGTCACACGCATACATATATTATTTGTGGCAGACATTACGTCACGACAACAGTCAAACAAAAATCAACATCTGAAAAACATGTGTGTAGTAATCCTAGCGTACCCTCCCTCAAAAATAATAATCGGCATAGGAAATCAAACGTTTTTGTTAAACCATCGATAAATCTAAAAAACCTTCCATGCCGTTTGAAAAGAAACAATGCATTGTGGGGCGGTTGAGCAGAAAAAGTAACCTATGGATCCAAACACAAAATCTTCCCGGAAGTTAGTACTCATCCGGCATTTCTTGCCTACACAAACTCACATATACAACCGTGACGTCAAAATGAGTATGAGTAGGAATTTACTAGGGCTTTTAGTGCAAGTAGGACGTTAGTAGGGCTTTTAGTATGTTAGTAGAGCTTTTAGTATGAGTAGGACATTAGTAGGGCTTTTAGTATGTTAGTAGAGCTTTTAGTATGAGTAGGACGTTAGTAGGGCTTTTAGTATGTTAGTAGAGCTTTTAGTATGAGTAGGACATTAGTAGGGCTTTTAGTATGTTAGTAGAGCTTTTAGTATGAGTAGGACATTAGTAGGGCTTTTAGTATGTTAGTAGAGCTTTTAGTATGAGTAGGACGTTAGTAGGGCTTTTAGTATGTTAGTAGAGCTTTTAGTATGAGTAGGACGTTAGTAGGGCTTTTAGTGTGAGTAGGACGTTAGTAGGGCTTTTAGTGTGAGTAGGACGTTAGTAGGGCTTTTTGAACAGAGCACTAGCGTACCCTCCCTCATTCCCCGGCTCTTACCAGTTGTAGTCGAACCAGGTTCCGTAGCTCGGGATGATGATGTGGTGAGTCTGTTCAGTCACATTGTCCTCGCTCGCGTCAATCAGTCGGTTGATTTCAGTCTTGCCCTGTTCCTCGTCATCCTAAAAAGAAACACACACACACACACACACACACACACACACACACACACACACACACACACACACACACACACACACACACACACCACACACACACACACACACACACACACCACACACACACGCGCGTTAGTATGGTGAAGACAGGGTTTTTTTTTTCTTCCTTTTGCTCTTGTTTTTACTTTTATTTTCTATTCTGTAGCACTTTGGGACGGTTTTTAACAATGTTAGCACTCACATATGTGGAAACATTGGTATATTTGTCTTTTTTAACTTGTATGTGGGTTGTATTGTATGTCTTTTTAAATTGACCTTAAGTATCGTCAATAAAGCTGATTGATTGATTGATTGAAAATGTATTTTCAAATAAAATGTATTATTATTATTATTATTATTATTATTATTGGGGAGAGAATTGGAGGGAACTAAATTATACCGAAAAGTTTGAGTCATAATGGATTATTTACCTTTCCACCAGACAGCACAGAGTCATCCTCCACGTCATCTGGAATAAAACACAACACATTTTAGTTTGGAGAACAGATATTCATATTTGAAAGTTGTTAAAATATGTATTAAGACTTGAATTTATTAAAGTTATTTATACAGAACTAAGGATATCAGATCAGTAATAGATATGTACCCAAGTCAGCCAGAGTCCCTCCCTTCACCGGTGTGCTCTCGTTGTCTTTCTTTGAGTTTGCTGAAAGAAAAAAAAAAAAGAGAGAAAGCGGAATGAGATAAGTAGACAGCTGAAAACTGCTGGGAGAAATACATAAATTCAAACACTGTTTAATTCAGCTGTGGACATAGATGTATTAACCAGCAGTTTGCAAAAAGAGGGCACAATAAAAAAAATAAGAGTGCGAAGGAGTTTGTGTGTGTTTTTTTCTGGAGCTCACAAGATCTTTGTGTCATCGTGTGCGTTTTTGTTTGTGTGTGTGTGTGTGTGTGTGTGTGTGTGTGTCTGCGTGCGTGCGTGTGTGTGTGTGTGTGTGTGTCTGCGTGCGTGTGTTAGGGGATTTTTTTTGTGGTAAATAGTGGGACATCCCAAATGGGACTTTGTATAAAAAGAGTATTTTTAGTCAGGAGTGTGTGTTTGGTTGAATCTTTGAAAAGAGTACACATCAGATTCATCTCCGGTTGATAATCCTCAGGCTTTTCTGGCGGCAACATGGTGTGTGTGTGTGTGTGTGTGTGTGTGTGTGTGTGTGTGTGTGTGTGTGTGGAAGTTTTTCTGGTGCTCACTAGATATTCTTGTCATAGTTTTGCCTAAATGTATAGATATATAACAGAGTTGAAATGAGAGAGAGAGAGGGGGGTGACCTGCAGTAAAGGTCCACGGCGGGTCGGATTTGAACCCGCGACCTGCAACGAAGGCCCGGAGCCAATATGGTACGCGCTCTATCCACTACGCCACCGGAGCGCCCCGAAACCCTGTTATTTAAAGCTCTAATGTCCAGTTCAAATCTTACCGTTCTTGGACACGCTGCCCTCCTCCATACTGGCTCCAGCTGATGAGTCGTCCATGTCTTTAGTCATGTCCTCCTCTGTGTCTTCCTCCTCCCTCGGTGGCCGCGGCGCTTCCAGTGAGACCCCGGGTTCCTGACACACACACACAACAACAGACACACCTCAGTGAAATACTTGCTGTAAATCCAATTTTTTTTTTTGCTATACATTATTTTTATAAAGCTCTTGTTTATTAAATTTTTATTTTTTTTAAGACAAATTTACAAACAACACAATAAACAACAATAAAGTAACAATAAAATCTAACTAACTAACGAACTAAATAAGTTGGCTATCAAAACCTGTCCTCCTCCCCCTATATAAAAAAAAAACATCATTCAAAGATTTGATTTTTGATTTCCAAGCTCACTTGCACATTTTTTCAATCTCTCTTTTCTTATACAACTTTACGTGCTCTTACCTCCGACTTAAACACTGAAAGAATGCATCTTTCGTCCATATCAAAAATCATGAAATCTAACTAACTAACTATATAAACGGTGGCCATTAAACCCAGCCCTGCTCACCCCTTCTTTCCCCCCTTCTTGCGGGACTCGGCGGGGGTGCTTGGCGGGGATGGCGAGCGCCTCCTCTTCTTGCCGGCGGAGTTGGCCTTGCGCTCCTTGCGATCGGGCGTACGGGAGGAAGACTGATCAGATAAAACCCCCGGATGGATGGATGGAGAGAGGGAGCGAGGGATGGAGGAGGGAGAGAGAGAAAGAGAGAGAGAGCAGCAGAATGAGAGGATGGAACGGTTGCACACACAAGGAGGGGAAGCGGAGGGGACAAGGACAACAGAGAGGGGGGAGGGGGGGTGCGGTGGAGGTGGAGGAGAGGTGGAGGGTTCCTGTTAACTAGACTAGCTCAAAATCACGTCTCTTTTAACCAGAATTTTCCCTTCATCTATTATCTGCCATTAATTATCATGAGCAGAAAAATGGCCTTACTTATGTTGGGTCTTATGTATGGCCTTGTGTCTGAATTGTGCTATAGAAATAAACTTGCCTTGCCTATGATTGCCAAAGTTTACATAATATATTTTGGTTGTTCACTTACTTTTTGGTTCAATCTGGACACTGTTTAATTATACAAGACCTATACATCAAACAGGGATCTTACTTAGCTGTTTATTTTGCTAGTTGTATAAGTATAAGTGTTTGCTTAATACTAGCTGAAACCATGAGGTGTCACGACAAAAGATACTGGCCAAGAGTGAATTCTTACACTAAAACTAACTTTCTTTATTTTAATCTTTCACGTGGCATATACATACATATACAGTAATTGAAATTATATGCGAAAGCTTTTGCCCTCTGAAAGTAAGTAATTTGTGGCTAGGTAAAATCATTTTAAGTTGACCAGCTTTTGATCAGATTTTTCATGCTGAGAATTTTTAATAATGAATAATTTCCCTAAACCTAGACAGAAACCCTGATATACATAAGGTGGAGACAAAGAGTGAGGAAAGGTTTGGAAAGGATGCGCGACAGACAAACAGACGGACAGACAGACGGACAGACGGACAGACAGACAGACAGAAGCAAGACAAAGGAGAACGACGCACAATCCACAAGACATAGCCACATGCAACAAAAACTCGCAGCAAAAACACACTTCAACATACAATTAAACAACTTATTTTCTTCAGTATTTGACCAGCTTTATATTTAAAAGCCAATTGGAACATTCAATGTGTTCTGCTGGTTGGTTATAACACTGATATAACAAAGAACATTGCTTTCTAGCTCTATTGCGTCTAGGGCTGGGTATCTTTAAATGTTTTTAACAATATCGATACAGGTTCCTGAACAATATATTCTTTGATACCAATTTTAAATCAGTTTTAACAAGATGACATTACATATTATAGTAAAATACATTTTAGAAAATATCAAAAAATAATACTTAAAGGCCTACTTCACCGGTTTGAATATGAAGGTGTATTGAATTCTGAGATCCTATGTAGTATAAATGTGCAAAAAAAATAAAAATCGGTTCATCCTAGCCTGAGAAAAGGCAGAAAGAGTGTTTTTTTAACCCTATATTTCTCCTTCTCGTGACATCACAGAAAGAGAAATATAGGGTTAAAAAAAAAAACTTACTTTGTAAATATTACTGTGATATCTTTTACTGTGACATCACAGTAATATTTACAAAGTACATTTTTTTTAACTCTATATTTCTCTTTCTGTGATGTCACGAGAAAGAGAAATGTAGGGTGAGACCATAAAACACTCTTTCTGCCTTTTCTCAGGCTAGGATGAACCGATTTTTTTTTTTTTGCACATTTATACTACATAGGATCTCAGAATTCAATACACCTTCATATTCAAACCGGTGAAGTAGGCCTTTAAAATGAGCTGAAATTGTAGTAACTGCCTTCAGATTACCACACATGCCTTTATCTCCTGAGACGCTGCAGCTCCACACAGCCAATCACCAACACTTTTATATCTTGGAACTTTTCAATACTAGAAATTTCTAATACTCCACATTTTTCGATGGAGTATTGAGGCATCTCTGTTGTATTGAACGATGATACCCAGCCCAAACTGCGACTGACACACACATACACACACACACACACACACACACACACACACACACACACACACACACAGGCCCCTCCTACCTCCTCCTCTTTGGGGAAGATCCTCTGGCGGAAGTTGACGGGCTTCTTGTTCTCGTCCACCTCATAATCTTCTTCGTTCATCCACTCGTTGTAGGCGTCCGTGTCTGAAACCCACTTAGCGTGAACCTGGGGGGGGACAGGGAGGGAAGGAGAGGACGTTTATTATTCATTCTTTATCCTACTAGAATCTACTGCTGCCTACTAGAATCTACTGCTGCCTACTAGAATCTACTGAATCCTCGTTATTCTTCAGGTTACATCATGAAGAGTGATGGTGACTTGAAGGATGAGTGACGGTGTGGCCCTTTGTCTGGCAGCTTCTGAAGTCTATGGACATCTTATCCAAATCTACCTACATTCTCACTATGGACATTTTTATCTTTTATGGATTGTTTCACTGTGTATGTTTTTATTGTGTTTGATTGTAAAGCCCATGAGGCAAATTGCTATTTGTGATATTGGGCTATATAAATAAATTTGATTTGATTTGCTGCCCTTATTCCAAATAGAAGGGGCATCACTGCTACCTTACCAAATAATTATTTTTAACAAACAGCACTTGAACACATCACGATTTAACTCAATGCAACCTAGGTTCTAAACGAAGAAGCAACCCTAAAACCTTACATGTCATTTGTAAAGTATTCATTTTTCTTCTTATTTTCTCTAAGAAGAAATAGTTCCATATACTTGTTAAAGTTTCCTGCTCTGTGCTCACCTTCCAGGGTCTGTCAGTGCTGGGAGGGTCCTCCACATCTCCGTCCACCTCGCTGGCTGAGACCCAGGTGTCATAGCTAACGGGACAATACAGACAAAATAAACAACAAGTCAGTGAGAAATTCATACAACATCAATTAAAGGCCTATTTCACCGGTGGGAATATGAAGGTGTATTGAATTCCGAGATCCTATGTAGTATAAATGTGCAAAAAAAAAATGAAATTGGTTCATCCTAGCCTGAGAAAAGGCAGAAAGAGTGTTTTATGGTCTCACTGTCTAACCCTACATTTCTCTTTCTGTGATGTCACAGAAAGAGAATGTAGGGTTAGACAGTGAGATATGTCAGGGATCTCAAATTCAATACACCTTCATATTCCACCGGTGAAATAGGCCTTTAACTGACATGTTGTCTGTATGTTATAAGGTATGAAAAGAACCATTCTTTCAGTTCATTTTCACGTCAAGAAATGTATAATATGTTTAGACGGACAAAACGGAAGGAGGATGTTTAAATCCCACACCTGTCTGGAGAGAGTCCCCAGTGCACCAGCACCTGCTTGTCTTTCTTCAGGACCGGACGGAGCCACTCCTCTGCAACACACACACACACACACACACGATTTTACATATATATATTTTTTTTTACAAAATATTGGTTACCAGAATACCAGTCACATTTGCTCATAATTTGATGTTATTGGCTATATTATAGGACATGAATCTTCTTACTAAATCTTTTTTTTTACCAAATGATCTCTTTGATATAATAAATAAAACAAAAAGAAGAGAGAATTAAACCTATGTGCTTAACAATGACCATAATCTGTATGTTCCAGACACACTAGCCTACCTTCTTCTTGTTGGGATGGAGAGGGGTAAATGTGGTGAGTGGCCTTCGACTTATCATCAGTAATGGAGCCCTGGAGAGGAAAGAGTGGAAGAAATATATATAAACAACCAAAGAGGCAGATACAACACAGATTGCCATTATATAATACAAATTTTATTTGTATAGCTTTTTCCTTAACAGTGTAACAACGTGGTAAATACAATAAAACATGATACAATAAAATACAATCATAAACAGAGGAATTAAAAATGGTAAAATAGGTCAGAAAAATGTAATAGAAACAACATTAAAGAAACCTTTCTCTAAGTCATTCATTCAAGCAATTAAAAAAAACACAATAAACAAATAAAGTAAAGTCAAAAAAAAAAAAAAAAAAAAAAAAAAAGGAAAATAATCCAGTTAATCTACTTTAATAAAATTTAAATTAAAAAAACAAGAACAGTAGGGTAGCAGCAAGAGTCACTGACAAATCCTTTCACCGGCTAGTTTGCCGTTAGCTTGGAAGCTAGTTCTCACCTGGTGCCTTTTGATGACGTCTTTAAGCTTGCTGGCTTGTTTCTGCTCGATGTCCGGCGACAGGAAAACGGTGGGTCGGGTCAAGCAGTTGTTCTAGAAGCACAGAAAAAATAAAGTTACAATAAAATAAAATATTCGAAAAAGATGTTAAAGAAAGATGAGCAGTGGTCATTTAACTACCCATGTAGTTTGGTAAAAAAACTGCACATAAGATACAAAAAATATCAATATAATTAATCAAAAAATAATCTAAAATAAATAGATAGGTGTCAGTTTACGAAAACAGTGCAATTATGGCTTCAAAAATAATAAATGTTATCATATCTTTTCCTCAAATCTGGTTAAAATTAAACCTTATTAAAATGATAAATGCTTTTGAACATCTTATTAGGGTTTTTCTTCCATGTGCAGAGACATTACAATAAGGGCATTCAACTGTATTCAAATAAAAACAGACTTAATAGTCACTGAACTGTTCATTTTTCATTAATCAGCAGCTTGTGGGTGTGGTTTATACCTGGACCAAGTTCTTCTCCACGTTTAAGAACATTTCCACGTTCCTGTCCATCCGGGAAGGATTCTGCAGGTCGAATCTACGCCTGAAAAAACACCAAGACAGACAGTGAGATGTGGTTGCAGCAGTCCAGCTAAGTACAATCAACAGCTAACAACAAGGGAGGTATAAGGTAACACCACTAAAAAAAAAATTAAGATAATTTTTTTTGCCATTTTCAAGCTTTATTGGATAATACAGAGTTGAAATGGGGAGACAGAGAGCGAGAGAGAGAGAAGAGAGGAGAGAAGCGAGAGAGAGAGAGAGAGAGAGAAATGTTTTCAGAAAGCAAAGAGCATAATAGAGAGAACGATCAGCATATGATAGAGTGTGATGACCCAGAGAGAGGATGACCTGCAGTAAAGGTCCACGGGTCAGATTTGAACCCGCGACCACCGCAACGAAGGCCGGAGCCGATATGGTACGCGCTCTATCCACTACGCCACCGGAGCGCCCCGATACCACTGATTTTGGTTTGGGGAAAACAGGGCTAGATTCTCAGTCAGCGAAAGTCTGCCTGCCTCCCATTATAAGTCGATTAGGAGAAAAGTGTCTGCTAAATGACATGTAATGTACTGTAACAACAACTGTCCTAGTGTTAAATCTCTGCGGTAAAACCAGGAAACAGACGAGACGAGTTTTGTGAGTGAAAGTGAGGGAGCAAAAGACGGAATTTCTTCAACATGTCACATGACTGAACAACTCGACTATGTGAGGGTCACAGTTAAGGGTCAACACTGTTAACCTTTATTTCGGGCTGTCCATGAAAAAGAATCATCACATTGCACATTTCAATTGAACTTATCTACTTTTTACTTTCTATTCTATTTTATACATACTGTTTTATATTGTACAAAAAAAAATCCTTGCACTACTTAGTATTTAGAATGTATCGAATGTAAATATTGTTTATGTTTATCTTGTTCTTCTCTATATATATATTTTTTTTCTTTCCTATTGCACCGTGGGTCAGAGATAAAACGCCATTTCGATTCTGATGTTTGTCTTGAATATATCAGAACTGACAATACAAAACTTTGACGTATCCCAAGTCAACTCAAGGAAAATGTAGGGCTAGACAGTGAGACCATGAAACACTCTTTCTGCCTTTTCTCAGGCTAGGATGAACCAATTTTCTAAAATGATTTGCACATTTATACTACATAGGATCTCAGAGTTCAATACACCTTCATATTCCCACTGGTGAAGTCGGCCTTTAAAGCTGACTGCTGGTCAAATATGTCAGACAGTTGAGCGGTTGGAATTATGGGCAGTCCCCCCTTAGAATGCGGTAATAGTAAACATTTAAAAATTCACAGTTTAGTTCGTTCTTTGCTGAGATGAAACGTGCCCGAACTGACAGTTGGAATAATCCTACAATGCGTATATTTAAATCAGTGAATTTTTTTCTATCTGATTCAGAGCTTTTGTTTATGAACTGCTCATACGACAACCGATGTTTCAAAGTGTAGAAGTAATCTCGTAAAGTCAAGTGCCCGTTTTTTGCACATTTATACTACATAGGATCTCAGAGTTCAATACACCTTCACATTTCCACCGGTGAAGTAGGTTCTTTAACCTTTATATAGGGCTGTCCGTGAAAATATTCAACAAGTCAACTCACCAGCCCTGCTCGCTCTTAAACTTGTAGACCGATCCCAAGATGTGACAGAGAGAGCCTCCTGCCTTGAAGTCGAGGAAACACTTTGCCTAGCGAGAGAAGAGAGGGGCAATGACGATTAGTATGTCAGCAATAACAATAGCTATGAATTTCTTTTAAAGACACAAACACCACAAAATGTATGTAGTTTTTAGTAGAAATACACATGTCTGTTTGTCTGTGTTTGTGTGAGTGAGACTGTGTGTGATGTGTCTGTGTGAATGTTAATGTGTGTCTATGAGTGAGTGAGTGTTTGGGTGTGTGTGTGTGTGTGAGAGAGTGAGTGAGTGAGAGAGAGAGTGAGATGTGTGTCTGTGTGTGTGTGTGTGTGTGTGTGAGTGTTTCTGTCTGTGTGTGTGTGTGTGTGTGTCTGTGAGTGTGTGTGTGTGAGTGAGAGACCGTGAGAGTGAGTGTCTGTGTCATTGTGTGTGTGTGTGTGTGTGTGTCTGTCTCTCTGTTGTAATAATAATACATTTTTTTTATGATGCACTTTATATTCAAGAATCTCAAAGTGCTTAAAAAGGGGGAACCTCAAAGAAAGTTTAGCTAAATGCTCTTTTAAAAGAGATGTGTTTTGAGGTTCCGTTTAAAAAGAGTTGTGCTTACAGAGTGTCTGTGTCATTGTGTGTGTGTGTGTGTGTGTGTGTGTGTGTGTGTCTGTCTGTTTGTCTGTCTGTCTGTGTCTGTGTGTGTGTGTGAGAGAGTGAGTGTCCGTGTCATTGTGTGTGTGTGTGTGTGTGTGTGTGTGTGTGTGTGTGTGTGTGTGTGTGTGTGTGTGTGTGTGTGTGTGTGTGTGTGTCTGTCTGTCTCTTTGTTTCTGTGTGTGTGTTGTGCTTACAGGTAGCTTGGTGAGAGCAGGATTGTTGACCCTTCGTCCAAAGGCGTCCTCCTGGAACTGCAGCAGCTGAACCACCAGACCAGCCAGAGACTTACTGGAGGGAGAGTCATTCTGCACATACTGGGACCAGACAGACAGAGAGAGAGAGAGAACATTCATTAACACACATCAGTGAAACTATACAAGCGAACAAACACACACACACACACAGAGAAACACACACACACACACACACAGACACACAGAGAAACACACACACACACACACACAGCGTTCCAAATCACATACTCTTCCTGTTTACTACACTAATACTAAAGTACAGAAGAGTTTAAGGGCCACAGGAGAGAGAAAAAAATCAGATGAGGAAGATTTTTTTTCTTCATTATGTTGAGAAATTTCAAGAATAAAGACGAATACTCCAAAATGCTATTGGAGTTAGTGGGGCATTTATGTATTTTCAGCATACTACAATTGACGTGCATGTATTGGGACATCCTAAATCTTTTTTTGGCATACTAAATAGCAGGGAATTATGGGAATTGGAACGCAGGGACACTCTCACACACCTAATGTCAACTGAAACCATATGTATTTTTGTATATTTCAATGCTGCTTTTAGTGCCCTAAACAACTGTCACTTTTCTAATCTTTGTTCTATATTCCCTGTTGTGTGACCTTGTAACCGGTTCTACTTCGTTCATTTCTGTTGTTGGTAATCAGCTTCATTACAGAAACATTTTCACTCCTGCTCTGCAAAAATATCATAAGGATCTGACTATGGAAAAATAGGACAAACCGAACTAAAAAGAGGAAAATTAGCTCACACAAGACCTAGTCTATTAATAACAAGGACAACTGACCCACTTTGGTTGTTAAAAACACATCCAACTGAACGGTTTTAGGTTCAGTGATTGAACGTAAACAAAGCATCCTGGGTTAGCATTTGGGAAGATGAAGGCTTTGCAGGTTGTGTTTGAAAAGTTACTTGGAACAGTTGTGTATTGTTTTTATTTGAAGCAACTGACAAGCATCAAGTCAAATGCATCTTGTGTTTTTGTTTTTTAAAAAAAAAAAAAAACTACATCCACAATTCCTCACTCAGGTTTTTATTCAATTCAAATCTTTGTTGGTTTTTTTCTTTCAACATAACCTCACATGACCTCAGCGAGTAAGCCAGTTTGGAGAGAGCATGAGTTGACAGGTGAACTATTTCTTGTTTAACTAAATAACCAACTCATATGCTGCTTTGTCTGTGATGTCAGAAATCTACCCTGCTTACTCTTCAGCATGAAACATGACCCATGCCCTTTCAAAATAGACTCAATGATGTAATGTGGCGATCAGACAGGCAGACAGACGCCTTATTTCATCCCCAAAGGAAAATTAAATTGTTGCAAATGATACTCAAAAGTTCCTAATTAAGTAAGGGACAATGTATAGCGAACGGGTCAGTCGAGAAATAAAGACAGGCGAGGGAAGCAGACCCTTGCAGACCCCAAATCTTAAGCTGTTTTTATCACTCATCAATTTCTGCAACCTGCTATTGCTATCTAGAGACTTTTGGTAATGGTGATCTCTATATCTTTAAAAAAAACTTTTGCATTGCATTCTGACCTGTAAACATGGAAGTATGTACATGTACTCTCTGGCTATGCTGCAGTTAGTAGCTTTTAAAACATGCTCCCCTTATTTTTAAGTAGTGCAATATAGAGCAATTTTATACAGGGAGCAAGACACAGTGCCAAAATGTGCTTCCCATTCTCTCACAGTAAATTGCATAGCCTGCATAGCATACCCATGTTTATATTTAAAAAAAAAACACTAACAATATGTCATAATACTGTGAGCATTTATGCAATTGGTAACGAAAACCCATTGCATTCATTTTTGGCAAAGCAGCACAACTCGACAGGACACCATCTCTAGTAAACAATTTTCTCAGTTTCTCTGATGCTGCAAAGAATATTATTTCACTTTACACAACACACTGGTAAAGACAATATGTAACATTGTCGCACACATTGAAAGACATTAGCTTCATAACAAAGTAGCGTGGGTCTCGGCTATATCCCCTACTGTTAACATATTAAACAGCAGTCTGTTGTCCAGATGAATGAGCAGGTATTAAGTTAGCCCTCCATCACCTCAACCTCTTCTCACATGATGTAAATAGTGTTCGGCTTAGCCCGTCCACATTCTGCAAACATCACCCCTGTCTTTATTACATTAAGAGGAGTTGGTCGCTTTGTGTTGTGTTTTTACTGTTAGCTTCTCGGGCCTGATTAGGTAGTTTTGCTTGAATCTGGTGCATTTAGAAACGAACAAATAAATGATCTGCAACGTTCATCTGCTTCTCGATTGTAAACATTTCCCTCCTGAGCGTGATGCTACTAGCAGCGAGACTGAATGGACAGTTAGCAGGCTAACAGTTAACTCGCTAAATGATAAACAAGCTTCGCGCAAGATAAACTAAGCCCTGTGTATTTTATACACGATAACTAGAACATATATAAGCTGCGTTTCGCCTGTAACTAAGGTAACGGTTCGTATAACAGTCTAAACTACAGCTGTTATAGTTAACTGTGTGTGTGGGAGAAGCTAGCTCCATTGTGTCCGACCTGACGCGGGCCATCATGTAGCATCGAGCTAGCTCACCTTCTTGTAGTGTTTCCCGATCCACTGGCGAACGCTCTCAAACTGCGATATCGTCTCCGAACTTTCCCAGAATTTAGTGGACGGACCGCCATCTTTCTTCCGTCCCACCGCGGTCCCTGCTCCGCCAACCGGGCCCGTGGCTGGTCCGCCTGAGCCCGCTCCGCCTGCCGTTGTCGCCGCCGTCGCCATTGTGTTTTGTCTCTCAGTCCGCTGCGCTCTTCTGTCTTTCTCCTCCACGGCAAGTTTTCGAATGATATTGCGCAGCCGCAGACCATGTTGACAGTTTTTCAGGTCTCGCGAGCCTCGACGTTAAAGGGCTCATGGGAAATGTAGGCAAATAGTACAGGAGATATACAATGATGCCAGTGCCACCCATGGACATAATAAAGAAAGGTGCCACCCTGTCCCTTTGGATAGCAACACAAAGAAAACATATCCTATCCTAACAAGTCCTTTCTTCGAAATGTACATAATCAACTGAATGAATATATTAGCCAAATATATGTTGAATGATTTGGCACAGATAGTCTTTAAAAGAAAGCCAGTTGGATTTCTACTGTATTGCTCATTTAATCAATATAGTTATACAATTTAAAAAAAATATCTGTTTTAAAGGCTACTTTTTTTGTTATTATATTTGCTTTCATATTTGATAAAAAAAGGACATTTTAATAGACATGAAAGCATTTGATCTTTTTACCTGTTCGAACACATCAATCCCACCAACACACTGAAGTCTATAATGTCCATTCAATCCCACTGTATTATAAAACAGTAAAATGTTCACTGTAAAGCTCACCAAGAAGAAATACACATTTTATGCATTATTTTGAGTTTTATGATACAATGAAGCCCTCGAGAGTAGATATTCACAGATTTTGACAACAAGCATTTTTCCTGAATCACTGATTCCACCTTTAAAGGAATAGTTCAACATTTTAAATGTTGTTTTCTTTTTGCCTCACTCTGCGGCTTCAACTAGCTCACAGGAGCATTAGGTGATGTTTATAAGTGTATCTTTTGACCTGCTCCCCCTAGTGTTTAATCTAAGCTATCCTGGATGACCTGGATACCTTTGCCCCATTTCTATATCAAAAACACACACACAGTTGCAGGAACGGTTTCTGTCACCTTTTCTTGAGCCGGAGAGTGAGGCAAAAAGCTAAACATTAAAAATTTAAACGTTTCCTTTAAAAATTTGAAGCTGGTGTAAAAAGCCTTAAATGGACAAAATAACAACTCTGCCTGCTTTAAGAGTCTGAGAGATACCAGGGGAAAAGTTGACTATGGTTATAGTTTAACAGGCTTACTGCACAACACACACATAGAAAAACGTGACACGTGTATTTGCCAACTTTCTCTTTAACAAACAGACATGAGAGTGGTATTAATGTTCTTTATGAATTTTTGACAAGAAAGTTAATAATAACATTTACTCCTCCAACATGATGGCATGCCCTTCACAGTTATAAAGATCTACTTTATTTTTATATATATATTTTTTTGGGCATTTTTATGCTTTATTGATAGTGTAGAGACAGAGTTGAAAATGGGGCAGAGAGGGGAGTGACATGCCTATGTGAATGTGTATGACTGCTGTATGTTTGAGGTGGTGGTCGGAGGGGCCGTTGGCGCAGAATGACAGCCACGCTTCCGTCAGTCTGCCCCAGGGCAGCTGTGGCTACTATCGTAGTTTACCACCACCAGTATGACTGTGTGTAAATGAATGGAACCTGGAACCCTGTAAGCGCTTTGAGTCCTTAGGGAATAAAGCGCTATATAAATCCTAACCATTATTAAATCGGTTCATCCTGGCCTAAGAAAAGGCAGAAGAGTGTTTTATGGGCTCACTGTCTAGCCCTACATTTTGCCATGCGTGACATCACACATGGTAAAATGTAGGGTTAGGATTAACAGGACAGCTGGGCCAAGGGAAGACTGAGGGATGACTGAGGGAAGAAAAACCTAAACCTAATTGATTAATTATGTGTGACATCACATCGGGCAAACTGTAGGGTTAGATAGTGAGACCATAAAACACTCTTTCTGCCTTTTTCAGGCTAGGATGAACCGATTTCTAAAATATTTTGCACATTTTAATTATGGGCAGTCCCCCCTTAGAATGCGGTAATAGTAAACATTTAAAAATTCACAGTTTAGTTCGTTCTTTGCTGAGATGAAACGTGCCCGAACTGACAGTTGGAATAATCCTACAATGCGTATATTTAAATCAGTGAATTTTTTTTTATCTGATTCAGAGCTTTTGTTTATGAACTGCTCATACGACAACCGATGTTTCAAAGTGTAGAAGTAATCTCGTAAAGTCAAGTGCCCGTTTTTTTTAGGGAGTGAGGCTGTTGTTGAAACACTTTGACATGAACAGTTTATTCCTGTCGCAGGCGTCGTGTCTGACAATGTCTTTTATAATATTTGTCTATTTTGTCTGTATTTTAAAGAAATAAAGTATTTGCCATCAGCACTATTGTTTTTGTTTTGTTTTATATGTGTGTTGAAAAAAATAGATCTGCTATAAAAAAATACTTATGGTTCCTCCTAACTTAAGCCTATTCAGGTATCTGCTGCTTTACTTGCTCCCGCAACACCTTCTTTATTTCAATAAACACTCCATAGACCAAACACATCCAGCCCGGTGTGTGTGAATGGAGGATCTACAGATACCTGTCTGTAGGAAGATCTGACATTTTCTGATTTTCCAGTCTCCCTCTCAGCTTTCTGCACATGACACATCTGTGGATGACACTGGATATGAGCTTTGTGGCACCTGCTTCAGTCACACAGTGCCTTGTTCCCCCGCAGCTCTTAAGATGAATGTGTGATGCAGTGCTACTGTCGGTCTAAAGATCTATGTCTAAGAACACAAACTCTGCCCCATGTTGCAAACAATTAGTTTTTAATTTTGCAAGCAAACAATCCAATTTAAGTAAAATGTGTTATTTTTGATTATGTTTATACATAGCAGTATTGGCCCAAATTAAAAAGCTAATCCAGGATGGATCCGTAGACCTCCACCTCACAGACGTGCAGGTACTCCTTTCTTCCAGGGATAACTATGTTAACATAGCGTCCATCCATCCCATTACACTGGAATTCAGCAACAGCACCTGCCGGGATGCTTGTGATCACAGCACACCTGTTAGAGGAAGAAGAAATCCCTTTTATTAACTTAGCAACTGACGGTTGAATAAATAACCCTTCATTGTAACCACACTCCCGTGTCTAATTTGAAACATTCACTAAGAATGACATTGTGTTTGTATTATGTATGTATTACACTGCACTGATCAATGATGTGTTCTGATTGGTCAATTTCTTGATAATGCCCTGAATAATAATTGACTGTACATACATTGTTCTGATCTTCCTGCCAAATCAATCGCTGACAGACGTCTACAAACAGTTAGGCCTACTACTTCTTCAAAAAACAATTGAATACCGTGTAATGCGGGGGATATACTGTATATAGCGGCAAATATTATTATTTCCATAGTTCTGACTTAGTTCCAATTTACTAACCTTTTTTTAATAGTAATATAAAAATGGCCTGTGGATTACCTGGGATTGGTGTTGCCCTGGTTTTCAAGGGAATTTCCGATGCGGATCTCGGCTCCGTTGAGTCGCTCTGGGATTTCATCTAAGTTGACTATCTTAACAGAAAACACTTTATGGATTTTGCGCAGATCCAGTCGCCACCAAGGGTTGATTTCGACATCTGTGTGACTGCAAGACCCTAATGCAAAGTTGCTGGCACGATTCCCATCAATCGAATTGTAAGCCATGCCATGTTTATACAATGACGATTGTGAGGCTTTCCCTTGGAGTGCCAGGTTTTCTCCTGCAAAAAACAACAATGTGTCAGCACTGATAACTGTTTGTTTTAATCACAAAAAGAAAAGAAAAATCAGTGTCAAAGATGAGGCGGCTGCTCCATTCATGGAGGTTCTTAGCACAGGCACTGTTAAGTTGTATTATGGAAATAGTATAATCAAGCTTTTTTGAAGCTTGACCCATCTTAGATATCTTCGCCTTTTGCTGCACGGGCCTATTAGTCTAGGTGCTGGGAAAGTTTTGTATGCGCTTCATTTAGCGGAGAATATCTCAACTGTTATAGACTAATATGACCCCAGTGAACAACGTGGGATGTGTGACGAAATCTCTATTCGGGGCGAAAGTCCTGAAAATGACCACAACAGGTTACACTAGTATCACACTACGTGGTGAATGGGACTTTTTTTTTCCTTTATAGATATCCTCATACTTTTTTACCAGATTAATCTTCATATTAAGAGAAATACTTTTTGTATTACACTTTGTCTAAACAATGTAATACAATATGCAAATGAGGCAACATCTCATTCAATATGTGTAGCCTACATACAGTATAAACCCTAGAGGTCCTGGATACGATTTGAATGCACTTCATTTAGCGAAGAATATCTCAACTGTTATAGACTAATATGACCCCAGTGAACAACGTGGGATGTGTGACGAAATCTCTATCCGGGGCGAAAGTCCTAAAATTGACCACAATAGGTGACACTAGTATCACACTAGGGAATGGGACTTTTTTTTCCTTTTATAGATATCTTCATACATTTCTACCAGATTAATCTTCATATTAACAGAAATACTTTTTGTATTACACTTTGTCTAAAATGTTTATAAAATATTCAAATGAGGCAATATCTCATTCAATATGCGTACATATAAACCAAGCCATGTGGCTCTCTTCACATGTGACACCCTGCCTTCCAAATCACTTAACTTTTGTTTTTACTATACTACATAAAGTATGCTGGTTTGTATACTGCAAAATTCAGGCCTATATAGTACTATGAAATACCAGAACAGGCATTCTATTCTCACCAGTTGGGGCATGGTACCCAAAGACTTCCACTTCGCACAGTGTCAGGACCTTTGCCGGACCGGGAAGATACACAGTCACATAACGTCCCTCCACACGTCTGCTGAAAGTTATTCTTAAAGTCCTGCCTAATGGGATACTAGGAATAACAGCAACCCTAAGAAAGAGAAGAGAGAGAGAGAGAGAAGTACACACATTTAATTTGGTTTGGAAATCAAATGTATACAGCTCCGGAAAAAATTAAGGGACCACTCCAAACGTTCAGTGTCTCTCGTTTGACTATTTATAGACATATGTTTGAGTAGAATGAACATTTTTATTTTATATTATAAACTACTGAGAACATTTCTACCAATTTCACAATAAAAAATATTGTCATTAAGAGCATTAATTAAGTAATGTGAAGATAAAGATTTGAGAAAAAATCCAGACTGGTCTCTTAATTTATTCCAGGGCTGTATATACAGTATATGGTTCAGATCTGACAATACAGCAGGATTTGGGTAACTTACACTGGGTTTGCTGCACCATTGTCCTGCAGAGAGTTTCCGATGTGAACCTCTGCCCCGTTAATCCTCTCGGGACAGCAGTCTCCTCTGTTGGTGATGGCGATTGAGGTGACGATGTAAGAATCCAGCAGGTCAACTCTCCACCACGGGTTGTTCTGTGAGATAGTGTGGGTGCATGAACCTCTATGATGGTTAGAATCACGGTTTCCATCAATGGCATTGTAAGCAGCTCCATGCGTCGGGTAGTAGCTGGACTGGGTTGCCTTTCCACGCACCGCCACATTTTCTATGAGATAGATTGATAGATGAAATACAAGGAGTTATAATGGAAGAAAAAAAATGCACATTAACTTTTCTTTGATGTTAAATGCCAACGATTGCACGGATAGGCTATAGCTTCATACTTACTTACGATAAGCGTAGGCCGAGTGCGTGCCCAGCACAAGGAGCTGCAGAAGCAAAACGGAGCTGTGTTTCATTTTTCTGGGCGAGAGAGACGAGAGAGTCAGTAACAGAATAACACTCAAGAAAATGCAAAAAGAAAAATACATTCAAAAACTGAATTAACTGTTTCCAAGATGAATGACTGGTGGCAAATAAGAAATCATATGTTTCTATAGCCTCAAATGTAAAATTGTAAATATACTCCTAACATTGCATTTTAAAAGCACAATTGTTCATACACAACCACATACCTTGACTTGGAGAGTGAACTCAGAATAGGACGAAGTAGCTGCTGTTTTCAGGCTGTGTTGTTGATGAATGTGATTTGCTATGGACGGCACAGGGATATTTATGTGCGTCTTACGGCGTCTTATCATGACACGTGCAGCTGTTTATTGATGATTTACAGTAACACATGTGCACGTCTGTCTTACCCTCGAATCTTGATTAGACTCATTTAGTTTATCAAGCAGACCGGGGATGGGCACCTTTTGATGATGTTTTTGAAGTTGCTGTTTTTTTTCTGCTGCAGTCCTGGCTTTGTTATTGTAGCTGCAAGATTCAATAGGCTACTTCATTTCATTGCATAGTATATCTTTATTTATATCAGGGACCATGAACAAAATGCATACATCTCAAGAAATATGATGCCAAGGAGCAGATTTAGCTTCAGGCCCAATTGCATTTTTACAGAGAAACAATGAAATACAAAACAACCTTTGACATCCACAGGCTGTGTATCAACACTGGACTTTTTATTAGGGCATAGACAGTATGGACGGGTTAGTCGATCGAGAGATATTCACAGATTTTGACAACAAGCGTGTTTCCTGAATCACTGATTCCACCTTTAAAGGAATAGTTCAACATTTTAAATGTGTTTTCTTTTTGCCCCACTCTGCGGCTTCAACTAGCTCACAGGAGCATTAGCTGATGTTTATAAAGTGTATCTTTTGACCTGCTCCCCCACCAGTGTTTAATCTAAGCTATCCTGGATGACCTGGATACCTTTGCCCCATTTCTATATCAAAAACACACACACAGTTACAGGAACGGTTTCTGTCACCTTTTCTTGAGCCGGAGAGTGAGGCAAAAAGCTAAACATTAAAAATGTTAAACGTTTCCTTTAAAACATTTGAAGCTGGTGTAAAAAGCCTTAAATGGACAAAATAACACACTCTGCCTGCTTTAAGAGTCTGAGAGATACCAGGGGAAAAGTTGACTGTGGGTTATAGTTTAACAGGCTTACTGCACCAACACACACAGAAAAACGTGACACGTGTATTTGCCAACTTTCTCTTTCCCCGTCAATTCCCGACATGTATAAAAGTGTTCTTCCTGCTCAGATAAACACAGAGATAAAAAACTGAATATTAGAGAATAACATTGTTGCTGGTTCGTTCCCAGGACGATCATATAAGTCACGGCTCGACTTCCTCGTGTGATTAGATAAAGCAAGTCTGCACTTTGCATTGAAGATTGTAATTCTTAATGCTGACAGGAGACAATAACACGTGAGTCAAATCAAATCAGTTTTATTTGTATAGCCCAACATCACAAATAGACATTTGCCTCAGTGGGCTTTACATTTCATACAGTATGACACCCTCTGCCCTCAGACCCTTTGCTCGGCTGAGAAAAACACTCCCAGTAAAAAAACCTTTACCGGGATTAAAATATTGAGAAATCTCAGGGAGTGGAATCATAATCAAGATGAAAAGGTCATATCAATAATATAAAACAACAACTAATTAGGGGTTGACTTGGAAATGTGATAGATTTCTGTACGCATGGTTTAAGATTGGCATGAGTTTTGGATTAAAGCTGTTAAATATATTTTTTTTTACCATTAGGTGGCAGAAGAACTCCTAAAACAAGCTTTGTTATAGCTTGATGAATGCAAATCCAACATTTTATTTTAGTTGTGGTTTAAAATTAAGGTTGATCACATACAAAGAGAAATAAAATTAGCTTGAGAATAGTCCCTCTTGAAAATACCTACACCCTTGATTTGACTAAACCAAGGGCTCTTTGTTGAGGGATTTATGAAGATATAATAGGACACCTCTGGACTAAAATGTATTGTACCTTATAGGTTGCATAAGGTATCCTCGTATTTTGTATATAGTTATGTGGAGCTAGTGGTATATGTTTTCTTTTCTTTTTTTCCCTTTCCGTTTTGTATCCTGTTTGTTTAGGTAGTTTAAAACTTATATAAACAGTTAGTTACATACTTGAAGTAGGTGTATTTGTTTCCAGAACCTCAAAAAAAGAGAAAAGAAGAAGAAAAAGTTGAAATAGAAAATGACATGTATATTTCATTTAATTAACTTTCTTAGTACTTTTGTATTTGTTGATAATATTATGTCAAATAAACTGAAACAATAACTATAACCGGCCATGTTGTCATTTGTAAAAATGTATTATCTCCTGATCTCATTCTTCTAGTGCTTCTAATATTTCAGGATATATGTTTAAATCATAAGCACTATCTTCACAAAGTGTGTTGATTGATCTATACATGTTTCATTGTTCCCTCTAACTATAACTCAACATGGCTAACCCTTACATTAGCAACTGTATCTGAAACTGAACTTTTGAAGAAATTTCCTGTTGAAATTGTGACACCTCAACCATATTGTACGTCCTGTTTTAACTATGAGTCCAAAAACAGTGCAAAAGGTGTATTATTCTTCAGGTATAATAGACCTTTTGCACTGTAGCCATAGTGCTAACAATTAAAAGGAACAGTCTGACAGTTTGGGAAATGAAATGAATTTGTTTTCTTTGCTGAGACGTAGATGATAAGATTGACCCCACGTTCATATCAGTTTGAGTATGACGCTAAAGCCAGGAGGTGATTAGCTCAGCTTATCAAGTACTGGAAGTGGGGGGAAAACAGCTAGCCTGGGTCTGCTAATTCAAAAGTATGCACACAAAGCTGCATCCCTGGTAAAGTCTACTCCAAGGTGAAATGAGGGTTGGGCCGATAGTTTATTCTTTGTTTGGATCCCCATTAGCTTCCACAAAATGGTCGCTAGTCTTCCTGGGGTCCACACAGAAAGTGACAGCAAAGTCAATGTGAAAGAAGAACAATGCAGATTCTGTCCTGGCCATCAGTACAATGGATCAGCTCTGCACTCTTGCTAAGATCTTGGAGGGGGGCTGGGAGTATGCCCATCAGGCCTACACATTTTTTCAT
Source organism: Ammodytes dubius (assembly GCA_026122265.1). Taxonomy (NCBI): domain Eukaryota; kingdom Metazoa; phylum Chordata; class Actinopteri; order Uranoscopiformes; family Ammodytidae; genus Ammodytes; species Ammodytes dubius. Next base: position 29,427,464 of record CM047509.1, read on the forward strand.
TTATCTGGAGAACCCTGGGGATTCTGTGTGGGGTGCTGTACGAGTGTGAGGTGAGGCTGTCTCTTCTCAGGGCCATCAGATCGCTGTACAATCAAAGTGAGAGCTGTGTCCGGGTTCTGGGCAGTGAGTCTGACTCGTTCCGGGTGGAGGTTGGCATCCACCAGAGGGGCACTTTACCACCAATCCTGTTTGTAATATTCATAGACAGGATATCGAGGCGTAGTCGTGGTGGGGAGGGGTTGCAGTTTGCTGTACTGAGGATCTCATCGCTGTGGTTAGCAGATGATGTGGTCCTGATGACATCATCTGTGACTTTCAGCTCTCACTGTTTTGGTTTGCGACCGATTGTGAAGCGGTTGAGATGAGGATCAGCACCTCTAAATCTGAGGCCATGGTTCTCAATAGGAAACCAATAGATTGCCTACTCCAGGTCAGTTATGAGTCCTAACCCCAAGTTAAGGAGTTCAAGTACCTTGGGATATTTGTCCGCGAGTCAGGGAACAATGGAGAATGAGATCAGCCAAATAATCTGAGAATCGGGGGTGGTTTAACGCTCACTTTACCTCACGAAAAGAGAGCTGAGCCGGAAGCACTCGAGCACCTACCTACCTACTCGAAGGTTCCTACCTTCACCTATGGTCATGAAGGGTCATGACCGAAATAACTACATTTGTGTACAATCAGCCGAAATGGGTTTTCTCAGGAGGGTGGCTGGCATCTCCTTTAGAGATAGGGTGAGAAGCTAATTTGTCCATGATGATAAGGATCTGGTCAGGATGCCCCATTCACACCTTCCTAGGAAGATGTTTCAGGCATGTCCAGCTGGGAGCGGGAAGACCTAATACTAGGTGTAGAGATTATATCTCCACACTGGCCTGGGAACACCTCGGGATCCCCCAGTCAGAAATGGGAAAAGGGAATTTTGTGAACCTGACCTGGGATAGGTCGGTTCACAGATAGATGGATGGTTGGCCCATGAAGCTAAAACATTAACGTGTGAAATGTTGTTCTTTTGGAGATCAAGATCATTTATTTGTCATATTCTTCTTGAGTCTCAGGCTCCCTTCACAAGGCAACATAAAATTACGTAAAGGAAAATGTATAAAGAGAAGGACACATGTGAAGAGAGCCACATGAGACCTAAATGAATACAAAATTAGGGCAAAGACATTTGCTCTTAGACTGGGCATCCCACTCCACTTCCCACACCGGCCGATTATGGTCTTTTTTCTTGTTCGCAAGCAGAAGTGACTAGTCTGGCCATGCAAAAGCAACATGTATTATGAGGGACAAAACCTTCTTGGAATCCTGGAATGAGTAGCCAAATTATGTTCTGCAATATACAGAATAGTTCCTTTGACACTAGATTCAAATTGTTCCCAAATCTAGCTTAGACCATGCTTCTCAAGAAGCACTACATCCTAAAGATGTACCCACATGTTGACAGTCTACCTACAGTAGAAGGTCAAACTGTGTTGGGTTGAGACAGGAGTTTTAGTTTTTAGAGGTCCAAAGAGGGTTTGCAGCCTCAAACTCATCGTTATAAAGACCTAAGGAAAACGGCAATTTTTAGTCATCGATAATATCTGTCTGATTTGCGATTATATATTACAAATATCCGCACATGGCTCTTTGAAATCACAACGTTGACATTGGAACACATTTTTCTGTGGTATAGGATGATCCTGATACTGGGAGTGTGCTCTTAATAGATGTGTCTTCAGTGCATTGAAGCACCTACATTCACAGTGTAATGATGATGTTCTTGTGTAATCACCATGTTTCAGTCTATCATGTTCAAGTGCCATAGTCCACAAGTGCATGGGAGTACACAGCATGATGGATGTGATTGGATAGCTCACTTGTTGAACTGTATCCTTATTAATAATTGACTTGAGGGAGAGTTTGCATAAAAAGCTTGGTTTTAAGGGATTGTATCATAGAGGCTGGATCATTGGAATCAGGGTAAGCATTACAATTTCCTATTTCTCAAATGTTATTAATTTCATGAATGCATTCAGAACTTTTCTCAAATATTCTCCATTTAAGATGATTTCTGCAAAGTCTCTTTCTTCCATCTTGTTGGCCATCAGACAAAAAGTCAACATGAACTTGGAAAAGGCATTTGCAGCTTTAATTCTCATAATAGTTTTATCTCTTGTCTGCCCCAACCAGAGTCATGAAACACATGTTGGTCTTTCTTTTGCTGCTCCTCTTGGGGACATGTTCAGTTTACACGTATCGTAAGTATTATATAAACATATATGTATTTATGTGTTGACTATCCAACTTGAAAAACAAATAATAGCAATATACAGGTAAGAAAATGTGGGGTTAGTTAGTGGCTCAGGGGGCACCATTAGCCAAATCAATTTGTGTATTTCTTTCTTTCAGAAAATGTGGCCTTGCGTGGCAAAGCAACTCAGTCCAACACCGACTCGGGTCTTGGAGCTGCTTACAATGCCATTGATGGAAACCGTGATTCTGACTATTCATCCGGTTCATGCTCCCACACTAAGGACTCACAGACCAACCCCTGGTGGAGGGTGGACCTGCTGGATTCCTACATCGTCACCTCCATCACCATCACCAACAGAGACGACTGCTGTGCAGAGGAGATTTACGGAGCAATGATTCACATCGGCAACTCTTTAGTAGACAATGGCCTTACAAACCCACGGTGAGTTTATATTGTAAGTTATAAGATACGCTAAAAGTAACAGAGTCGGGGGCACCGGTGGTGTAGTGGATAGAGACCATTTTGGCTCCGGCCTTCGTTGCAGTGATCGCGGGTTCAAATCCGACCCGTGGACCTTTACTACAGGTCATCCCCCCTCTCTCTCTAAAGTTTGAAAAAGCCAAAATATAATAATAAAAAAGTAACATAGTTAAAATTAAGTTACTTAAATTCTTCCAGAGAAGTTTAACGGCTCATTTACTGTGTGCAATATTCATCACTTCATTTCCCCCTAACATACCCGTTTCTTTTTGATGCAGCTGTCTGATGTAGATATTGCACATGACTTGTACGCTGTTTTCTCTCCTATTTTCTCTCTTAAAGGGCTGGTGTGATTTCTGAAATTCCTGCTGGGGTTTCATTCATTCTAACTTTCAATAGTCGTGTGGAGGGACGTTACGTGACTGTACACCTACCTGGTTCAGGCAGGACTCTTACACTCTGTGAAGTGGAGGTCTATGGGTACCGTGCCCCAACAGGTGAGAATAGAATGCCTGTTCTGGTATGTCATAGTACTATATCGGCCTACTACATCAAAATCAGAATATCTTTATTGTGCAACAAAATTGATCTCTCTTTAGCAATGTTGTTTCCTTTTATGCCTAATGTGTCTCAAACTAAGCTGCAAATTCATCCAATTGCACTTTGCACTATAAAAACCAGCATTCTTTAGTATGTACTATAGTATATAAAAATGAAAAAGTTAAGTGATTTGGTGTCAGTGCTGATGTTTGCATCTGTGCCCTTTGTGCAGGAGAGAACCTGGCATTGCAAGGGAAGGCCTCACAGTCGACGCTGCATTTGACAGGCACAGCATATAACGCCATAGATGGGGATCGTAGAGCAAACTGGGCCGAGGGTTCTTGCTCTCACACAGGGGAAAATGCAAACCCTTGGTGGAGAGTGGACCTCGGCAAAACCCACAAAGTGTTCTCTGTTAACATAACCAACTACGTCAATTACCCCTCATATATCAATGGAGGCGAGATCCGAGTTGGAGATTATCTTGACAACAATGGCAACAACAATCCCAGGTATTTAACTCAAAATGGAAATGAGACGATATTTTTGGGGAGAATCAGTTTATTAATCTGAACATTTGAAGATTTAAAGGCCTACTTCACATGTGGGAATACGAAGGTGTATTGAACTCTGAGATCCTATGTAGTATAAATGTGCAAACATTTTAGAAATCGGTTTATCATAGCCTGAGAAAAGGCAGAGAGTATTTTATGGTCTCACTGTCTAACACTACATTTTGTAGGGTTAGGATTATCAGGACAGGTGGGCCAAGGGAAGACTGAGGAAAGAAAAACCTCATTCATTATATTATAATGGCGATTTTATAATGATAGAACGCCGGTTCCGTATGGGTGAAGAATTCCTTTAATGTATATTTTTCTCCTGCTAGGTGTGCTGTGATCAGAACCATCGCTGGAGGTTTCACAGAAGTCTTCCATTGTAACGGAATGGACGGTCGTTACGTTAACGTGGTCGTTCCTGGACGAACAACCTACCTGTCGCTGTGTGAGGTGGAGGTGTATGGCTCCAGACTAGATTAAGGCAAAATGTATGATAATGACATTTCACGTTGTAGATGTTTAGGGGAAGTTATTGTACAGGGCTATGTTGCAATTATAGATTAAGATTCACTGACTATATGACCATTACTAGAGAGACAGCATGTTAAAGCTGCATTAAAGCTATGATTTCTGATTGGTCAAAGTTAACATGAGCTGTACACTTTGACCAATCAGAGCGAGGCTCTGATTCTCTGTTCTTATTGGCTGTTGGGACTGCCTATTCACTTTGGCACGACTTTGTTAGTCTAGAGCGTGTCAGGGAGGGACCAAAGGGGAGGGACCAAAGAGAACAAGTGGAGCGATTGAGGTATTTGAATTCGAATCTCTAGCCCAACTGCCATTTTCTCCCCAAATCCTCCACCCCAGCTTTAATAATTATATATGTTTACCATTAGGGGGCAGAAGAACTCTAAACCAAGCTTTGTTATAGCTTGGTGAATGCAAATCCAACATTCAATTTTAGTTGTGATTTGGTGTCCACCACTCCTGAAAAACTATATGGGTTGGGCTATGCTGAATAAAAAGTAGTGTGTTAGGTTGTAGGTCATAGTGCAAAAATTAAGGTTGATCACACACAAAGAGAGAGGAAATTAGCTTGAGAATAGTCCCTCTTGAAAATACCCACACCCTTGATTTGACTAAACCAAGGGCTCTTTGTTGAGGGATTTATGTAAGGGTTAATGCCCGACGAGGTGTCCAGGTATCAGGAGTTAATGGACACCGTGGAGGCGAGAACTGTCCGACGCGCAGCGGAGGACAGTTGCCTTCACGAAGTCCATTAATCCCTGATACCTGGACACCTCGAAGGACATTAACCCGCTTATACCATAGTCACCTACTAATAAAAATAATAATTAGACCAATCAGTTATATTTTCATGCCTTTTTGCGATCAAATTAGATTTTTTTTTAACGAAACTAGATTTGTTTTGTTTTCGTTTGTGATATTCATGGACAGGATATCGAGGCGTAGTCGTGGTGGGGAGGGGTTGCAGTTTGCTGTACTGAGGATCTCATCGCTGTGGTTTGCAGATGATGTGGTCCTGATGACATCATCGGTCTGTGACCTTCAGCTCTCACTGTTTTGGTTCGCAGCCAAGTGTGAAGCGGTTTGAGATCAGGATCAGCACTTCTAAATCTGAGGCCATGGTTCTCAATAGGAAACCAATGGATTGCCTACTCCAGGTCAGGAATGAGTCCTAACCCCAAGTTAAGGAGTTCAAGTACCTTGGGATATTTGTCCGCGAGTTAGGGAACAATGGAGCATGAGATCAGCCAAATAATCTGAGAATCGGGGTGGTTTAACGCTCACTTTACCTCACCAAAAGAGAACTGAGCCGGAAGCACTCGAGCACATACCTACCTACTCGAAGGTTCCTACCTTCACCTGTGGTCATGAAGGGTCATGACCGAAATAACTAGATTTGTGTACAAGCAGCCGAAATGGGTTTTCTCAGGAGGGTGGCTGGCATCTCCTTTAGAGATAGGGTGAGAAGCTAATTCGTCCGTGATAATACGGATCTGGTCCGGATGCCCCCTGCACACCTTCCTAGAAGAAGTTTTAGGCACGTCTAGCTGGGAGCGGGAAGACCTAATACTAGGTGTAGAGATTAAATCTCCACACTGGCCTGGGAACAGGCCAGTGTGGAGATCTAATCTGGTTTTGGTTTTAAACTTCCTCATCATTGCTGTTATTCCAGGTCAGATGACGTGTTCTTTGTTTTTGTCATGGTTGTCGTGACAGGTTTCGGTTTAGACAATAGGGACTTGTTTCTACCAATGTCACTTGCCAAAAAAAAATTGCCAGATGTCAAAAGCTGATTTTTCTCAAGAGTGAAATGTTGCAAGTTGTTTAGCTTTCATAGGAATATTTGATTTATAAAATTCCTCGTTACAACTGACTTGTGCATATGTACATACTTTTATTAATATGTGTCCTTACTTGTGTGTATATATTCTATTAAAACTTCTTAATTTGAGCACAGTAAGACAGAGGTGCACATGCACATTTACTGCATTGTGTTAAATCCTATAGTAAACTATTAGTATACTTTTGATGAATAAAAATCCCTTACTGAAGTCTACTTTTGTAATGCCAAGTGGATAAATTGTATGCTGTTGAAGAATAAAAAGTCTTTACTGAACTATATTTGTCAAGTTAACTCAACTTAAAGTATATTGCTAAAGTTAACTTTGAAGAAATCTACTTTCACTTGGGTATACTGGAAATCCCTTTTTTTTTAAGACAAACGTTTAAAGACCTACTTCACCAGTGGAAATATGAAGGTGCATTGAACTCTGAGATCCTTTGTAGTATAAATGTGCAAACATTTTAGAAATCGGTTCATCCTAGCCTGAGAAAAGGGAGAAAGAGTGTTTAATGGTCTCACTGTCTAACCCTACATTATGCACAGTTGTGATGTCACACACACGGTGTGTGTTTTTCTCTCTCCACTTCCTTGACTCAGGACTTACTAACATTTCAACACTCTGAAACGATCACTTCATTTAGATTTCTTGTTTTGTCTTTAGGGTGTGGGGAATTCTTGCTTCCTTTCAACAGTGACATATGATTTTCTATCAGAACCTGACACTCCGGAACTCTTTGCCAATTCCTATCAGACAGACCAAGTCCAGAACTCCCTTTAAATCACTTAATGGCCGTGGCAACCCACAGACATAAATATATGGCATTAATGTTAGGTTTCTCTATAAGCTATTTACAATTATCCGATTAAAAATACATTTTCATAAATAGCCTATTATAAAATTTCGTCAAAAAAACAGCTTTTTTGCTGTCTAGAACATTTTGCAGGGTGGTGTGGGCGTGGTCAATAACGTTCTGTAAGGGAACGTTCTCTCACTCACGGCGCTGAGCAGGTTTAGCCCAGTTCAGACCAAAGATTCACCACACAACGAGACGCAAACTTGAAAATGCTGCACATGCTCACAACGAGCCTGACTGGCAGTTCACACTACTGCACCGGGCTGCGACGGTAGATGGTTTCCCTAGCAACAGTGAATGCTCTGGCACAACTGAGAGCTGCGAGCTCAGCATCACTTGCAGAAAGTAACTTATTATTATTAGGCCTACATAGGGTTGCAATTAGTTGTAGGCTATTTTTTCCCACCACAACCGCAACCTATTTAATTGAAATAGGTGTCAGTGTCACAATGAAAATATATAAAAATATCTGTCTCATATTTATTGTTATCTCTTATTAGTTTATTTCCCATTTAACTTGCAAAAAGGCATATTAGGCAGAAGCATTTTTAAAATCAGATTTTTTCTGAGGATAGGAGTGGGAATAGAAGAGAGAGAGAGAGAGAGAGAGAGAGAGAGAGAGAGAGAGAGAAAGAGAGAGAGAGAGAGAGAGAGAGAGAAAACGGAGTCTGATTATGTTTCTCATCACGTGAGCTGATGCGATATGCGGTTTGAATTAAGAGCACAAGGAGTAAACTCGTAAAATATAAAACAGACAATCAAATGAGTTCAAACCAGCCGGTCAGTTGGATCCTAAGCATGCAGGCTAACGTTGTCCAGACGGATCAACAGTGTGGAGACCCGCTGTTGAAGTAGCCTACGCTACAGGCAGCCGCAGATACATATTCTCAGAAGGGAGTGCTGACAAAAAAAAAGCTCTGCCTGCACTTAAATAATAACTCGCTACATTGAAAAAAAAAATGCATCACCAATGCAATATTGTTACATGCAGTGGTGACACATGCCGTAGGGCCTATTGGGCCAATTAGTATAAGACAGGGTTTCCCCCTGGGAATAGGTCGTAAAAAGTTGTGTCGTTTTATATTCAGGGTCTAATATTCCAACCCAGTCTCACAGTGAAATGTAAAACAGCTACATTGGTCCACAGCGCAAAATGTAGAGATTTCACAATAAAGGCCTTGAAATTGTGAAATACATACCCAACCTGTTTTTTCAGACACAAGTAGCCTAGCAGGTCCATGGTGGGCGTGTCGGGATCGCACATCACTATAAAGTGGACGAGAGTCCGACACACATCTCACCTGTCTTCACTCCTTCACCGGGAACTGACCGAAGCATCAAGCAGCAGAAGTTGGACCAGATTTTGAGCAGAAAAACAACTTGAATCTGCGAAAATACAGGTAAGAAAAGTGTGTGGCACAGCTCTTAGTTATATTGTCTCTTAGCCTATTTTAGCCAATGTATAGTAGCTTGGGTATTAACCTACTTTTAACTCAAAGTTTGCCACTAACTTTGAAGTTTATACTTCTTCCTACTCCTTTTCAGGCATATCAATTCAATATGTTATTTGTTTATTTTTTGTTTATTTTTATTTGTGAAATCATTTGAACATATTTTTTTATTGTATTTTCATGCTTTTAATTTTTTCTTTTTTTGATATGTCTGAAATAAAACTGAATCAATCAAAAATCTTGAAACTTTTTATTTTGCTGGCTTTTACTGCCTTATAAAAGTAATTTATTTTCATGGAAAAGGCATTTGCAGCTTGAATTCTCATAATAGTTTTATCTCTTGTCTGCCCCAACCAGAGTCATGAAACACATGGTGGTCTTTCTTTTGCTGCTCCTCTTGGGGACGTGTTCAGTTTACACGTATCGTAAGTATTATATAAACATATATGTATTTATGTGTTGACTATCCAACTTGAAAAACAAATAATAGCAATATACAGGTAAGAAAAGGTGGGGTTAGTTAGTGGCTCAGGGGGCACCATTAGCCAAATCAATTTGTGTATTTCTTTCTTTCAGAAAATGTGGCCTTGCGTGGCAAAGCAACTCAGTCCAGCACCCGCTCGGGTCTTGGAGCTGCTTACAGTGCCATTGATGGAAACCGTGATTCAAAATTCTTTGATGGTTCATGCACCCACACTGTGATATCACAGACCAACCCCTGGTGGAGGGTGGACCTGCTGGATTCCTACATCGTCACCTCCATTATCATCACCAACAGAGGAGACTGCTGTGCAGAGAAGATTAATGGGGCAAAGATTCATATCGGCAACTCTTTAGTAGACAATGGCCTTAAAAACCCAGTGTAAGTTTAAATTGTTAGTTATAAGATATACGCTAAAATTAAGAGTTAAATTATGTAACTTAATTTCTTCCAGAGAAGTTTAACGGCTCATTTATATTCATCACTACATGTTGGAGCCTATTTAGATAATATTATTCTTTTTGATTGCTTCTGATTGATTATGGTAAAATAATAATTATTTACACTATTTATTTATTATTGTTTTTCTGTAGCCACAGTCAGGGCCCTCCTCCTTGTCAGGTGACCCTCCTCCCGTGATTTGGGAGTGAGGACAGCTGGTGCTGGAAGTGATTTTCTTTTGTCTGTGGAAGGAGTGAGGAGTGATATAGTTTTTTGACCGCTAAATTACAGTTTATATTGTTTATCTGTTTGAAGTCAACCCGGAGATGAGATCGTTTTTGTTTCTGTAAATAAATCGTTATACTTTTGATTGAAACTATCCCTCCGCGAGTGCTTTTTATTTAGTGAGTCTTAGACCTCCTCCTCACGCACTGCTCTAAGGTTTTTGACCATCACTTTTTTTGGAACACAAGAGTAGCCACAACAAGTCAAAAAACTTCACTGAAGACTCCAAGGAGAATGGAGAGTGAGAGTCGGTGGCGGAGAAACGGCGGATCCAAGCGACCCCCCGCCGACAGAAGAGGAAGCCGTGAGTAAAATCAGCTGATCGGCTTTATGAATGAATGCGCCGTTGCGTTACAAAGAAACAATTGAACACTGTGGGATGCAAAGTTGTGTACTGTGGATGTGGACTGCAATAATACGGGGATGTCGGAAGGATGTTTAAGGATAAACTAAACGGAAATTAAAGAGATTTGTGATGATGTCTGATACACCTGAGACCGCAACTGTGTCTGAGGAGTTGATATCGCGCTTAATTGCTTCGCGCAGAGGCAGATTGGGAGCGTGTACGAGGAAAATAAATGAAATAAAGGCTTTGATGACTGATGTTGGAAATGTTGATAAAGTCAATGACACATTTGAAGCGTTTAAAGGAGCTGTGGATGAATTTGTAAATACTCATAAATCTGTGCAAGAACTCTTGTCGGTGGATGAAAAGGAAACTGATTATTATGACTGGTATGAACCCAGAATGACGAACCTGAATTATTTCGCAAGAGAGGTTGATTTATGGAAAAGAGAAATTGCACAGTCAAGAGTTGGACCACTGGACAGCATATCAAATGTGTCACGCAAATCAAAGTCTTCGTCTTCCATTTCCTCAGTCTCCTCAGAGTTAAAAAGGGCAAAGGCGGATCAGGCTGCTGCAATGGCACGAGCTGCTGCACTGAAAGAAAAGCTCGCTTTGCAACTGGAGGAAACAAAACTGAAATCAAAGATGGAGCAAATGGAGTTGGATGCAGACCTCGCAGCATCGGCTGCTAAAATAAAAATCCTTCAAAGTGACGAGGTGGAGCAGGAGCCACTGGGTGATGGCATGAATGAGTATTATGGCTCTCACCATGATGAACTAGAAACAAGGGAGAGCAATGTGGAATTCATGCGATTAGGTGCCATACCCAAAACTCCACTTCACCAAACCATCTTAAGCCATCCCAGACCTCCCCCTATGAGTTTCCCAAGACCTCCCCCTATGAGACACATACCAGAAAATAAACCTCAAATAAAGAATGTAACTCAAACATGCAAAACTGGAACTGCAAATCATAATCACACCATAACCCATACTGCACAAGATTACTCAGACAGAGGTGTTAATGCTGCCCATGATAACTTGGATGTCGTTATTCGAAGACAAAAGGACATAGCAGAACTGATTGTCTCACAGCAAAACCTGTCTAAATTACCTGTGAGAGAGATTTCTGTGTTTGATGGTAACCCATTGGCATATCAGACTTTTATCCATGCATTTGAACACTGGATTGAGGACAAAACTAAAAATAATCAGGATAGACTCTACTATCTCGAGCAGTTTACCTCTGGTTTGCCTAGAGATTTGGTTCGTAGCTGTTTGCACATGGATGGAGGCAGGGGCTATGGTGAAGCAAGACGCCTTTTAAAAGAGCACTTTGGGGATGAAATAAAGATTTCTGGAGCTTACCTGGAGAAAGCCTTGAACTGGACAGCGATTAAAGCTGAGGATGGGAAAATGCTGCATGCATATGCAATGTATTTGAGAGGATGCTGTAATGTAATGCAAGATTTACAGTATTTACAGGAACTTGAGGTCCCATCAAACCTAAGGCTAATAGCATCCAAGCTACCCTACAAGCTCCGAGAAAGATGGCGAACCACAGCTTATGAGACACAACAGAGAACTGACAGGAGAGTCAGATTCCAGCACCTTGTGGATTTTGTGGAAAAACATGCTAAGATGCTTTTGGATCCATTGTTTGGTGACATTCAAGACCAAATCACAATGAAAGGATCTATCCCAAGGGGCAAACATGAACTAAAACCAATAAGAGGCAAAAACAGCAGCTTCGCTACTTCAGTAGCAGTGAATGCAGAGAAAGCAGGATGCACTGTAAAGCAATCAGCTGTTGCACAAACACCTCCTCAAACCACACCCAGTCCTATCGTCCCTTCCTGTGGATTCTGCCATGGGAAACATGCTCTGATTGACTGCTCACGATTCAAAACACAGTCACATGACAACAAGGTTGAATTCTTAAGAAGCCATGGACATTGCTTTGGTTGCCTACTAAAAGGTCATATAAGCAAAAATTGTAAGAGAAGATTAACGTGTCAAGTGTGTCAAATGAAACATCCTACTGTACTCCATATTTATAATACAAGAGGCCCCAAACAGGAAAATCAAACAAAGGCCACTGCCGAGGCAGAAGAAACCCCTATAAGCAGCGCTCTTGTTTCAGCAGGTGATGCAACTGGGACCGGGAGAGACTGCGCACTTGCGATTCTTCCAGTCAGAGTTAAGGTGGCAAATGGGAGCAGGTACATTCAGACCTATGCTTTCCTCGATCCCGGCAGCACGGCAACGTTTTGCACAGAAAAACTAATGAACCGGCTAAATGTAAAAGGACGCAAAACAGAGATACTTTTGCGAACAATGGGACAGGAGAAGCCTGCAGGGACCTATGAGGTCAGAGGACTGGAGGTGGGGAACTTGGAGGGCTGCACATATCTGGACCTGCCGAAAGTTTACACACAAGGCAAAATCCCTGTCTCAAAAGAAAACATAATCACTCAAGCTGATTTGAAGAGATGGCCCTATCTCAATGGTATCCAGTTAAAGGAAATTGAGGCAGACATTGAACTCCTCATTGGAACTGATGTTCCTCGAGCAATGGAGCCGTGGAACATAATAAACAGTCATGAAAACGGACCATATGCAGTCCAGACCTTACTGGGATGGGTGGTAACTGGACCACTCAGTGTTGATAGTGCTGCAGAATATGCTGGGCCCATTGCTGTGTCAAGTAACAGAATCTCTGTTGTTGAGTTGAAGGATCTACTCATCAGACAATATAACCAGGATTTCTCTGAGAACATGTACGATGAGAAAAATGAGATGTCAGTTGAGGATAAACGTTTTATGGAGATTGCTTCCAGCTCAGCATTTCTTAAAGATGGCCACTATCATCTACCACTGCCCTTCCGGGATAAAGCCAAGGTCATGCCTGATAACTATCACACGGTAAAGGAACGCACACTGCACCTTATGAAAAAATTCAAGAAGAATAAGATGTATGCTGAAGAATACACCTCTTTTATGGAGGACATTCTCAAAAAAGGTTATGCAGAAAAGGTTCCACCTCAGCAGCTTCACAGAGAGGATGGACGGTTGTGGTACATCCCACATCACGGTGTCTACCACAAACGAAAACTCAAACTGAGGGTGGTGTTTGACGGTACATCCTCATTTCAGGGAAAATCTCTGAACAAGGAGCTCCTCCAAGGTCCAGACTTAACAAACACCCTCATTGGAGTGCTATTGAGATTTCGCCAAGAACAAATAGCAGTTATGGCAGACATTGAGGCGATGTTTTATCAAGTACATGTTGATGAAAAGGACAGAGACTTCCTGAGGTTTTTGTGGTGGCCAGAGGGTGATATCAGCAAACCACTTGGTGTTTACAGGATGAAAGTTCACCTCTTTGGCGCTGTATCATCCCCGAGCATTGCTAATTTTGCCCTGCGTCAAACTGCTGATGACAACCAGAAGCATTACTCTGATGAAGTTATGAAAACAATCAAAACTAACTTTTATGTGGATGATTGCCTCCGATCTGTGGCAACAGCTGACCAAGCCATAAAGCTCGTCAAAGATCTCACTGAAGCCTGCAGTCAAGGAGGCTTCACCCTGACAAAATGGGTCAGCAATAACTGTGAGGTGTTGGCAAGCATTCCTGTGCATCACAGAGCAAAAGCAGTCAAGGAACTGGACCTCGATAAAGAAAAGCTGAAAGAACAAATCACAGTTGAACCGGCACTTGGAATCCACTGGAACATGCACAGTGACACCTTCAGCTTTAAAGTAACTGTAAACAGCCGGCCTGCAACCAGAAGAGGGATACTCTCAACAGTAAGTTCAGTTTATGACCCATTAGGTTTTCTCTCACCTTTCATCCTGAAAGCCAAACAACTACTCCAAGAACTCTGCAAATCCAGATATGGATGGGATCAAGTTATTCCTCAGGAATTTGCAAGGCCCTGGCATAGATGGATGGAGGAGTTAAACCAATTACGGGAGTTTCAAGTAGCAAGATGTATAAAGCCTGACAACTTTGACCCAGTGGAGACTGCTGAGCTGCATCACTTCTGCGATGCAAGTGAGTCAGGTTATGGTACAGTAAGCTACCTTAGACTAACAAATCACCAAGGCATAATTCATACCTCCTTCATATTTGGAAAAGCCAGAGTCTCACCTCTCAAGCAGATCACCATCCCCAGGCTTGAACTCACTGCAGCGACACTGGCTGTAAAAGTGGATCGGATGCTGAGGAAGGAGCTGCACTTACCACTCACAGATTCAACTTTCTGGACAGATAGTACGTCTGTATTGAAATACATTCACAATCAAACCAAGAGATTTCATACATTTGTAGCCAACAGAGTTGCAGTGATCCAGGATCTCTCCCACACAAGCCAGTGGAGATACATAAGTTCAAAAGAAAATCCAGCTGACAGCGCCTCCCGAGGGTTGCATGTGGAATCCTTCTTAAGATCAAGATGGCTGAAAGGTCCTGAATACCTGAGCAGAGAGAGAAGGACATGGCCAAAGGTCACACAAGATCTAGGAGAGATATCAGCAAATGACCCAGAGGTGAGAAAGGTCGTTACAGTTAACAGTGTGGAAAAGGAGATCACAGTCAACAGTGTGAGGATTGAAAATCAACATCCCATATGCACATTAATCAAGTATCACTCATCATGGAACCGACTTCAGAAATCTGTGGCCTGGATATTAAAGGTGAAAAGAATACTTCAACTGCTAAGTCAGCTAAGAAAGAATCAGACACATGTGTCTTCAAAGACGAAGAAAAGAGTAAAAGACAAGCATGGAACACAAAACCTATCAGTGGAGGATATGCAAGAGGCAGAGAGAGCTAAATCATCAGAAAATTCAAAACACCTGTCTGACAGAAGGAATAAAATGGATTTTTAACCCTCCTTTTGGAGCCCACTACGGCGGAGTCTGGGAGAGACTGATTAAACTAGTCAAAAAGATCCTCACATCTGTTCTAAAACAACAAACACTGGACGATGAAACTCTATCAACAGCGCTGTGTGAAGTAGAAGCCATCCTAAATGACCGACCAATAACTACAGTGTCAAGTGACCCCAATGATTTGGAACCGCTAACCCCAAACCATTTGCTTCAGCTGAAGGCGAAAACAACAATGCCACCAGGAGTTTTTGAAAAACATGATCAATATTCCAGAAAGAGATGGAGACAGACACAATATCTTGCAGATCTCTTCTGGAGACGTTGGACAAAAGAATATCTTCCGCTCATGCAGGAAAGAAGCAAGTGGAACAGCATAAGAAGGAACTTGAGTCCTGGGGATCTGGTCGTCATCGTTGACAACACAGCACCAAGGAACTCATGGATGATGGGCCTTGTCATGAAGACATTTCCAGATGACAAGGGCTTCGTGAGAAGTGTTTTGGTCAAAACCAAAACCAGTTTGATTCAACGACCGATAGACAAGCTCTGTCTTCTAATGGAGGCAGCAGGATGAACGGAGGGAGGCCGTGATCTTCCAGCCTTCACTATGGACTGTTTCAAATACTTTGACATAATTATGAACTTTGACATGATTATGAACTTTGACATGATTATGAACTTTGATAGGACAGAAAGTCATCATTAAGTAACTAAATGAACTTTGAATTTGAAGAAGTATAATTAATTTCCATTACGTAATTATTCTATGGGCTCCTTTGAATTTTATTTGTGTAATTGTTTTGCTAAAGCCAACAATTAGGGGCCGGGATGTTGGAGCCTATTTAGATAATATTATTCTTTTTGATTGCTTCTGATTGATTATGGTAAAATAATAATTATTTACACTATTTATTTATTATTGTTTTTCTGTAGCCACAGTCAGGGCCCTCCTCCTTGTCAGGTGACCCTCCTCCCGTGATTTGGGAGTGAGGACAGCTGGTGCTGGAAGTGATTTTCTTTTGTCTGTGGAAGGAGTGAGGAGTGATATAGTTTTTTGACCGCTAAATTACAGTTTATATTGTTTATCTGTTTGAAGTCAACCCGGAGATGAGATCGTTTTTGTTTCTGTAAATAAATCGTTATACTTTTGATTGAAACTATCCCTCCGCGAGTGCTTTTTATTTAGTGAGTCTTAGACCTCCTCCTCACGCACTGCTCTAAGGTTTTTGACCATCACTTTTTTTGGAACACAAGAGTAGCCACAACACTACATTTTCCCTTAAATGTTACCCTAACGTACCTGTTTCTTTTTGACGCTACTGTCTGATATTGCACATCACTTGTAAGCTGTGTTCTCTCCTATTTTCTCTCTTAAAGGGCTGGTGTGATTTCTAAAATTCCAGCTGGGGTTTCATTCGATCTGACTTTCAATAGTCGTGTGGAGGGACGTTACGTGACTGTGCTCCTTCCTGGTTCAAACAGGATTCTTACACTCTGTGAAGTGGAGGTCTATGGGTACCGTGCCCCAACTGGTGCGTATCTGACCCGAACAATGTTCTATCTCAGAGATGTTTGTTTAATTACTGTACTGTTCTCATTTTTTATTTCATTGTTGTTGTCCGCAGGAGAAAACCTGGCACTCCAAGGTAAAGCCTCACAATCGTCATTGTATCAATATGGCATTGCTTACAATGCGATTGATGGGAACCGTGCCAGCCAGTGGAGAAAGGGGTCTTGCACTCACACAGGTGGCGACATCAACCCTTGGTGGCGACTGGATCTGCGCAAAATCCATAAAGTGTTTTCGATTGTGATAGTCAACAGATATGAGGCCTCAGAGCGACTCAACGGAGCCGAGATCCGCATTGGAAATTCCCTTTACAACCACGGCAACTACAATCCCAGGTGATCCACAGCTCTTTATTGTATTTGTATTCAAAAAAAAGTTAGTAAATTGGAACTAGGTTAGAACTATGAACCAAATAATATTTCACGTTATATACATCCCGCTTATTACACAGTAGTACTTTGTTTTTGTAGAAGTGGTCGGCCTAACTGCTTGTAGACGTCTGTCAGCGGATTGATATGACAGGGAGTGATAGATCAGAACAATGTCTGTAGGTCCATAGCAGTCCATAACAGTTTATTTATTTACAGTGGGCATTATCAAGAAATAATTGAATACCGTACAAAAACACAATGTCGCTCTCAATGAATCAAATTCTTAATCAAATTAGACTCGGGAGTGTGGTAAAAATAAAGGGCTATTTATTCAAACGACATTTGCTGATACTTCTTCCTCTAACAGGTGTGCTGTGATCAGAAGGATCCCGGCAGGTGGTCTTGCTGAATTCCAGTGTAACGGGATGGATGGTCGCTATGTTAACATAGTTATCCCTGGAAGAAAGGAGTACCTGCAACTCTGCGAGGTGGAGGTCTACGGATCCATCCTGGATTAGCTTTGGCTAGATTAAATTTAGCCAATACTGCTATGTACTCACAATAAAAAAAAAAAAAAAAAAATTGACTTAATTATTTAATGTTAGTTAACGATTGTTTGCTTGCAAAATGTAAAACAAATTGTTTGCAACGTGGGGCAGAGTTTGTATTCTTAGACATAGGTCTTTAGAAGGACAAGGATCTACAGGCCCATTATATTCACTACATCAACAGCAGTAGTACGCTACAGTTTGATCATGTATCTGTTTTAGTATTAGGTTTTTAGTCTGATGTATCGGCGCACTGAATATGATTAATGTGAATCATAATGATGCTGGATACATGTTTTGGAGGGGAAACATAACTTAGTGTTTATTAAAACTGTTTTGTGTTGCAAAACTTTATTGAAATAAAGAAGGTGTTGCAGTAGCAAGTAAAGCAGCAGATAACTGAATAGGCTTAAGTTAGGAGGAACCATAAGTATTTTTTTATAGCAGATCTATTTTTTTCAACACACATATAAAACAAAAAACAATAGTACTGATGGCAAATACTTTATTTCTTTAAAATACAGACAAAATAGACAAATATTATAAAAGACATTGTCAGACACGACGCCTGCGACAGGAATAAACTGTTCATGTCAAAGTGTTTCAACAACAGCCTCACTCCCTAAAAAAACGGGCACTTGACTTTACGAGATCACTTCTACACTTTGAAACATCGGTTGTCGTATGAGCAGTTCATAAACAAAAGCTCTGAATCAGATAAAAAAAAAATCACTGATTTAATAATACGCATTGTAGGATTATTCCAACTGTCAGTTCGGGCACGTTTCATCTCAGCAAAGAACGAACTAAACTGTGAATTTTTAAATGTTTACTATTACCGCATTCTAAGGGGGGACTGCCCATAATTCCAACCGCTCAACTGTCTGACATATTTGACCAGCAGTCAGCTTTAAAGGCCTACTTCACCAGTGGGAATGTGAAGGTGTATTGAACTCTGAGATTCTATGTAGTATAAATGTGCAAACATTTTAGAAATCGGTTCATCCTAGCCTGAGAAAAGGCAGAAAGAGTGTTTTATGGTCTCACTATCTAACCCTACAGTTTGCCCAGATGTGATGTCACACATAATATAATCAATTAGGTTTTTCTTCCCTCAGTCATCCCTCAGTCTTCCCTTGGCCTAGCTGCCCTGTTAATCCTAACCCTACATTTTACCATGTGTGATGTCACGCATGGCAAAATGTAGGGCTAGACAGTGAGCCCATAAAACACTCTTTCTGCTTTTTCTTAGGCCAGGATGAACCGATTTAATAATGGTTAGGATTTATATAGCGCTTTATTCTCTAAGGACTCAAAGCGCTTACAGGGTTCCAGGTTCCATTCATTCACACACAGTCATACTGGTGGTGGTAAACTACGATAGTAGCCACAGCTGCCCTGGGGCAGACTGACGGAAGCGTGGCTGCCATTCCGTGCCAACGGCCCCTCGACCACCACCTCAAACATACAGCAGTCATACACATTCACACCAGGCAAGGTGGGTGAAGTGTCTTGCCCAAGGACACAACAACCATGACACAGGTGGCCGGGCGGGGATCGAACCGCCAACCCTTGGATCATTGGCCAACCCGCTCTACCAACTGAGCCACGGTCGCCCCGATTTCTAAAATGTTCGCACATTTATACTACATAGGATCTCAGAGTTCAATACACCTTCATATTTCCACTGGTGAAGTAGGTCTTTAAGGAGGGGGCGCCTTAGCTCAGTTGGTAGGGCGTCCCCCGCATGGGCCTCGGCCAGCAGCAGACCCGGGTTCGATTCCAGCCCGCGGTCGTTCTCTGCATGTCACTCCCCTCTCTGCCCCATTTTCAACTCTGTCTCTACACTATCAATAAAAAGCATAAAAATGCCAAAAAAAATAAATATATAAAAAAAATAAAGTAGGTCTTTATTGACTGTGAAGGGCATGCCATCATGTTGGAGGAGTAAATGTTATTAACTTTCTTGTCAAAAATTCATAAAAGAACATTAATACCACTCTCATGTCTGTTTGTTAAATGATGCAGACAAACCTGTCTTCTCATCAAGCTATTGTCAATTTTGAGTTGTCTATTTTGCTGACATCTCTCGTGCATAAATAAAAGGTCCCAAATGTATGCACATGTCTATTTCACTATACCTTGTCTGTTTGCGTTTGTGTATTCCTCCTATACAACCATATTTAACGGCCATTTTCTCAGATTTTTATAATTAGTAAGATATTGGCAAAATTCATATCTATTCAAAAATGTTTTGAACAATTACCAGTAAATTATCAACTGGCAAAGTTTCATGATGATATTAATGAAAATGTGTAATTATTTTTTGTTGCTTATTCCATACAAATGTTGTTCAACAGGGTGTTTTTAACCACACGTTTTAAAAAGGCATTGTGGGGTTAGCACCACTGAGCAAGCCAGGCTATATCTGCCCCCATATCAAACATTCTAGCAAAAAACCTCTTGTTGTCTGTAGCTTTCCATGTATCATACAGACATAAGAGAGGAATCAATCTTGTCATTTTACTCAAAGCAAACATAAGTGTTTTTCCTAAAATGTTGAGCTATTCCTTTAAAGTCAAAATCTATCGATACGAGACAAATTAATTCTGTTCATGTACAGAGGCGTAATGTGCTGTAAAGCTTTCAGTTCCTTGACTGCTGATCTCATCCTGATAAATGGCTACAATTTACAGGGTGAAATAACCATGGCGCATATGCATATTCCGCTGCTAATTTCTCCTACAGTGGGTGTTAAGGACACTTATTGACGGGACAAGCTACAGATGAAGTGAAAAGCTCAACTGATCGTCTTTTTTAAGAGAATGTTCACTACACAGACATAAGAGTGGCATCTGTCTTCTCTTCTAACTCTCGGAGAAAAAGCGAATAATTATGTGGCCTGAAGAAATAGCCGCTAATAGACTGCTACCGTTTACATTGAATCCACTGCTACAAGTAGTTTGGATTGGCTGTCACAGAATTCACAAACTCATGGTCCTCCATGGCTGTGTTGTAAAAGCCCTACTAACGTCCTCCCTCCTACATACTCAACATGTATATACTACATACTGTCTACTTAACCATCGATTGTGTATGCGAGGTTCGTCGGACCATTTACACTGAAGTATACAGAAGCAATAAAGAATAATAATTAAAAAAAAAACTCCAAGTCATTTGAAAAGACACGATGCATTGTGGGGCGGTTGAGTAGGAAAAGTAACCTGTCGATCCGCACAAAAATCTTCCCGGAAGTTAGTACTCATCCGGGCATTTTTCGCCTACCCAAACTCGCATACACAACCGTCACATACTCAAATTGACGTCAAATGAGTATGAGTAGGACGTTAGTGGGGCTTTTCCGACACAGCCCATCTCTATATATTTCAGGTGCTACCGTTTCCTCCCGAATACGCGGCTTTAAAAACAAGACTAACTTTGGCAATAAAACAGTGATTTAAGAAACGGAAAGAACCTTTTAAAGGCCGTACATTTGATTTTTTTACAAAACAGTTGTTTTGGGGTATTTACAAAAAAACATTGACTTGCTTTTCCATCTTAAAAAAATGTTACAGTTTTTGATTGAATGGAGAACGAAAAGCTTCTTCTCTATGTGAAATATTGATGAACATATTTTTTGAGAGATTGAGACGCCAAAACTGAATGATATATAGTTAAAATGATTTTTTTTTTTAACTTTCAAAAAAAAAAAAAGAGCATAATTTCCCCTGGACAAAACTATCTTTGAAAGAAAATGATTCAACACTTTGACGTGTGCATAAAAAATGCTCACAAATAAATTATAGAAAAATACTGGACTACTTTTCAGCTGGATCAAACACTGTGCATAACATAGGAGAAGATTGCAAAGAGGTATTGCTTCACAGTATGTGGACATCAATCGCTCGGTCATGTCGGATAAGACCAAAAACTTAATTCTTCAGCGAAAATAATCAAAATCAAAAACAGGAAATTCTATACAGTAAAAAAAAAAAACAATACAGATGTATGACGTACAATCTCAAATAAAGATTCTATGTAACAGAGTAAAATGAAAGAGCTACACATACCTTTTGATTCTCACTTTGATGACCTAGACGCAGCAATTAGGACAATTGGCAAATTGTTAAAAAATTGGGTATTCTTCTTCTTCTTCTTCTTCTTCTTTTAAGTCACGAATACGGAGAACTTTGAGGGCACACAAGATCGGACGAACTCAGGGAAAAGAGTTTTGGCGTTTCCAAACTTATTATAAATCCACGTGAGTGTATCACAGCACCGCAGAGAATGGCGGGGCTATGGGTGTGTGTGGGGGGGGTGGGGGGGGGGGCTTTAGGAAAGTAGTAAAGTAAAAAGCAGCAAATGGCAGTGACCAAGTGACACAAGAAAAAACAGGGGAGAGGGAGAGAGAGGGGAGAGAGAGAAGAGGGGAAGAGAGAGAGAGAGAGAGAGGGAAGAGAGGGGAGAGAGGGAGGGAGAGAGAGAAAGGAGAGAGAGAGAGAGAGGGGTATTGTACTGAAGCATTCCGTTTCGCGATGTATCTGAGGTCTTGTAGATTTGGGGACTTGAGCACTTTGTAAATGGTGGAGAAGACGGTGTGAAGTGGGTAGCGAGTGCGGGAATGTGGGTGCAGAGGGGAACTTTACCCGTTTCCGGATCCTCATGTCCAAATTTGGCATATGCAGCCGGCCTGGTGGAGGGAGAGAGAGGGGGGAGGGAGGGAGGGAGGGAGAGGGGGAAGGAGGGGAGAGGGAGGGAGGAGAGGGAGAGAGGGAGGGAGGGAGAGAGAGGGAGAGGGGGAAGGAAGGGAGGGAGAGAGAGGGGAGAGAGGGGGAGGGGGAGAGGGGGAGAGGGAGAGAGAGGGGGAGGGAGGGGGAGGGGGAGAGGGGGGTGAGAGAGAGAGAAAGGGAGGGAGGGAGAGGGGATGAAGAGAGAGGGGTGAAGGAGGAGGTGGAGGGAGGGAGAGAGGGAGAGGGGAGAGGAGGGAGGGAGGGAGAGGGGGAGGGGTGAGAGAGAGAGGGGAGGGAGGGAGAGGGGGAGAGAGAGGGGGAGGAGGGAGGGAGGAGGGAGGGAGGGAGAGAGAGAGGGGTGAAGAGAGAAGGGAGGGAGGGGGGAGGGAGGAGAGAGAGAGGGGAGGGGAGGGGTGAGAGAGAGAGGGGGAGGGAGGGAGAGGGTGAAGAGAGAGAGGAGGAGGGAGGGAGGGTGGAGAGAGGGGGAGGAGGAGAGGAGGGAGGGAGGGAGAGGGAGGGGGAGAGGAGAGGGGGAGGGGGAGAGGGAGAGAGAGAGGGGGAGGGAGGGGAGAGGAGAGGGAGGGAGGGAGGGAGAGAGGTGAAGAGAGAGAGGGGGAGGGAGAGGAGAGGGAGGGAGGGAGGGAGAGGAGGGGGGGGAGGAGGGGGGGGGAGAGGAGGGAGGGAGAGAGAGAGAGAGGAAGGAAGGGAGTGAGAGAGAGAGGGGGGAGAGAGAGAGGGGGGGAGGGAGGGAGAAGGGAGAGGGGGAGAGAGAGAGGGTAAAGAGAAGAGAGGGGAGGAGAGGGAGAGGGAGAGAGAGAGAAAGTGAGGGAGAGGAGAGAGAAGAAAGAAAGAAAGAAAGAAAGAAAGAAAGAAAGAAAGAAAGAAAGAAAGAAGAAAGAAAGAAAGAAGAAAGAAAGAAAAAAGAAAGAAAGAAAGAGAAGAAAGAAGAAAGAGAGGGGGAGGGAGAGTAGATAGAGTGGGAGGGAGAGAGAGAGGGGGAGGGATGCATTTAGTTTAATTTAGGTTTTCAAATTTATAAAGCTTGAAAATGCCCCTCCCCTCCAAAAAAAAATAAATAAAAAATAACTAGATAAAATAATAAGTACCTTGTTCGCCTGGTGCACCATGAATCCTCCAGGACAAAGTAATCCACCCCAGCCTCATCAGGTTCCTCTTCACAGTCTCTCCAGACATGCGGCTGTACATGGAATACACCAGCTTGGTCTCTCCCTGTGGGCAGCAAGGCAAGGCAAGTTTATTTATATAGCACAATTCAGACACAAGGCCACTCAAAGTGCTTTACAGGGGCAAGATTAGAATACATAAAAACACATTATAAAACATTTAAAAGCGAATAAAAGAAGCAAATAAAATAAAAATTGCAGGTTAAAATGGAAACACATTATAAAACATTTAAAAGCGAATAAAAGAAGCAAATAAAATAAAGATTGCAGGTTAAAATGGAAACAAAAAAGTCTTTAGACTCGATTTAAAAGAACTGAGAACACAGCACTGCAACACAGAGCAGCACCGTCACATGTAATGCAGCTGTATAGCAGTGGAAAGGTTAAAGGTGCTATGAGGAACTTTTAAATATTTCTGAAACAGTCTTATTTTTCCTCTGATGATCATAAAGTACGTGTAACAGCAAACAAAGGAAGCTATTTTTATATATAGTTTTTCTTAATGCCTTTGTCATGGGTAAACGCTCACCCAGGAACTACAGCTGGCGTAGTAAAAACACTACAGCTTTTGTTCAAAGGGGGCGCAAGAATGAACACAAACTGAAAGTTCCTCGGAGCACCAAAATAATACTTATGATGACAAAAGAATCAAGCATTCAAATCAACAATAATAAAATGTCATACAACTGCAAACTAAAAAAAGGTACGGGGATAGAATAGACAACAACATCAGTTGGATTGGTTCACGGCTGAAAAGTGATGGCATGTGTCACTGCCTATGCTTACATACTTTGGGGCATAATTATTCAGTGTTTGAAATACAGATTCACTGATTGATTTAAGGCACTTTTCTTTATGGAAAAAGACAAAATATCAAATCCTAACTGTGTCTGTGTCTGTGAATTGAGCGTGGGGCATTGGTTTGACTTAGCCTGGTTCTACCAGAGCATCGTACTTCAGTTCATTTGTACAGAAGGTCTGGAATCGCTCAATAGACAAACGTTAACTCACTTGAAGGCGGGTGTCTGTTGAAGTTTAAAACTATTGGATCTGCCCAGTGCCACTCTGGATCTGCCAACCAATCGCATAACGTTTGGTCGTGACCTATGTCATGCACTGGCTTCTGACTACAACTGAAACTGCTCTCAGCCACTCCCTCTGTTCGCTGATTGGACATGTAAAAATCTAGCAGAGAAACCCCGCAAATATACCGCAGACCCAGACTGACTACTGAAGGGAAATTAAAATTGAGTGGGAGTACATAGGCGGGCGGTGCCAGGCTAGGTTTGACTGACCTCAGACCAGCGTCTTCGTAGTGCGGGTGGTTGACGATGGGACGTCCCGTGGAAAGCTTCACACTGGCCATGGTGGGCATGGCACCGGCAAACACTGAGTCTGAAACAGGGAAAGTTATTGAGTCTAGAGCTGCAACAATTAATCGGCAAATCGATTATTAAAATAATCGCCAACTATTTTGATAATCGATTAATCGTTTTGAGTATTTTTTTATTAAAAAAATTCCAAATTCTCTGATTTCAGCTTCTCAAATGTGAATATTTTCTCTTTTCTTTAATCCTATTATGACAGTAAACTGAAATATCTGTGTGTTTTGGACATAACAATACATTTGAGGATGTCAACATGGGCTTTGGAAAATGTATCAACATTTTTCACCATTTTCTGACAATTTACGGACCAAAACACTCATCGATTAATCAAGAAAATAATCGACAGATTAATCGATTATCAAAATAATCATTAGTTGCAGCCCTAATTGAGTCAATAATATAGCTACAGTACTGTGTTTTAATCATTTAAAAACACTTGGAGTACAGACTGCAAAGTCCAAATATAACTGTATTATCATGTTGGAGGGTGAATTCTGTGTTTCTGCATTATAATGACAGATGTTTATGTTATTTAGCCTTCCCTTGTTGATATAAATGGGACAGACCAAGTGTCACAAACAGTAGAAAAGGACAGTTTAAAAAACTGAACATTAAAACCTCCATGAAGGTTTTTGCAGGACAGTTGTATTTCACTGCATTAGTTCCAGCTTGGTGGAGCTGATAAACTGGCATCTTTTTTTTTTTTTTTTTTTTTTTTTCAAAAAGATATTTTTTTTGGGCATTTTTATGCTTTATTTGATAGTGCAGAGGGACAGAGGTGAAATGGGGCAGAGAGGGGAGTGACATGCAGAGAACGACCGCGGGTGGGAATCGAACCCAGGTCTGCTGCTGGGCCCGGCCCGGGAGGGGACGCCTTACCGACTGAGCTAAAGGCGCCCCCTAAACTGGCATCTTAATGTGTCTAATCAATAATATATTGACAAGAAATGATCAGTTTCTATTGTAAGCCTGAAGTCTAGACGTCCACTGAGCTTCACAATCAATGAATGTGTCACCTGCTTGTCTCAATCTGACCTTCATCTCCTGGACTATTGGAAGGAAAAGCTGTTTTGTTCGGCCTTTTCAGATATTGAGACACACACACACACACAGACAGAGAAACACACACACACACACAGACAGAGACACAGACAGAGACACAGACACAGACACACACACACACACACACACACACACACACACACACACACACACACACAACACACACAGAGACACAGACACACACACAGACAGAGAAACAGACACACACACAGACACACACACACACACACACACACACACACACACACAGACAGACAGACAGACAGAGACACACACACACACACACACACACACACACACACACACACACACGTAGCTGTGAGTGTTTTTCAGATATTGAGTAGACCTGTCCGTAGCACACACTTGATGGAAATATAAAGTGGAACTAGAAGGGGAGCTTAGATTTTCTGGTCTTGAGGTCAGATAAAAGAAAATGTCGGCCAATGATTCGAAGGGGTTGGCGGTTCGATCCCCGCCTTGCCACTTGGTTGTTGTGTCCTTGGGCAAGACACTTCACTGCACCTTGCCTCGTGTGAATGTCGATAGTTAGCCTGCTATCGGTGTATGAATGTGTGTGTGAATGGTAACAGATCTTCCTCGTAAAAGAGTCTCCGGTCTCAATGGGATTTACCCGTGTAAATATAAATAAAGGTTAAAAAATAATAATAATAAAAAAAATGACTAACCAGGCGCTGCGTTGTCATGGGTCCAGCCCAGCAGCTATGTTTGGGCCCACTCTAAACTCTAACCAGAAGTTCCTTTGTTGTTGCAGTTCAGTGTGTGTGTGTGTGACCTCGTAATGTAAATAATCTTGAATAATTTTGAATAATAATAATAATAATAATAATGTTTCCTCTGTAGTCGTGGAGACAGGTAATGTGGGCGACTGTGGCTCAGTTGGTAGAGCGGGTCGGCTGATGATCAAAGGGTTGGAGGTTCGATCTCCGCCCTGCCACCTGTGTGATAGTTGTTGTGTCCTTGGGCAAGACACTTCACCCACCTTGCCTCGTGTGAATGTCGATAGTTAGCCTGCTATCGGTGAATGAATGTGTGTGTGAATGGTAACGTGGGAAAGGAAAAACAGGTCTCCCTTGCTAAAGAGTCTTCGGTCTCAATGGGATTTACCTGTAGAAATAAAAGGTTAGAATGTGACCTCACTGACCTGGCGCTGCGTTGTCATGGATCCAGCCCAGCAGCTCCTCCTGAGGCATGTTACTGAACTCTCCGATGATGCTCCACTGAGCCTGCAGGTTGGCCACGCCCCCAACCGCCATGATCGCCATGACAGCAAACACCGCCAGCTGCTGTTTGAACCTCTCACCCACCCAGCTGAACAACTGCAACGAGAAGGAGGGACTGTTTGCTTATATAGGATAATAATACAGCTCTGGAAAACATTAAGAGACCACTCCAAATGCTCAGTGTCTCTTGTTTTACAATTTATATAATAATAATATTAGACATATATGTTTGAGTAGAATGAACATTTTGGTTTTGTAACATAAACTACTGACAACATTTCTTTACAGAGAAAGTGGAAATTAATCTCAAAATAGGAAAATAATTGCTATCACTTGAAAAGAGAGAGACCTGGGTCTCTGAAGTAAGAGGTATGCCTAAACTGCGTACTTTGTGTCAAATTAAACATCTGTTTGGTACAGAGAACTATATTTTGTATAATTTGTCTAAAAGAAAGAGGTCCCTGTGTGCACAAATTAGGTCAGGAATTCTCCCTTTACACATTGAGTCAGGCCGGTGGTGGGCACTAGCGAGGAGAATAGGCTGTGTACTTTTTGTGAGCTTGAGGAAATTGAAAATGAAATTCATTTCATGTTTTATTGTCCGTTTTACCACGATTTGAGATTAAGTTTATTCAAGAAAGTCGATGTAAAAGAAGTTCATTACATGTGTGATACTGATATGTTAGCTTGGCTGTTCCAATACAGAACTTTTTTAATTGCTGACTTTATTGAAAAGGCGTGGGCAAGGAGGAATATGTCTCTTTATGTTTAGTGTTTTTTTACTTGTTTTTGTTTTGTTTCATGTTTGTACTACACACTTTGTGTAGTTATAGCGGTGTCTTGTAATCCTGTGTGGGATGGGCCACATGTGTGGCATGACACGAAAATAAAAATATCATTCATTCTACCAAATTCCCCAAAAAAATTGTCACTAAGAGCATTTTCAATAAGTTATGTAGAGATGAAGAATCCAGACCGGTCTCTTAATTTTTTTCCGGAGCTGTATAAGTACATTATTATTATTTTTTTTAAAGCTGTGCTATGTAAGATTTTAAATGTAAATTTTTTTTTTTTTTTTTTTTTTTTCAGAATTATTTTTCACTGGATTTTTTTATCCACAATGACCATTCCACTAACAAAAATGTTGGGACTTCTCTACATACAATTTTGAGTTGCTGCTGTCCCGCTGCTACATTGGCCAGAATGACGCATGCACTCAGGAGGTGATGTGAAATTGGAAATACCGACAATTTTTTTCAAAAACAGGCTTTGGATAAGTAGTCGGATAATTATTTAAACATGGTAGTATAAGTAGATCAGAAGAAAGGAAATGAATCATGCTATTAAAGCAGAGTTACATAATACAGCTTTAAATGTGGACTATGTCACCCAAGGACACTGTGTATGTAAAGTGTTCTTGGGTGACTTTAAATAAAAAGGCGCTCTAGAATAAAATACATTATTATTTTGTTGTTGTTTTTTCTTTTCTTTCTTTCTTTTAATGTTTATTTGACAGGGACAATACATACAACATTGCCACAAAAAAAAAGGGAAAATGTGATGCATATAAGACGTCTAGCTTCAGCTAATTTGCAGTCTTTGTCCCTGGGTCAGGCTTTAAAATACAATCAAAGATACTTAATACAATAAATGCAGTGATAGAGATACAGTGAATAATACAATTAAAAAGGTACCATGAGTCAATACACACAGCTGTAGTTATACATTTCAGATTAAAACACAGGCGGGAGACGGACCTGTTTGGAGCAGATGAGCGAGGCCATGATGCACATGTGTGGAGTCAGGAAGAGTTTGAGACGCATGATGAGAACGGCCAGGACGGCAAACGCCAACAGCTGCAGACTGTGGTACACCAGCTGTACACACAGAGAGAGAGAGAGGCATACACACACAGAGAGAGAGAGAGACACACACACACACACACAACACAGAAGGAGAGAGAGAGACACACACACACACACAGACAGACACACAGAAGGAGAGAGAGAGACACACACACAGAGAGAAAGAGAGAGACACACATACACACAGACAGACACACAGAAGGAGAGAGAGAGACACACACAGAGAGAAAGAGAGAGACACACACACACAGAGAGAGAGAGAGAGAGAGAGAGAGACACACACACAGAGAGAGAGAGAGACACACACAGAGAGAGAGAGAGAGAGAGAGAGAGAGAGAGAGAGAGAGAGAGAGAGAGAGAGAGAGAGAGAGAGAACACACACACACACACACACACACACACACACACACACACACACACACACACACACACACACACACAGATTTAGCTAAACTGACAAGAAGCTACAGCGGAAAATAAAACAGGCCAAACAATCTTACAGGAACTTTGACTAATGTGTTCAGCAGCCGAGGCAGATAAAGAGAGATCCCGTAGCTGATTCATACTGCACAGTGTTTTACATGCTGCAGGATATAGATAGTAGAATTTCTACCATTTTATAAATACAGTGACTTCAGTGATTAATGTGCATTTGTTCAAACAGTGAAAAAGATTAGAATGTTTTGTATGTGTGTATACATATATACAAATGCTTACAAGAGAAAAGAAAAAAAAATTGGTTGACAAGAAAAAATTTAAAGTAAACAAACTTCAAAACAGTAGCAAGATTAGATAGATGGATAGATAGATAGATAGATGATGGTAAATGGACTTATATAGCGCTTTATCTCCGTTGTTCACAGACCCAAAGCGCTTTACATTGTTTTGTACACATTCACCCAGTCACACACACATTCATACACCGATAGCAGCAGCTACCACGCAGGGTAGGCTTAGCACTAGGGTGCTAAGTTAACTAAGCTAACTATCGGGAGCAATTCGGGTTCAGTGTCTTGCCCAGGGACACTTCGACATGTGGCGGGGAGACGGGGGATCGAACCTCCGACCCAGCACACCAGAGGCGAACTCCCTACCACTTCGCCACTGCCGCCCTCCTTTATTCATATTCTTTCTTATGCTGCATGAACTGTGCTTTAATCCGCAGTTTATTTTCTCTCTCCGTGCCGAAACATTAAAGCAACGATGTGTAGTAAAAAGAAAAAAAAAGAAAAAAAAAGCGGGGAAGCCTCTGCACACTGTGGCTGGTGGAATGAACATCTGAGCGCATTTCTCGGCGGCGCCCTGGGAGGCTGATATCACAGAGAATGACACGGAGCAGACTGTCTGTGTGTGTGTGTGTGTGTGTGTGTGTGTGTGTGTGTGTGTGATGACGGCTGACAAAAGCCAGCGCAGTGTGAAGGGAGAGAAGCTTCTTTCCTTTCATTCGCCTCAGTAATGAGAAAAGGGATGAGAATCACTTAGGGACATGGGAACAGAGGCAGACAGCATTACAGCTATATACTGGAGGGAAAGAGGGAAAGAGGCTAATCACATGAAACAGGTTTAGAGACATGGAACCAAGCTGTAGGACAAGGTGTTAGCAGGATCAAGCCTGTGAGTGTACTTAGCACTTAACCCTCCGAACAACTGCCATTTATGAGCGTTTTTTTTTTTTAATGCTCCCGTCATATTTTTACTCGGTTTGGGCTCATTCTAAAATATATCATATATCAGCTATGTGATCTCTCTTCATTTAACCCTGTAAAGTGCTTTGAGTGCCTAGAAAAGCGCTATATAAATCCAATCCATTATTATTATTATATTATTATTTATTATTATTATTATTATTAATCTTATTATTATTATTATTATTATTATTATTTATTATTATTTATTATTATTATTATTATTATTTTTATTATTATATTCTTCTTTATCGGAAATTTGAGAATCCGACAAATACAACAGTGTTTTTTTGGCATGCTTTTCTCAACCCACCAGGTTTTTTTTTTGGTGTTGACATAAAGGATTTGAAAATGTTTTTTTCTCACCTCTCCCTTTCCGACCATTTCAGACCTGCAACACAAATCAGACAGAAACATATAAACTCAGCAGCCACAAAATAATGTGAAGTGTGCTTGGATACATTGCTTAACATTTCTTTTAAAAGAAAGGCACACTATGTAACATTTAAATGAAAAAATTTAATTATAAAACCACACAAAAAATATCACTTCTGCTCCACTAGAATGAGTGGTGTCGTGTTATCTAGTCACTGACACAAACTGTTACAAATATGAAAATACATTATACACAGCATCCACAAAATAGTGTGCAGATGCTTTATAAAATTTCATGCATCAATATATTTCCTATATAAATGCTTTGGTAACATTAGCTATTAAAATAATTCCTATTTTTCCCATTTAAAGCTGTTCCTATATTAGGGGCGCTCTGGTAGTGTAGTGGGTAAAGCGCATGACATGTAGGCTCAGTCCTTGTTGCAGTGGTTGACTTATACTCAAATTGGACCTTTACTGCATGTCACCCCCCCCCCCTCTCTCTCTCCCCATTTCCTCTTTGTCGCTACCTACTTGAAATTGTCAAATAAAAAGGTTAAAATATGGAAAAAAAATATCTTAAACAAACAACAAAAAGAAAACTGTTGGTGCTCTGGTGGCTTAGTGGATAGAGCGCTCTATTATTGTATATATTATATAGCGATATTGGCTCCGGCCTTCGTTGCAGTGGTCGCGGGTTCAAATCCGACCTAGGGACCTTTACTGCAGGCCATCCCCCCTCTCTCTCTCTCACACATTTCAACTCTGTCTATCTAATAAAGCTGAAAATGCCAAAAAATCATCTTAATAAAAAAAATAAAAAAAAATCTGTTCCTAATTAAACACAGTAAACAAGCCCTCAGGAAGCTCACCCTGCAGCTTCATCCACATCATCAGACTTCCCTCCGTCTCTCAGGAACCGGAATATGTCCTGGAGAGTCTGAAAAAAGTCAAAAAACTAAATAAAAATTCCCTCAAATCTGGTCATTTTCAAGAAATAGTATGAAAAGAAGAAGAACACCATATCGTTAGCCTCATAGAATAATTGCCTAAATCATATTTACTCTACTCTACTTTTACTCTACATCTACATCTGCTTTACCCTGCTCCATAACCCTTAAAATATGACTTAGGCAATTATGCTATTAGGCTAACGAAAAGTAGATGTAGAATAGAGTAGATAAGTAAAAGTAGAGTAGAGTAAATATGACTTAGGCAATTATGCTATAGGCTAACGTTATGAGAAGATCTTCCTAGCAGCTTGTACTGCACGCCCTGCTTTGTCAAATCGACTCATGTATTCTTAGCGCAGCGTGGGCAAGGCATAATGAGATTAGAACCACCACATAAAGAGCGGTTCCCTCAAAATAGACGATGTCCCCCCCCCCCCCTAAAGAATCAAGAATTAAGCCCCCTCTTCTTCCACCCCCAAAGCTTAAATATACACTTAGAAATGTCAGCCGTGCTTCCACTGAAGAGTGAAACTAAAGGAGTACAACGTGAATTTAAAAAGCGTTTTTTAAAACATTCAAGACGTGGTAGAAATGCATGCAAAGGAACAGAGTTTGATAGAATATTTGCTTTTTCTACATTGCGACTTAAAAAGGTGGAGTGAGTGATTCTGGAGAACGTATTGTATCTCCTCATGTGTGTACTGTGTGTGTGCTGTAAAAAAAAAAATCTAGTGTTAATACCAGTAGATAGTAAATAATAGGTTAATACACATCATAGGCTCTGTAAACTGGTATGTAAAAAAAAGGGGGCACAAATAGTTGGCAACATGCTTGTTTACAGATCCTAAGCTGTGTATTAACACTGGATTGTTTTTTCAGCGCACACACAGTACAGACAGGTAGCAGATCGTGAGGAGATATTCACTGATTTTGACAAAGTGATTTTGACAACAAGTGATTTTGACAACAGGCCTTCTCTGGAATCACTGACTCCACCTTTAAACGTCCATGTCTGCCGTCTGTTTAGTTTAGAAAGGTGAGATGAGGAGGCTTCACACTAAAGCCTCTCACTTACTTTACAATCTGGACAATTTCTGTTACCCCATTATTACAGAGAAGATTTACATTACATTGTATTTGACAAACATTTGAACAAAAATATCTCGAGAAAACGTACCCTCCAAGCGATGACAGCCACCACCAGCATGTTATGGGCAGCAGCAAGGTTTTCAGATAGCGTAGAGGAGTCTGGAGCAGAGAGAGACATAGACAGATAGATAGATAGATAGATACTTTATTTATCCCGAGGGAAATTCAGGTATCCAGTAGAATAAAACAAGACATACATTAAACATACAGTAGGCTAAAATTAAGATATATATCTAAATTAAAATATAAAAACTAACAGTACCTACAATAAACTTTAACCTACATTAAGATATAAAATAAAATTAACAGTGCCTACAATAAACTTTAACCTAAATTAAAATATAAGATAAAATGAACAGTAGCTACAGTAACGGTGCAGACAGTAAACAGTGCAAATGAAAGTAAGACACAGTGAGTGAGGTGAGGAGACAGTTTATCCCTCCTGTCTCCCACGTTTGGTCACTGTCATTTTATGTTTCTTGGTGGGGTTAAAGCCGGGGTATGTGATTTCTGATTGGTCAAAGTTAACATGAGCTGTTGTACACTTTGACCAATCAGAGCGAGGCTCCGATTCTCTGTTCTTATTGGCTGTTGGGACTGTCCATTCACTATGGCACCGACATTTGTTTGGTTTGAAGAGCATTGTCAGGGAGGGACCATAGGGGAGGGACCAAAAGAACAAGTGCAGCGGTTGAGGTATTTGGATTCGAATCTCTATCCCAACTGCATTTTCTCCCCAAATCACATACCCCAGCTTTAACTGTAAACAGATTTTCGTTGCTCTGTGACATGTGCAATGACAAAATTAAAGTTGATTCTTGAATGAGAAAGAGTTACTTAGGCAATAATGTTCAAAAAACTCAGACTGACTTTCATACTTGTTCTCTGCAATAACAGGACGCTAGAGAGAGCACACAGATCAAATCAAAATGAGCTGCCAGGTTTTTATTTCCTGTTAAAATTCAGAAAGCATGTCTGTCTACAACGGAAGAGTTTTAGGGCCAAGGGAGAGAAAAAAAATTAAAAAGTGAGGAAGTTTACATTTTTTCCAGTAAAAAAGTTAAAATGTTGAAAATAAACTGGACAGTTAAAAGACTGTGGTAAAGTTGGAAAGACATTGACAGACTGGAACTTCCGGGATCAATAACTCATAAGCAAACATTATTAGAACATAAATGATGGATTTTTGCTATCGTCAAGAGGCAGACAATGGGTTACATCCACATTTTTACCAAAACCAGACGTCTAAAGGAAAACTTTTTCTCCCCCTTGGCCTCAATACTCTTCCGTAAAATCCTACAATGGTGAGACCGGCTGTAACAAAAATAATATATATTTTTTTAAATACTGTATTTTTGGATTTTTTTTTTAGAACAAAACAAAAGTAACATTTGAATTCAAAACGGCAGCAGCATTTCTTTCTTTCTGATATCATTACAACAGACAGAGTCATTTTGAAGGCGTGATTTTTCATGCGAACATTTGCGTTACCTCTAACTCAAGGAAGTCAAATTCTGCAGCACACGTGTACATCAGAGTGTGGAAGTCCTTGTAGTTGGTGAACTTAGACTTGATCAGTGCACTGATGTGAGCCTGGGGGGAAAAAAAGACATGAACATCATTTTCAGTATTATAAAATGTCCTTTCATTCTTAGTTAGCTTAGCTCAGTAGGACCCTTTCTGATGGAGGCATTAGATAAAATGAAAGCTTAATTGGCCATTAGCTTCTCAAAGCCAATCTGAACTTTGGCAGTTAAGTTTTTCGACCACACAATAAGACTTTTTAGAACAGAATTTATTTTACATAACTATAAAATAGGAGCCACATTGTGTGTCTTTCTGTCCTTTAAGTGTTCTGGCCAAGCGTTTTATCTGATCTAAACTTGGCAGGTGTGTTACTGAGGACCTAAGGGAGGACAGTGCAGATTGAGAAGTTGTTTGGATCAGCACTTCTGTAGAAAACTGCGGATTCCTGTTTAAGCCAGCCTGAGATTTTAAGTGCACGTCTATGTGTGCTGTTACCGTACCGGTTCCTGCAGAGGCCAAAAAGGACAAGAGTGTGTTGCTACCGTAACAGCAAGAATAGACGCGCATTAAAATCCTAGCAGTGTCACTGTCAACTCCCGAACAGGCACTTACTAGTATCAAAAAGTACCCGGTTTAAAGTAGCTTTTGGTCAACTATTCTACATTTCTACATGTGACATAACACTCTATATCCTACGTTCTTTTACTTTTTAGGAAGATGGGAGCCCTTTCATGTAAATCTTTATAATATCAGGAACAATAATTTACTGTAAATATAAATCAAACTGGATATTCAAAGCATGAATGTCACAAAGTAGAGTTAGAGCATCTCACTCATCTGAGGCAGAGAGGATGGAGGACAGCAGGAATTTGAGCAGAACCGTGGAGCCGACCCAAGACAAAACCTGCATGATCTGAGGAGGAGAAACAGACTGCATTAAAACCACACACGACACCACACAACACACACACACACCCCACACCAGCAAAGACAAGACACACACACACACACACACAACAAGACACACACACACACACACACACACACACAACGCACACACACCACACGACACACACACACACACACACACACACCACACACACACACACAACGCGACAAGAACCTGTAATCAAGCCTCATGATGTTGCAGGGTTCATGTTGTTGACTGGGCACAGTGGCCAACTGATTCAGCTAGTTCAAATATTTTACCGCTTTTAGTCTTCAGCTTTATCCACTATATCAGTTGGGCTCTGATTATTTGAGATATGATACATAGGCAGTACCGACATTAAAAAATGTTTTTATATGAAATTACTTAATTTGCCACAATTAAGTGGGAACATTATATGTATCAATCGAAAATGTTACGTACCCAGATGAGGATGCCGGGTCTGAACACTTGAGCAAACCGATCCCTCAATGCAACGATTGCCTGAAAAACACACACAAAACAATGTAACAATACTATCATCTAAACCATTGTTTTGAATTTCAGTCCATTTTCCCTTGAAATGTTCAGACAAGCTGAAGGCACGGATCACATTGATTATATCTGGACTCACTCAATAAACAACCTTACACACACAGAGACACACACAAAACACACACACACACACAGAGAGAGACAACACACACACACACACACACACACACAGAGAGAGACAAACACACACACACACACACACACACACACACACAGAGAGACAAACACACACACACACACACACACACACAAAGAGAACAACACACACACACACACACACACAAAGAGACACACACACACACACACACACACACACACACACACACACACACACACACACACACACACACACACACACACACACACAACACACACACACTTTAATCTCACCCAGATGGAGACGAGTGAGGAGGCGTAGAAGGACGTGAGCAGCATAGAGTTTCCGAACATCAGAATGAAGCAGACAGCGAGTGTGATCTAAGAGAAATAGGAAACGTGTTATTCATCACGGCAAGGCAAGAGTTCATTTCTATAGCACAATACAGACACAAGGCCATTCAAAGTGCTTTACAGGGGGGATGAAATAATAATATAGTCAAGATTTAGAATAAACATTAGATAAAAGATTTAAAAGCGAATGAATAGAAGTAAAACATTTACAGGTTAAAAGCCTGTGGATGGGGCATTGTAGCTATAGTGTGTATGGAAGCCCATAGACTAAACAGAGAATTAAAAAGGTAGTCAGCAATACAGCCTGTCGTCAAAATCACCATTTGTCATAATCAGTGAATATCTCCTCACGATCCGTCTGTACTGTGTGTGTGTGTGTGTGTGTGTTGTGTGTGTGTGTGTGTGTGTGTGTGTGTGTGTGTGTGTGGTGTGTGTGGGCTGAAAAAAAACACAGTGTTAATACACAGTCTAGGCTCTGTAAACTGGCGAGATATTCACTGATTTTGACAACAAGTGTTCTCCAGAATCGCTGACTCTACCTTTGAGGGACTGGTTACGAATAAAATAATAGTTTATTCCGGTCAGTTCATTAATTATGAGGAAAACACTTTTTTTTTTGGTGAATATGCCACAAATTAAAACATACATGTTTATATCAATTAATTTCACACAATGAAACTTCAGAAAACAACTGACCGGAAGGGAATAGTAACCAGTGTTTTCACATAGCGTGACGTGCACGATTTGTCACTTTGATTACAAATGGCCCAGAGGAAAGGTTGCCAACTAGTAACCATGAGGTCTCTGGTTCGATCCCCGGCATAGCCTGGTATTACATGTCCTTGAGCAGACACTTACCATGCAGGCCTCAAACACTTTAAAACCCTCAAGACCATTTACTGCTGGCTTCAGTGTGGACTTGATGTTTTGTGTTATTTATTGTACCTTTTGTTATTTAGATATATTTTTTACCTTGCTTATTACATATTTTTATTGTCTTTACTTATTTATTGCCTTATTTACTTATTTATGTACTTTTAGCTTACAGCACTTGTCTCTGCTCTGTTGATGAAAGCGCTTAAATAATGGATGAATGAACCCCAACTGCTTCGGGCTGTACTATGGCTGACCCTCAATGTTGGTAATGAGGGGATATGCGAAAAGACAAATTTCAACGTAACCATTGACTAATGAAGTCACTTAACTTAACTTAATAATGCCAAAAATGTTAGCCTGGCTGAGAGGCAGACAGCTTCTGTAGTTTTTGCAGAATTTGCCACTCTATAGCAGGAGGTTGGTCTGGGGTAGATTATACAATAAGTGAAAATAATAAAGTTCTTATGTGTGAAACTGTTGTTGGAAAAACACTCAAGAGATTTAAACTAATGCTATAAACTCTGAACACAGCCACTAGCACAATACCATCATATTATAATCCTATCAGCGAGCTCTTGACGCTGAATCCCAGAGTGAAGAGTGAAAAAGCCTCATACTCCGCACTGTGTTGCCGCTCCAAAATTGTGGAACGAGCTCCCCCTCCATATTAGACAGGCCCCCTCACTGCCCATTTTTAAAACACGTCTTAAAACCCATTTTTACTCCTTGGCTTTCAACCCAGCATGAGACCTTAATTTTGTTTTAGTGTCCTATGGTGTATTTTATTCATTGTGCTTATTAGTTTTTTTTTCTTTTTCTTTTTTTTTCTGAATTTTAAATTGTTGTTTTGCTTTTAAATTGTTTTACCTGCATTATGTACAGCACTTTGTTTCAGCTGTGGTTGTTTTAAAGGGCTTTATAAATAAAGTTGAGTTGAGTTGAGTGTGTAGACAGTAGGGCAGTGATGGCAAACTAACTGGCACTTACAAGGTGGGTTGCTTTAGCAGTGGCTAGGAGGTATGTCCAAATATTGTAGAAAAGCTAAATGGATGTTTTGAATTAATTTCAAATGAATAAAATATGTTTTAATTATGTCAGTGGCAACACCTCACGACTTCCCAAACAATTATGAAAACAACACGTTTCACATCTAAGAAGCTACAATGAGACATATTAGGGGGGAATTTCTGCTTCGAAAAATTACCTAATTTATAATTAATTATGTTGATCAACAAACCATTGAAAAAAGACTTGTATAACTTTTTCTGTGTAGTGTTTTTGGATTCATACAAATACATCTCCTTGGGATCTGAGAAATTGCGATTGGGTCATTTTAAAAACCCTAAACCCTTAATCAATGGAAAGAGCTGACGGATTAGTTGTTAATGAAAATATGATGTTAGTTGGCCTCTATTACATTTGCGCGCCCTGTAACAATTACCACTACTCATGACTTATTATCATCGCGGAGGTCAGAGAGGACACATCGAGGACACACACACACACACACACCACACACACACACAACACACACACACACACACACACACACGGTCCTGTGTTTGTGTATTTCTTTTCTTGGACACACACACACAGAGCCAGAATCATCTCTCTGCTAAGCTCTCTGAATTATGCAGAGCCATATTCCTTTCCCTCTGTCACAAATCTGCAGCATCTGAGCAGCACAAAGGGCCTTCTGCTTATCAGTGGAGGAGCACACAGTCTCTTAAACAGCCCGGCGCGCTGAGGGGATAATGGGGAAAGACGGACCAGCGGCCACAACAACACAAAAAACATCTTTTAAGATATTTTTTGGGGGCATTTTTCATGCTTTATTTGACAGTGTGAAGAGACAGAGGTGAAATGGGGCAGAGAGGGGAGTGACATGCAGAGAACGACCGCGGGTGGGAATCGAACCCGGGTCTGCTGCTGGGCCGGGCCCGGGAGGGGGACGCCTTACCAACTGAGCTAAAGGCGCCCCCACAAAAAACATCTTTAACATATTCTCAACAACACAGATGTTCTTTTTGTCCCTGGCAGGGTGAGCTTAGATGCCCACATTGCTTTTACTCTTTTATGCTTGAAAAAAAAAAAGGGAATTTGTGCACAGGCAGGCGGGAATGTTTATGCTAAAGAAAGTCCTCCACGCTGACTTGTCCTTGAGGTGCAGAGAATTCTTGGGGCTGAGCGAGATAAGGAGAACCGAGGCAGAGCATGTTAAGGTTCAATAGGAGAGCCACCCACAAGACTTTCACTTTATTTGGTTGACAAAATATAACGTGGAAAAGCTTTTGTGTGCATATGTGACACATCACACTATTAAGAAAAGTCTTGCAACCACTAAAACCTCCTTTACATGCTCAGGTTAACTCCAAGAAGAACCACAATAAAGCGGCATAAGCCATGTGAGAGCATTCTCTTCATTCATTGGTCAGATGTGTCTGGGGGGGCGGAGCAAGTTCGATTCAATGAAAGTAAATAAGGCAGGTGTGAACCATTTTTAAAAAGTATAATTTAACTGCTGCCATTTTGACCAGGCCTTGCTCGAAAAAGGAGGTCATTTAATCTCAAGCAATTCTTGCCTGGTAAAAAATGAATGTAAAATAAAATAAAATAAAAAATAAAATAATCACATCAGGCTACACAGGTTGCCACTAGCATGACACACCAGTCACAAATAAATATGTAACGGTTTAGAAACAGAAAAACTTAAATGGATTTGTGTAGGATTGTGTAAAGGAGATCCACTGTACCATGTGAGTGACCAGGATGGACTGCATCTTGGCCGGGCCGAGGTAACCCAGGATGTAAGACGCAAACAGAGAAGCCACCTGGAACACACAGACACAAACACAAACTTAAGCACAAGACACTCCAGAAAACCTGCCAAACATTAAATAACTTACAAGCTGTAGTAAAGCTTAAAGGCCTACTTCACCGGTTGGAATATGAAGGTGTATTGAACTCGGAGATCCTATGGAGTATAAATGTGCAAATTTTTTAAAAATCGGATCATCCTAGCCTGAGAAAAGGCAGAAAGAGTGTTTTATGGTCTCACTGTCTAACCCTACATTTCTCTTGTAGGGTTAGACAGTGAGACCATAAAACACTCTTTCTGCCTTTTTTCAGGCTAGGATGATCCGATTTAATTTTTTTTTGCACATTTATACTTCATAGGATCTCCGAGTTCAATACACCTTCATATTCCAACCGGTGAAGTAGGCCTTTAAAGGTGCTCCAAGGAACTTTCAATTTGTGTTAATTCTTGCACCCCCTTTGGACTAAAGCGGTAGTGTTTTTACTACGCCAGCTGTTGTTCCAGGGTGAGCGTATAGTATACCCATGACAAAGGCATTAAAAGAAAAACTATGTAAAAATAGCATTATTTGCACTGATGGTTCTCATTTGATGTTACGTGTTTATCTATGATCATCAGAGGAAAAATAAGACTGTTTCAGAAATTTAAATTAAAGTTCCTTGTAGCTATTTTAATATTCTGGAATCATGCTCAGACTGGGTGTGTGAGCAGGAGATACAGCCCGAGGCAGTTCTCTCGCATCCACAACTGACAAGACCGTTCCTGTATATTTGCAATTTTGAAATTCCATTTTTACCACACATTGATTTCCTTAAAAAAGGGGATATGAAAGTTACAAGTTTTTGCTGCAGAATATGATACACTTCTGAATCTGATAGAAGCTGGATTCAACTGTCCATATATACCGTTTGTTTTTTATCATCCTACATTTCAGCAACCACGTCTACTTAAAATATGTGTAGAGATGTACTTTCTATGTCTTTTTATATAACACCTTGTGCTTCTTTTACATCTTGTCTCAATGCTGTTTTATGTGTTACGTAAAGCACTAAAGGTTGCCTGGTTGCCAAAAGGTGCTATATACCTTTAACTCTAAATATATGCTGAATATCCACAGTGCATTTGCAGTTAATATAATATACTGAGTGCAGCATGACACATAGCATTGATTAAATTAATGTATAGCCACTCTGCATTGAATATATGTAGCTGTGTATATGAATGGAGTCTGCTGTGTGCCATTGGAAGAATGATAGATAGACTTTTGCTGTGCTTGATTATAATCAATTAATTAACCAAAAAGTATTTTGTATCCGGCTGAGGCCTCTAGCTATTGTTATCTTTAAAAAAAGGAACACACAGGCGCCCAATAACCATTAAAAGAGCTATTAGAGTAGTATTTGATTAATAGCATTTGCATTTAAATGATGGCAATACAAAACTAAAAAGAAATTACTGTCAATGAATCATTATTATATTTCCCTATTACGTCTCTAAGTGATAATAAAAAAATTATTTCAAAAATATTAAACTTTTTTTCCACCATAATGTATTTGTCATTTCTCATCTCACAATGTCATGCTTTTAAAAAGGTGCAGTGGGTAATATCTGATTTTTTTTTTTTTTAATATTACTTTTTGGCATTTTCAAGCTTTAGTACAGAGTTGAAATGGGGAGACAGAGAGAGAGAGAGAGAGAGAGAGAGAGAGAGAGAGAGAGAGGGGGATGACCTGCAGTAAAGGTCCACAGGTCGGATTTGAACCCGCGACCACTGCAATGAAGGCCGGAGCCAATATGGTACGCGCTCTATCCACTACGCCACCGGAGCGCCCAAGGGTAATATGAATATTAACACTGATTTACAGATATTGAGTATTTGGCCTCTGGTTTGGGGTCACGCATACAGTGGATGAGGCGCGTGCTTTTCTAATGTCTATTCTATACTTGATTCTATTTTAATCTTGATGTATTTATTGCCCCTGTAAAGCACTTTGAATGGCCTTGTGTCGAGACTCTCTGTGTATAAGTCTTTTGAAATGTGTATGTTTATGTATTTTCAGCATACTA
Organism: Ammodytes dubius; assembly: GCA_026122265.1. NCBI lineage: Eukaryota > Metazoa > Chordata > Actinopteri > Uranoscopiformes > Ammodytidae > Ammodytes > Ammodytes dubius. Next base: position 29,469,756 of record CM047509.1, read on the forward strand.
CAATTGACCTGCATGTATTGGGACATCCTAAATCTTTTTCTGGCGTACTAAATACTAGGGAAGTATGTGGATTGGAACGCAGGGAGTCTTTTTCTTTCTTTTCTTAGTACTACCGTATAATGCTGTTC
>CM047509.1:29474883-29489883 GCA_026122265.1 Ammodytes dubius
ACTAAATAAACCAATTAACTGAAGCAACATGTTGTTTTAACAGCCAAAAACAGTCCGCTACACGGTCGGAACTTACTCAATAGCAACGGTTACTATGTCAATCTGTAGGCAAAACTGGAAAATTTTAACAAAAAAACTACTCGTTTCCCTAGCAACGCCTGAGACCTTGTCTAATAACTGGAATAGTCGTTGCAAAACCCACAAGGTTAAATCCTTGACATCGGCCTGTGTTGCTGGAAATAACAGACCTGTAGAATGCCGTGATTGACCAATCAGAACACAGGGTTTATATGTGCCATGTAATAACTAAATATAACCAATAGCTGCAGCCCTACACCACACATACATATCACTACTGCCTACTAACTACCAGCAGAAAGTGTTGTGTATCTGAGTGAGCCAACTGTCAAAACTAACTTGATAAATACTTTTTAATGACAAGAATAGGGGGCGCCCTTAGCTCAGTTGGTAGGGCGTCACCCCCCTCCCCCCCTTGCCGGGCCCAGCAGCAGACCCGGGTTCGATTCCCTCCCGCGGTCGTCCTCTGCATGTCACTCCCCTCTTTGCCCCATTTCACCTCTCTGAACTGTCAATAAAGCATAAAAATTCCCCCCCAAAAAAAAAAAAAATAATAATAATAATGATAAGAATAACACAACATAACACACCTCATATTATGAAACGTGTTGCCAGTAAAGTAACCGACTGAATGAGTTCCAACTTGAATGGGAAATGAATTCAATAAGTAACTTGCTGACAGGTCGAAATGAGATTTGGCTTGTGGCTGTGTGTGTGCTCTCTCTGTGAGCCGGTATCTGTGCTAGACCAAAGATCGGCCGAAGATTTGTTTGTTAAACCAATAAGTGGATCACATTGTGTTCTCCCGGTTTCATTTCTATCATAACAGGGATTTATCATTATGTATTTCATCGTTTTAAATTGGTAGCTTTTTTTTGGGGCATTTTCAAGCTTTATTAGATAGTACAGAGTTGAAATGGGGAGACAGAGACAGAGAGAGAGGGGGGATGACCTGCAGTAAAGGTCCACAGGTTGGATTTGAACCCGCGACCACTGCAACGAAGGCCGGAGCCAATATGGTGCACGCTCTATCCACTACACCACCGGAGTGCTTCAGTTTTTGGATCAAGATTGTTGAAAAAAAAAAAAAAAAAAAAATGAAGGTTTGCCAGATACATATTTTATCAAGATTGCAAAATGTGCAATTATGTAAACAAGTACTTCTGCTCTGTATTCGGAGAATCTTGGCGCCAACATTTCCTGGCTTGAGATTAATTACTTTCTATCTATCTGATCGCATATTCAATTTGCCTAAGTGTTGGCTCTATCTGGCTCTATCATTGGCTTTGTATTAAATGACTCAGGTTGGAGCCAAAATAGCACAATAAAATGGGAAATCCTTAGTTTTCTGTTTCCGGGCTGCCATATATTTTTGCTTGTTTGTAAAAGGGGGAACCTGTCTGTATTGGCTTGATGGAGTCCCACACCACTATTTATACTCAAAACTCACCTCTTCAAGAAGCATACGACCCCTGACTCCACCCATACCACACCTGACTCTATTTTTATTTGTTTTCGTGTTTCTTTCTTTCTTTTATGTATATTCGAGTGACCTACAAAAAGCGCTATATAAAACCTATCAATTATTATTTATTATTATTATACATAACAACGAGCTTTACAGTTAAGACTATAATCTCACATGTATCTGTCTCCTCAAACAACCCAGCTACATTTCAAACCCCAAAAGAAGAAAATTGCAGAGGGGGGAAAAAAAGACTAGAAATAAATGTTAATATTGAGATAAACTGGTGTGTGTGTGTGTGTGTGTGTGTGTGTGAGTGAGTGAGTGAGTGAGTGAGTGAGTGAGTGGTGTATGTATGTGAGTGAGTGAGTGAGTGAGTGAGTGAGTGAGTGAGTGAGTGAGTGTGAGTGAGTGAGTGAGTGAGTGAGTGAGAGGGTTGTGTGTGTGTGTGTCTGCTGTGTGAGAGTTGAGTGAGTGAGTGAGTGAGTGAGTGAGTGAGTGAGTGAGTGAGTGAGTGAGTGAGTGGAGTGTGTGAGTGAGTGAGTGAGAGGGTGTGTGTGTGTGTGTGTGTGTGTGTCTGCGTGCGTGATAGTGTGTGCGTACGTGAGTGAGTGCGTAACTGACTGTGTGTGTGTGTGTGTTTTTCAAATGTCCCCATATTGATCTGTGAAAATAAAGACATCCTATTTGTCCTGGAGGAAACTGGAGAGCAGTGGGTGGGAGGAAGAGAATGAGACTTTGAACGCGAGCCAAAACCGACTCTAAGCTCCTTTGAGGGCAGAAATGAAGTCCCTATTAACAACCCTTTGCTTTTCTGAGTGCTGCTTCTTCTCTGGGAGTTTCACACATTTCAAAAGACTTATACACAGAGAGTCTCGAACGGCATTATACGGTAGTACTAAGAAAAGAAAAGAAAAAAAAATACTCCCTGCGTTCCAATCCCATACTTCCCTAGTATTTAGTATGCCAGAAAAAGATTTAGGATGTCCCAATACATGCAGGTCAATTGTAGTATGCTGAAAATACATAAATGCCCCTCTATCTCCAATAGATATTTGTTGTATTTTTTATTCTTGACATGTAAAAAAAAACTTCCTTATCTGATTTTTTTTCTCTCCTGAGGCCCTAAAACCTTATGTACTTTAGTATGTAGTGTAGTAAAAAGAAAGAGTATGTGATTTGGAACGCAGGATGTCTGTAGCTCAACAGTGATAGTCTGTGTATGTAGTGTGTACTCACCTCGCCGTGATTGTAGAAAAAACACATTGTGGTAACAATGCCGCCCAGTCGACTGCCGCTACATAGGAGGAAAAGAGAGAGAGAAGAGAAGAAGAGAGGAGAGAGAGAGAGAAGAGAAGAGAAGAGAAGAGAAGAGGAAGAGAGGAGAGAAGAGAGAGAGGAAGAGAAGGGGAGAGAGAGAGAGAGGAGAGGAGAGGAGAGGGAGAGGAGAGGAGAGGAGAGGAGAGAGAGAGAGGAGAGGAGAGGAGGAGGAGGAAGGAGAGAGGGAGAGGAGGGGAAGAGAAGAGAGAGAGGAGAGAGAAGGAGAGAGAGGGGGGGGAAGAGAGAGAGAGAGAGATTCAGAAGATGTAGTGTAAGGGTAGAGGGATAGGATGGAAACAAAACAAATACATCTGTATTGTATTCTGTGTTGAGTTGGATAATGATGGTTTGCAATAAAAAATCAATAGATAAAAAAACAAGTAGTAACTTGATGATCAAAATGCAAACAAATAAAGGTTAAAAATGACAAAAAAAATAAAAAAAAATTATAAATACAAAAAATAGTTAATTACAAAAATTTAAAAAAATAAAATAAATAAAAAAAATCGAAAAAAACTTCCTCAATTTGATCTTTCAAATCCATTTTTTGACAGAAGCAAGACCTGACAGCTGATCGATAAAACAGATAATATATAAATCATCCTCTCTTCTCCGATGCCATTCTGAGCATGACAGCACACACTTCGAGTAATGTTAGTAACTGTCAGTGGAGGCCATATTGGTTTCTATGGTTAGGTATGGTGAGCAGGGTTTTTCCTGGCTCAGAATGGGCCTTTGGGGGGTCAGTACGCGACCAACTTTTTTCGCGACTATGTGCAACAGTGAAGACAAACGGTTCGTGTATTTTAATGATAGTTTAATAACGATTATTTTGTTTTCATGATTGAGAGAAGCCGTAATAGTAATCGAAAATGAAATTCAAGTTATTGCCCAGCCCCTCAAGAAGGATGACTTAAATTGGGCTGAATTTGGAGAGGTTTTAAATAGCTATATTTATTCTCAATCTTTATAATTTTGGCACGCCTGATTTTCCTTTGGCGCTGGATAAATCCGCTTTGGCGCGCGCCAAAACTTTCTCTATGCAGGAAAAACCCTGGTGAGTTATGGTGAGTTACCTGAGGTAGGCTCCGTAGATGAAGAACAGGCTCATCATCAGACCATTCAGAAAGAACACAATGCTCACGTAGAAATACGCCGGGTCACCCATCCCTAATGTACACACACACAGACAGAGACACAGACAGCAGGCAGACAGACAGACAGACAGACAGACAGACAGGCACACAGACAGACACACAGGAGACAGACAGACAGACAGAGAGACAGACAGAGACACAGACAGGCAGACAGGCACACAGGCAGATAGACAGGCACACAGACAGACAACAGACAGACAGACAGACAGACAGACAGGACACAGACAGACAGACAGACAGACAGACAGACAGACAGACAGACAGACAGACAGGCACACAGACAGACAGGCACACAGACAGACACACAGTTAAAGGTTGGATTGAAGTAAGCACTGAGGACAATAAAGCCACTTTTCCAATCCAGGTATCCATTACAAAATAGCATTTATAAGTACTTCTGCCTCTGTGTAGCTGCTTGTCATAGCAACATTACAATAAATGAACCATTACAAGTTATATAAATCAATAAAGACAACAATTATTAGTTCACCCTAAATAAAGACAAAAAACACTTTCTAACCATTTCAGGATGAGAGGATATGCTCTCAACACACTCTCTCTATTTCATTGTGTTCTCTGTAGCAGTTGGAAGTGGTCGGCACTGGGTCTCATTCCAGTCAGGTCAGAGCAGAAATGAGCCATAAAAAACAGGAAGAATCTGCACAGAGCTCCAGGCCAGGGCAGTAAATTCCTCAAGCTCTCTCTGTGTGTGCGAATGACAAACACAGCATGCCCCTTGGCTTTGCTTCTTTCTTTCTTTCTTTCTTTCTTTCTTTCTTTCTTCTTTCTTCTTTCTTTCTTTCTTTCTTTCTTTCTTTCTTTCTTTCTTTCTTTCTTTCTTTCTTTCTTTCTTCTCTTCTCTCTCTCTTCTTTCTTTCTTTCTTTCTTTCTTTCTTTCTTCTTTCTTTTTCTTTCTTTCTTTTTCTTTTTTTTTGCAGTGTAAAGCAGCTTGTGATTTTAATTGACTTGTTGTTTCACCTTTTATGAAATAGCAGGTACACTGTGAACAAACTGACAAAGGTCTAATTGTTATTTCTATTGCATTGTCAAGAGGAGCTTAAGAATGCCATTGCCATTGACTATTGACTGCAGCTGTAATTGTTAATGTGCATATTACAGATAAACAATCGTGAATCTCTTGAGTCTTGTAATGACTAAAGGTTCCTGGATCCTGATTTTATTGACTTGTTATTTATTTTTTTTTATTTATTTATTTTATTTTATTCCAGACACAGAGAGAAAACGGTCCATAATACAATACAAAAACAGTTAAAAAGACAAACAACAATAAAAAAGACTAAAAAAGACTCCAGCTGTCAGTTGCCACACTACACAAAGAGTGTTCAGATATTTGTTTGTTCTTTGTTTCACCTTTTATGAAAATAGCAGGTACACTGAACAGATTGACAAAGCTTAATTGTAATAATGTTTTTAGTTGTTCTGTTGCATTGTTGAGAGGAGCCCAATGCCTAAGAATTCCATTGCCAATGCTGCTGCTGTAAGTTTTTAATGTATATGCACATTAACATTCAGCGAGACAAATAAACTTCTTGAATCTTGTAATGAATGACAAGCAGGGCAATTTTTTATAGCACAATTCAGAACAAGGCACTCAAAGTGCTTTACAGGGCAAGATTAGATACATAAAACACATTAGAAACATTAAAAGCGACATGAAAAAGTAAACATTTAAATAAAATAAAAGTACTAGAGGTTTTTCAGGAGTGTGTTGCTATTACTCAGAGGCGTTTTTATCAGTTTGATATGACCACAAAAAAAATGGAAGCTAGTTCTTGTTGACAAAGCAAGTGAGTGTGGAAAGTATAATAACACTAACCCACACTTTTTCTCTACTGTGTCAGTCTGCCTTTCACAAAAACAGTGTTCCAGTCCAGCAGTAATACAGAGAGAGGGAGAGAGAAAGAGAGAGAGAGAGAGATAGAGAGAGAGAAGGAGAGAGGGGATAGAGAGAGGGAGAGAGAAAGAGAGATAGATAGATAGAGAGAGAGAGAGAGAGAAGGGAGAGAGAGAGAAAGAGACAGAGAGAGTTACAGGAACAATTCCCATTTTTCTGTAAGCTCTTATGTGGCTTGCGTCAGTATGTAAACACAGTGTGAAAACTCTGTGTGTGTGTGTGTGTAGTGTGTGTGTGTGTGGTAGTGTGTGTGTGTGTGTGTGTGCGTACATCGACCCCAGGGTGCCTACTTTCACTAATGAGACGGATAGAAACACAGTGATCACAGCTCCACAAAGCGAAGATGACAACAGAAATGTTTCTGCTAATTTGCTGTCAGCAGGTTTATTACCCTTTTAGAAAGCGCTCCTGCAAACTAATTTAAATAAAGATTTTTGTGCATTAAGCTAAAAAGCATTTTTCCTTCATTTAAATGACTGATTCAAAGCATACGGATACTATAATAATAATAATAATAATTATATAAATAATAAAATAATAATAATTATAAGGATTGGATTTATTTAGCGCTTTTCTAGGCACTCAAAGCTCTTTGTACAGGGTTCCAGGTTCCATTCATTCACACACAGTCATACTAATGCGGAAGTGGCTGCCATTCAGCGCCTACAGCCCTTCCGACCGCCACAAACATACAGTAGTCATACACATTCACACAAGGCAAGGAGGGTGAAGTGTCTTGCCCAAGGACACAACAACCATGACACAAGTCGCCAGGGTGGGAATCGAACCGGCAACCTTTTGATCATTGGCTGACCCGCTCTACCACCTGAGCCACAGTCGCCCCAATATACATATATGGGCATTGTGCATGTATGTTCATATGTAGGCCAGTATACTATAGCAATGGGTGTGTAGCTATGCAGATATAAAGAGGCTGTATATACTCATGTAACATTTTTACAATTTCTCTTGACTGCCAAATGCCAGCGAGGCTGTTGTGTGGGAGGAGAATGAGCAACGTTTAAGAAGGAATTAGTCATGTAATGAATTCAGCGCGAGACTGTGTGTGAGTATTTTAAATGTCAGTGTAGCTGCGGGTCACAACAGTGAAACTATCGGCTTGTCTAATGTAGTCATCAATCAATGCTGATGCTTCATAAGGTGTGTGTGTGTGTGTGTGTGTGTGTGTGTGTGTGTGTGTGTGTGTGTGTGTGTGTGTGTGTGTTGTAGAGATGTGTGAGCATGTGTGTTGGTGTGTAGTGTGTGTTGTGTGGAAGAGAGATAGAGACAGACAGACAGAGTAAGTGAGTGAGTGATGAGTGTGTGGTGATGTGAGTGTGAGTGAGTGAGTGATGTAGTGTGTGGCATGTGTGTGTTGTGTCGTGTGTTTGTGTCTTTGTGAGCATGTGTGTGTTTATCGTGTGTGTGTGTGTTGTACTGTGCTGTGTGTGTGATTGTGGTGTTGTGTGTGTGTGTGAGTGACAAACAGATGTATTTGCAGATGAGTTTAAAGCTCTTTACCTTCACAGCTGTCCACCGGAGTGAGCCCCTCCCCTCTGTTGATGGACCAGCACATCTTAGTGGGAATCCCAAAATACCCCATCACACCTGAGTACACCCGGTACCAGCTGGCTAGGACCACCTGTAGGGCACAGACACACAGAGACAAACACAGGCCGTTTAAACATATTTCAAAAGGGCCTTTTTTCCCTATTTTCTCTGCGGGGAATACAGACACACTGGTTTTTTTAATCAATCAATTCAAACAACTGTATTTATCCCAGGGGCAATTCAGTTCAGCAGTCCTACACACACTAAGCAACACATAACAGACAATATACAGCGAATAAAAAACAATAAACAGGACACAGGATATGTCAGAGAGACACAATGGCTTAATTGTAGTCCTGTAGAATTCCATTACATTTACAGAAGCGAAGTGAGATTGTAAGAGCAGAAAGATTAATCTTCTATACAGTTGGACTATCACACAACAAAAACAGTTGATAAGTGTGTGTGTGTGTGACACCAGTTTAAAACCTAATTCTGGTCTTATATCAAGTAAAGCACCAATCCAGATTGCAAATTTCTTAAGAGACTAACCTGCAGATACTAATACCAAACTAATAACATTTGTAAACACTGAAATGAGTCACACACACGTTTACCATTGTAGAATATCAAAATGACAAATTATTGTTGAAGTATCAGACAACAAAAACAGTTGATAAGTGTGTGAAACCAGTTTGAAATCTCTCTCTCTCTCTCTCTCTCTCTCTCTCTCTCTCTCTCTCTCTCTCTCTCTCTCTCTCTCTCTCTCTCTCTCTTCTCTCTCTCTCTCTCTCTCTCTCTCTCTCTCTCTCTCTCTCTCTCTCTCTCTCTCTCTCTCTCTCTCTCTCTCTCTCTCTCTCTCTCTCTCTCTCTCTCTCTCTCTCTCTCTCTCTCTCTCAGCTTGAAAATGCCCAAAAATTAATAAAATGTGTAAACACTGAAATGAGTCCCGTGAACATACTGAATCCACTGTACCTCTGGATAGAGATTGAACCTCTGCAGTGTGTTGATAACCAGCGGATACTCTGTCAGGCGGTCGTTCATCACCATGTGAAGGCCTTCCAGGAAGGAGGGGGCGTCTATGATGGTTTTATAGTAGGAGTAGTATAAACCCTGGAACCAAAGAGGAGATAGGAGTTAGCAACAGGGTTCTTGCACCATTTTTAAAGTCAAATTTAAGACATTTTAAGACCAACACAAATATAAATTAAGACCCAAAAAATGTCGGAAAAATAATGATTTGATAGTAAAGGGAATTTATTGAGTCACTTGTAAGACATTAGTCTGCGATTTTGGAGAACTCTTGTTGGATCGTGAGGAGATATTTTCACTGATTTTGACAAATAGCGTGCTCCAGAATCACTGACTTAGAAAACCTTGAAAGAGAGACAGACACTAAATATAACTCTACAGCATCAGACAGACACAAGTGATTTATATAAGCTCTGGCCAACAACGTGGTAGTAGACACACACACACACACACACACACACACACACACACCAGGGTTGAGGGGGAAAAATATACTGCTTGAATATCATTCATTGTCACCTATATTGTCTATATCCCTCGAAAGGGCATAAAGCCTGCGAAGAACTTTAAATATCAGCAACTTTTAGACAGTTTTGCGATACAGATGCATAAACATATGGTACATTAAATGACTTAGTGCTTCTTTCACAGAGACCAAGATGAAAAACTGTCTGAAAATTGCCACCAAATGAATTAAAAATACACACAACAACATGTAGAAGGTTTTTTGAATCACAAATGTAAGATATTCAGAGGAAGTCCAACGTTGATTATATCAGATAAGTAGTTTCATTTCCTAGTATCATCATAGTAGGACATGAAATGCTGAATTTAGTCTGAATGTGTTATAGAGTCACATAACACTTCTCTCTCACCAATTTCAACTGAATCCCGTACAAGTGATAAATTCAAGCCTGTCCCTGCGTTCCAAATCACATACTTTTTCTTTTTACTACACTATACTAAAGTACAGAAGAGTTTTAGGGCCACGGGAGGGGAAAAAAAAAAAATCAGATAAGGAAGTTTTTTTTTCATTATGTAGAGACATGTCCAGAATAAAGACGAATACTCCAAAATGCTATTGGAGTTAGTTCGGCATTTATGTATTTTCAGCATACTACAATTGACGTGAATGTATTGGGACACCCTAAATCTTTTCCTGGCGTACTACATAGAAGGGAAGTACGGGGATTGGAACGCAGGGTGTGTTTCTTGTTGTGAACTGAGCAGCTCTGACAGACTTGGCAGGTCAAAGTTTCATCTTAGTTTTTATTTCCCATTGCAAATCTATTGTACCCGCTTGTCAATTAGAAAAACACAGATGCACACAGTGTCTGGAAATGTCAAAGTAATTATTCTTTGGCTGTGTCAACGCCCTTGGTTTTGTAGCATAACACAAACAGCAGCATCGCTCGCTCATGTTTATTCATTAGGCTGCGTTAGTGCATACTGTATTCATTTATAACCCACATTGGAAGTCTGAGCGAGGAGCAATTTTTGTCGAACAGAAGGCTAATGTGATTGCAACTCACGGTTATTCTCATTACCATTAAACTGCCCGTTATTTTTCGTAATTATTATTTTTTTTAATAGCTTGATTAAAAAATAAACAGTGAAAGGTGTGTATTTTCCTTAAGCCCAAGGAGATAGCTTGTTTTGTAAGACCAACCATTCAAACCCCAAAATATATCATTTTTAATCACATTAGGCACAGAAAAGCAGAAAATCCTCGTCCAAATTTAAAAAATAGTGATTATAATTTTTTTTTAAGGAAGGAGAGAAGAAATGTGCGCACTACCCCTTACCTTATCAGAAACCCAACTGATCAACATGAATAATAATGTAAAAAGTGGCACTAGCTTCAAAACAGTGATGTGAGTGCATCCCTCATAGAAAACGACATAGGGGCGACTGTGGCTCAGTTGGTAGAGCGGGTCGGCCGATGATCAAAGGGTTGGAGGTTCGATCCCCGCCCTGCCACCTGTGTCATGGTTGTTGTGTCCTTGGGCAAGACACTTCACCCACCTTACCTCGTGTGAATGTCGATAGTTAGCCTGCTATTATCGGTGTATGAATGTGTGTGTGAATGGTAACGTGGGAAAGGAAAACAGGTCTCCCTTGCAAAAGAGTCTTCGGTCTCAATGGGATTTACCTGTATAAATAAAGGTAAAAAAAAAACAAAAAAAAACAACAACAACGCAAATAACAATGAACTATTCTATTTACCATTTCTGTGCGAAAAGCCATTTCCTTCTCCAGGTTAGACAGGTGTGAGAAGTGTCTGTCATTCTCAAACAGCGCAGAGAGGTGATGCCTGAGGATCACAGGGGGAGAAACAACATGAGCTGCAAGTTAACACAAGAGTAATGTTGGTGTAATAATAACGTGATGATAGGGCGCTCCGGTGGCGTAGTGGTTGTGGGTTCAAATCCGACCCGTGGACCTTTACTGCAGGGCAATGAGGTCAACCCCCCTCTCTCGCTCTCTCTCTCTCTGTCTCCCCATTTCAACTCTGTACTATCTAATAAAGCTTGAAAATGCAAAAAAAAAAAAATATTTGAAAAAAATAAAATAATAATAACATGATGGAGCAACTCACCAGTGTAGATACCCAGTCACAGCAGCTGTGTGGATAAAAGAGAATCAATTTAGAATCAGATTGTCAAGTAGCCTATTTTCACACTTGGACTTTGCCATATGCTGGTGCATACAATACACACAAACATAGATAACACAAGTAAGGGCATGCAAAAGCATAAAGGATTACAAGAAGTGCAAATACTGCATGTGCAATATTTTTCTTAACACGACGAGCTGTATAATTGTGCAGGAGGAGTTAGCGTGCAACTTATCCCATTTTGCAAGCACATATTGGATCAGAATGAAAGTAAAATATTGGAGATTTTATTACAGATAATAAACTATATATGCACAAGTGAAAGTAGTGCTACTTCGTGGTAGAAAAAGGTGCAAAAATAAGCCCTCAAACACCAAATCAGTTCATTGAATTTGGGTGAGGAAATGGGGTGGCTACTGTGTTGAAATTTCGAAGATGGAATCAAGTAAACATTTAGCTTGAACTTTGACAGAGAACACAAACCTGTTAACACACGTGTGTCAAACAAACTGACATTTCACCAATGCAAACATGACTACTTTTGATGCAACAACAGGCGGCTAGCACTCGAGAGCTAGCCTTGATGTGAGCTAACGTTAGCCCGTTGATGATTTGCGGTTGGAGATAACTTAATTTAACCGCTGCCTGCCACCGCCGCGTTAGCAGCTAATAGGAAGCTAACAGGCTAAAGCTCCATAACCAACTCACCGAGGAGGAGAGTGACACCCAGCTTGGCCGCCGCTGAGGGGGTTAGCCCCAGCCTGTGTCCGATGCCTGAGAGCCCGTTTGAGTGAGAGCCGTTGGAGGCTTTCTCCCTGCCAGGTCGCCTAGTAACGTTACTTTTACTGGGAGGTTGAACGAGTGGGCTTCGGTCGCGGTCAGCCTGGGTCGCCGCCGCCGCCGTCTGACTCTTTCCAGACTGTTTTCTGTTTTTAGCCACCATTGTTTTATGTTTTTTGTCTCTCTCTCTCGCCCAGGAAGAGTCGAGATTTCTGGGCAGCGGGTGAGCAGCTCAGCAGCCCCCACGGTTGTTGTGGCTGCCTCGTATTATATGAGACTATCTGCTCCTCGGATCTGCCCCTTTTTTTTCTTTTTTTTTTACTACCTGAACTGAACTGAAGTGACGCTTTCGTTCAATGAGGAAATCTAGTGACGCTGCGCCCCCTGCCGGACGGCCCGCGCCACTACAAAGAGCTTCTAGGGGTAGCCATGGTAACGACAGGTTCCAGGTACCACATCGGTGGATGGGATGGGGAGGCAAAAAGTCTGCAATAAAATTAATAATGGATTGGATTTATATAGCGCTTTTCAAGGCACTCAAAGCGATTTACAGGGTTCCAGGTTCCATTCATTCACACACAGTCATACCGGCGGTGGTGGTAAACTACGAGAGCCACAAGGCACGGTGAAGGTGAGTGAAGCGCCTTGCCCAAGGACACAGCAACCATGACACAGGTGGCCGGGCGGGGATCGAACCGCCAACCCTTGGATCGTTGGCCAACCCGCTTAACCAACTGAGCCACAGTCGCCCCAAAGTGTGATTTTTTTAATTTTCTAAGTAACATACAAATAGGCTACATGTTCTTTGGCATAGATAGATGAAAAATATATAATCAAAAAATATTAATGGACTATAGAAAAAAACTGACAATGGGCCTGTATATATGGTAAATAAATGACTAGCATTGCAGGAGTATTTACATTGATGGATAAGGCTACTATTAGTCATGTGTGAGGGGGAATTAGTTTATATCCACCAGCATGTATACACCAGTAGATGTCACTAAATGACCACTATTCTCTGCACTATAAAGTCACAATCCAACATGTCACACTGCAACACAAAACAGACTAGAGCCTCTATTACAAATTCAGTTTACAAACATTACTTAAAGGTGCAGTGTGTAATATGACATCATCAAGTAAGTTCTACAAAGTTCTAGAATGCAACACTCCCTGGGTAACCCCAACCCTTTCGAATAATAACAGGAGCTACAGTGGCCTTCAAGGACAAGAACAATTCTAAATTTTAAACAATGCACCTGATGACATTCCATCTATGACACTTTCAAGATGGCGGCACTATGCCTTGGTCCAAGATATGCAGAAATATGAACATATATGAGACCCTTTCTAAGAGAAAAAAAAAATATTCAAACCATTTTTTTCAGCTATTATTCACTAAATTAAATGTACTTATGGATAATATAATTACTTTCTACAAAATCTGCTAGGAAATAAAACCCAAAATTCTACACACCGCAGGTTTACAGTTTTTCACAATTGCTTAAACACATTTCCTGATAGACTACCTCACTTTTTCAAAACCCTAAACACAAATTTCAAAATTCAAACACAAAATGCAAAATCCTTAATTTCTCTTGCAAAAGCACACTTTACCCTCAACACAGTGTTAACTCTTCACTAAATGGTGTTTTCTTTTCAAATGACAAACACATACATCATATGACTAGACATTTCTAGCACTCATTGAACACTGGTGTGCATAATGGAAAACACTATAGTATAAATGCAAAACACTATATGAATGCTTTATCAGTAGAATTATGCCTTTGCATGTTCATACACTTTCACCTACAGTAACAACAAATACTTTACGGTTTTTGCCAAATGCTAACACACATGTTGCAGAATAGTTTATTTTGCCATTTCAAACAAACACAATGAATAGGTAGGACTGCAGTTCAAGCAATTCAGTGTGTCATCATAAACTAAGAAACAATTACAGTAGAATAAAAAAAACAGCGTTGTAAGGAATTGGGTGGTTGGATTATGAATAATTTTATGGATACCGCCTCCTGTTTGTGTCTGGCCACATCGCCTCATCAACATCACACTCAATGTCTTCCTTTGAGAAGCAACAGGGAAATGATCACCTGATATCCAGACTAAATCTCCTAATTATGGAGCGACTCAGGTTGGGCTGCACTCTCTGTCCAGGCTCCCTCATTGATAGGCCATGATCTATAACAGTCTACTATAGTGTCCCTGTTGTATGTGTCTCCTTCTGTTGCCTTCTTTGTCCTCGTCCTCCTGTCGCTCTCTCTCCTCCTCTTCCCCTGACTCTACTGTCTCAGAAAGGAGCTGAGCTCACCTGGGGTCTATTTGAAGTACCAAGGTTTAGACTGATTGGTTTTCAATTAGTTATTTTTTTCAAGATGTTGGTATGTTGGAGAATTTTAAACACATTGCAAAGCATATATCGTGTTTGTAGGGTTGGTGCTTTGGTTTAGGGCATGGTTACAAAAGTTTGAGGTTGTGATGCTGTGGTCACAGCAGTCACTTTTAGTGTTTACAGTATTCTGAAAAAAAAAGAAAAACTGTATTTGTACCAAAATGTGCAGTCTACTGTAAATCCCAGCAAACAGGAGCTCATCTCTGACCCTTCTATAGCTAACTGCACAAAAGCCTTTTGAGTTTAGAAATTTGATTGGCAGTGTGTTCTGTGTGATCACCAAGAGAGAGAATTCAGGAAGAGTGTGCAATATATAGAAAATTGTGTGTAATGTTGTGAAAAATGTGTGTTCTGGAATGGGAATATGAGTCTAAGGCAGGAAATGTGTTTGGAGTTCAGCAGAATTGGTTAAGCAGTTGGTAAATTAGTTACAGATTGTGCACATTGTGTCTGATGTTCCAAAAAATGTGTTTAAACAATTGTGAAAAACTGTAAAAGAGTCAACTGGGCTTCATTCACCCAATCTTTCTTGAAATTGTTATTGTTTGCTCTTATTTTTGTTCTTATTTTGTGTGAACGGAGGCATATATAAGATGATAGCAGCCATAGGCCTACTTGTTATCATCACATGTGTATGACCCTGAAAATTCCAAGGCCATGAAAATTACA
>CM047509.1:29497383-29499883 GCA_026122265.1 Ammodytes dubius
GAGAGAGAGGGGGGGGGGGATGACCTGCAGTAAAGGTCCACGGGTCAGATTTGAACCCGCGACCACTGCAACGAAGGCCGAGCTAAATATGGTACCGCTCTATCCACACGCCACCGAGCGCCAACTACACTCATTACAGCACAAAATACGCACTGCATGTTGAGCAGTCGGTAAGGCTGACGCTACAATACAGATATCACCAAAAATGTAAAATCGCAGGGTGCTCCGGTGGGTAGTGGATAGAGCGTGTCCCATATTGGCTCCGGCCTTCGTTGCAGTGGTCGCGGGTTCAAATCCGACCCATGGACCTTTACTGCAGGTCATCCCCCCCCCCCCCCCTCTCTCTCTCTCTCTCTCTCTCTCTCTCTCTCTGTCTCCCCATTCAACCTGTACTATCTAATAAAGCTTGAAATGCCAAAAAAAATCTAGATTTTTTTTAAATCACGTACATTGCATATTGCCTCATCGATTTTACTAGCACAGCAGGTTAACTAGTTCTGATAAAAACCTGTGTCTTACAGTTAATGTTGCTGTGAAAAGGGTTTAAGGAAGACAGGAATGTACGCTGTATGCTTTTACACAAGCGTATAAATAAACAGTGTGTACATGAGCCAGTGTGTGAATGTTTCCTCACTGAGACGGATGTGTCTGTGTGTCCTAATCGCTTTGTCTGCCTTGGCTCTGTGTTTTTTCTCTGAACCTATTCCAGTATCTGCCCTCTCTCTCTCCTCTCCCTCTCTTTCTCTCTTTCTCTCTCTCCTTCCTTTCTCTCTCTCTGTCTCTCTCTCTCTCACACACACACAAAACACACACACACACACACACACACACACTCTCTCTATCTCCCTCTCTCTCCCTTCTTTCTCTCTCTCCTTCCTTTCTCTCTCTCTCTGTCCCTCTCTCTCTCTCCCTCTGTCTCTCTCTCTCTCTCACACACACACAAACACACAACACACACACACACACACACAACACACACACACACACACACACACACACACACACACACACACACACACACACACTCTCTATCTCCCTCTCTCTCTTTCTCTCACTCTCTGTCTCCCTCTCTCCTACACACTCTCTCTCTCTCCCTCTCTCTCTCTGTCCCTCTCTCTCTCTCACACACACACACACACACACACACACACACACACACACACACACACACACACACACACACACACACACACACACACACACACACACACACACACACACACACACACACACACACACACACACACACACACACACACACAACAGGAGACCTGTGTCTTTTCACAACAAAACAACATACCATGTATTTCCCACAAAATTCTCTTCTATCCTTTCTCCCTCTCTGTGTTATTCCTCTACTTCTTCTGCCCTCTCCCTCTCCTCTCTCTCTCTCTCACACACCACTCTTCTCTCCCCCTCTCTCCCTCTCACATACACACACGACTAACCCCACAACACCTACAAAACAACCACAACAACACACAAACCAATTCTATTCCTTTTCCACTGTCTGTCTCCTCTCTCTTACTCAAGTCTCTCTTCTCTCCCTCTCTCTCTCTCTGATCACTACACACAAACACAACACGTCTCGTCTCTCCTCGCCTCTCCCTCTACTTCATTCACAGGTTGTGTCTAATCCTCAGTAATCCGGCTGCAGACGAACTGATCGAGTATTGTGGGAAGCATCTGGAAAGCCAATTGCTTTAATTAAGGTGGAAAGGTCCTATGTGTGGTGTGTGTGTGTGTGTGTGTGTGGTGTGTGTGTGTGTGTCCCTGTGTGTGTGTGTGTGTGTAGTGTGTGTGTGTGTGTGGTGTGTGTGTGTGTGTGTGGTGTGTGTGGTTGTGTGTGAGTGTGTCGTACTGCGTGTGTGTGTGTGTTGTAGTGTGTGTGTGTGTGTGTGTTCTCGTGTGTGTGTGTGTGTGTGTCGTGTGTGGTTGTGTGTGTGTTCGTACTGTGTGTGTGTGTGTTGTGTTCTACTGTGTGTGTGTGTTGTGTGTGTGTTCGTACTGTGTGTGTGTGTGTGTTCCGTACTGTGTGTGTGTGTGGTGTGGTGTGTGAGTCCACTTACACACTCCACGAGGTTCTTCTGTCATTTGTCAACACCCCGACGTTTAATCTTTTCCTGCAAGTATTAAAAGATTATGAGCGTAACGGTTGGCTTGGTGCGCTCCGCATAAGGGGCTGTTTCTACCAGGGGCCCTTGTGCTCCTCTCAGGGGGTGAGAGGGAGGCCGAATGAGGGGTCGGTGGAGGGGTGGGGAGAGGTATGGGGATGGGGAGGGATGGGGATGACTCTCACACATATATACACACAACACACACACGCACACGCACGCACGCACACAGCAACGCACGCAAACACCACGCACAAGCAACGCACGCACACAAGCAACGCACGCACACACACAAACGCACCACACCACAACAAACGCACGCACAAGCAAACGCACGCACAAGCAAACGCACACACGCACAGCACACAACAAACCACGCACGCGCA
>CM047509.1:29504883-29507383 GCA_026122265.1 Ammodytes dubius
TTCTCCCCTGGCCCCCAAACACAGATAAATAATCCATTGTCTAACTCATAATTAATTTCTTTGCCGGGCCGTCGGACTTTCTCGTAGCAGAAAATCGGACAATTTAATGAATAAATTAAGGAGATTTGAGAGGCTAAAGTGACGTAGCCCTGCCGTGGCCCTGCGACACAAATGGGCCCTAATAAGGTTGACTGTGACGTTAACCATTAATTCAGAGGGAAAATTGGAGAGAAATTAAGCAGATGGGATAAAAAAAAAAGTTTCCGGGCTTTTTATTTTGAAAAAAAAAACACACAAAAAAAAAAAAACAGATTCCGGACTCTTGCTCTTATTGGTTTAGATTCTAATCTGGAAAATGGGCTAAAAAATCAAACTCTGCCATCGATGCCGGCTGCAGAATAAATGATGATGGGTGACTTCATAATGAAGATTAGAGAAAGCGGAGAGGGCGGTAAACAATTTGTTGACTGGTGTGGTCTCAGTGAAAACAAATGACGTGTTTAGTTCATCAGTTTATCACTGACTTTCCTTTGTCTTTGGCCCGATCAATCAATCAATCTTCTTTTATTTTCTTTTTTTTTTATTTTTTTACAAATGGCGGCAGCAACAGTAGCGTTATACTTTATCTAACCAGTCCTTCCGAGAAAAAACGCTTAATTTCTTGAAAAATATTTTTTTTTATATATTTATTTCTTTGAAGAGCATATCACCACTTCCTTCCAGTAACTTCTGATTTTACCCAGCAAGGATTTACATTAAGATGATTTTTTTTGTCATTTTCAAGCTTTTTATTAGATAGTACAGAGTTGAAATGGGAGAGAGAGAGAGAGAGGGGGGGGATGACCTGCAGTAAAGGTCCACGGGTCGGATTTGAACCCGCGACCACTGCAACGAAGGCCGGAGCCAATATGGTACACGCTCTATACTTTACGCCACCGGAGCACCCTGAGCAATTATTTAATTAAGAGTTGGATTGAGAGCCTTCGCATAGGCACGTTTTTTTGTATTACTTACTTGCAAATATTTAAATAAGTAAGCACATTTTGGAATTTCTGACCAATTATGCATTTATTTGCATGTCTTTAAAAAAACTGAAATCTAGATAAAATTGGATAAAGCCGGAGATAAAATCTTTATTTAATTTTTTTACAACTTACTATATTAGTGTCCTGTGTTTGGAAGGAACAGATTTTGAATACAACATTTCCATGGTGGAAAAAGACTGGGAACAATAGATAGTATATAAATGGGACGCCCTGCTCTTAACATCAGAATATTTACTATCACGGTATTTTCCTTCACCTAGACATGACATGGTGAGATATTAACACATTTAGTTTGAACACATTTGATAAAGATTTTTACGCAACACGTCAATGGAATGTTTTTTTTTTTTTTTTTTTTTTTTTACAGTAAGAATGGTCAGAGGGAGATATGCAGACGGAGGCCACCCACACACACACACACACACACACACACACACACACACACACACACACACACACACACACACACACACAACACACAACCCCTCTGGCACACTTGGAAGAGACAGCACATGTGTAGCGGACGTCTGGCGGCCGGCGGTGTTGATGAATTGATGTGGCGGGCAGCTCGTCTCCTGCCAGCTCAGAACACACAGCTCCGATTCATGGGAACCAAAAAGTTCCAGGGAACAATATATCTGTCTTTCTGTGTGTGTGTGTGGTGTTGTGTGTGTGTGTGTGTGTGTGTGTGTGTGTGTGTGTGTGTGTGTGGTGTGTGTGTGTGTGTGTGTGTGTGTGTGTGTGTGTGTGTGTGTGTGTGGCGTTAAAGAGCCGCACACGTCTGTCACTGAGCTGGCCGGCCCCCGGGGCCTCAGACCAAACGCAAACAAACTGCCCCAACGGCTGGACCCCAAAGCAACACACACACACACACACACAGCACACACCCCACACACACACACACGCGCGAGCACACAACACACACACACGAGCACAAATACACCAACACACACACACGAGCACACACACACACACACACAACACACACACACACACACACACACACACACACACACACACACAACACACACAACACAACAACACACACACACACACACACACACACACACACACACAACACCACACACACACACACACACACACACACATAAACTGCATTTTTTCTCATTCCTTATCTCGTATTTATGCTGGGTAAGCATTGAGATCCCTTTAAGATTATACAGGGCGTGTTTCGCCTGTGGTTCCAATTCGATTTTAAAAAATTATTCAAATTGGTTATATTATTTTGAGACTTTTAGTGTCCGAGAATGCATTCTGCAAACTGCTCTATTGAGTTTATGGAGACTTAAAAGCCACTCCATGACACAATAATAAATAAGTCATAAAGGTACACAAAGTAACACACACACACCCCACACACACACACCACACACACACACACACACCACACACACACACACACACACACAACACACACACACACACACGTTTAT
>CM047509.1:29512383-29519883 GCA_026122265.1 Ammodytes dubius
TTTCGTGAATGGCTGTGATATGTGAGCAGTTTGTGCCTTTGTGATGTGTGTGTGTGTGTATGTGTGTGTGTGTGTGTGTGGTGTGTGTGTGTTGTGTATGTGTGTGTGCTGTGATTACATTTATTGTTCGAGACAATGTTCAGAATAATTTGTGTCTGTTTTTTTTGGTTGCGTGTCTATTCTTCCTAATGCATTAGATCCAATCAGAGGACGTCAGATGTCCTGTTATTGTCTTATGGACTCTGTGTGTGTGTGTGTGTGGTGTGTGTGTGAGTGTGTGTGTGTGAGTGGTGTGTGTGTGTGTGGTGTGCATGAGTGTGTGGTGTGTGTGTGTAACTAGATTAGAGCAATGCATTTGTTCTATATTGAGACTTTATTTAATATCAGAAAAAGATGGATGTCACTGTTTTAACTTGACAATATGATGGAAACATTATTTTGATGAGAACGGCAGTTAAAAAGTAATATTGTGTATTTATTTTCACATGTATAAATATATATAATTTTTTTTTGTAAGTAAACAAACCCCCACATTATACACATATTGACACACATGTACACACCATGCAGACACTGTACTGTATATATGAGTACAATTTTATCAAAGGCTATATATTCCTAATGTTGTTTAGGTTGTAGGTGTACTAATTTAAACTATTTTCTTTTAGGGGGCCACATGTTGGTCTAAATCGTGGCTGCAACTCACAAGTAGTTTAGTTGCTATTTTTAAATGTATAATATAATTTTTTAAAATGATAAAGACAATAAAACAGAGAAAATCAACTCTGTTTTAATTTATTTTAAATTGTCTGACATTTTATCATGTGATCAGATCAATCGATAATTTCAGCATTAGTCTCAATTCTGAGTTTTATTTTCTCACTGCGACGGATGTAAAGCTTCAAAATTATACAGAAAATCCAGAAAATCTCAAATCCTACACATTTATCAATCAACCCCTTTAACATGCTTCTGTGGCTCAGTTGGTAGAGCGGGTCGGCCGATGATCAAAGGGTTGGAGGTTCGATCCCCGCCCTGCCACTTGTCTTATAGTTGTTGTGTCCTTGGGCAAGACACTTCACCCACCTTGCCTCGTGTGAATGTCGATAGTTAGCCTGCTATCGGTGTATGAATGTGTGTGTGAATGGTAACGTGGGAAAGAAAAACAGGTCTCCCTTGCAAAAGAGTCTTCAGTCTCAATGGGATTTACCTGTATAAATAAAGGTTAAAAAAAAAAAAAAAACATGCTTCTGCCTATAGTAGTGCAGCGTCTTAAGTGCTTATTTACGTCAGCATCTTTAAATTGATGATACAAGCGTGAAATTTGGTATGAGCACGAGTCTCCATGGGAACAGTTGACAAAGAAAATTGTCCGAGACATTTTGAAATTGTGAATTTGAAAATTTCTCATAGAAATGTTTTGGGTTTTTTAATAAAAAAATAGTTTTTTAAATTTTTTTGTTAAGGACAATTTTTTTTGTCAAGTGACCCATGGAAAACTGCTCATGACAATTTTCAGGCTTGTATCACACATTGAAAGATTGTATCACTATAGCCGCTCCACTATACGTTTATGTGTGTGTGTGTGTGTGTGTGTGTGTGTGTGTGTGTGTGTGTGTGTGTGTGTGTGTGTGTGTGTGCGTGCAGGTCTTTGCATCACAACGTTAACGCCACTTCCTCGATGATTCCACCACTGTCTACCACACTGGTGAAAAAGACAAAGAGATGGAGAGAGAGAGAGAGAGAGAGAGAGAGTAGAGAGAGAGAGAGAGAGAGAGAGAGAGAGAGAGAGAGTGGCGAGAGAGAGGGAGAGAGACAGAGAGAGACAGAGAGAGCGCTCAGAGCCAGATGAAAGAAGATGGAAAAAAACAAACATTTCACCGCTTTCCGAGCAATTCAGAAACCCCCCCCCCCATCTCCCCCCCCCCCCCCCCCCCCCCTCCACCCCCCCCCCCCTCCCCACTCCCCTCTAATCACATTAACTAAAGAAAACTTTTACTTATGGCTAATGGAATTCGCTTAAAATTGAGCCACTGGTCCCGAAAGCAGATTTCCATTGATCCAGAAATATAGAGCCAAAGTCAGTCTATCTATTCGGTGAAGGAATTAAAGGGCCGCTAAGCCTACAGAGCCCAGACTGAATCATCCTATGTTAAAAGATCAATACGGGCTGCAACCCACGTGAGCTTCTTTTCATTGTGTGTGTGTGTGTGTTTGTGGTTGTGTGTGTGAGTGTGTGAGTGTGTGTGTTGTGGTGTGTGTGTGTGTGTGTGTGTGAGTGTGGTGTGTGTGTGTGTGTGTGTGTGTGTGTGTGTGTGTGTGTGTGTGTGTGTGTGTGTGTGGTGTGTGTGTTGTTGTGTGTAATTGTGTGTGTGTGTGTATGTGTGTGTGTGTGTGGTTGTGTGTAATTGTGTGTGTGTGTGTGTGTGTGTGTGTATGTGTGTAATTGTGTGTGTGTGGTGTGTGTGTAATTGTGTGTGTGTGTGTGTGTGTGTGTGTGTGTGTGTGTCTTACTAACCCACATTATATACTGTACATTTGTGTGTATTTTGTCTTATACCCAGGATGTATATTTGACCGGTAAATCCTTCAGTTTGTGGGAGGGGAAGGGTTATTTTTGGGGGCGAGTTGACAGGGTGTGGTGTGGCGGGTCAAACTGTTAACACCACACAAATAAGCATTTTTTTACTGGCCGTTTATTTAGTCTGACACCCCCGTCCCGTCGTCTGGCGTGCCCTCTGAAAGCTTTCACCCCCACGGGAAGAGAGCAGGCCAGAGTTGGCAGCCACACTTTTTTTTTTTTTATTATTATTTTTTTTTTCATTATTTTTTTTTTACCTTTATTTTTCCAGGCATATTCCAATTGAGATTCTAAATACATTTTTCGAGAGAACACTGGCCAAGAAGGAAGCATAAAAACATAAAGGTTTCACATTAAAAATATTAAAATCACACTCAAAAACAAGACACAATACAATGAAAAAACAGTCAATAAGCATCAATCTCATTGGCAGTAAGTCAGTGTTCAGTAACATGATAGTTTGTAGTTATATACTGTAGTATAGTAATTTTATTTATACAGGGAATTCCCATTGAGTCCGAAGACTCTTTTGCAAGGGAGACCTGTTTCCATACACGTTACCATTCACTCACACATTCATACAACGATAGCAGGCTAACTATCGACATTCACACGAGGCAAGGTGGGTGAAGTGTCTTGCCCAAGGACACAACAACTATGACACAGGTGGCATAGTTGATCAACCCTTTGATCATCGGCCGACCCGCTCTACCAACTGAGCCACAGTCGCCCCAATAATAATAATAATATATATAATATATAAATATAATAAGTAATAGTGTGGTGGGTGGGTGGCAGGGTGAAACTGTAGCTCCGATAATCATAAAACAATTAGACTTTAAGTACACTGTTATAGAGATGGGCACCTGTATAGTTAAAGGTTGAGTCAGTGATTCTTGAGAATGATTGTTGTCAAAATCAGTGAATATCTCCTCATGATCTGCTACCTGCCTGTTCCATCTGGGTGCTGAACATTAACCCTGGTGTTGATACACAGTTTTTTTCAGGACAAACAATTTACATTAATATAGACCAACAAAAAGCATCATATCCTCTAATTTTGAAAGCAAAATGTTTGGGCTTTTTGATTAAAAAATTAATAAAACAAACAATGTACATTATGTAATTTGAACTGTCCGATTGAAAAACAAACTGTTGGACTGTTCACGTCTCTTGTCTTGTGGGAAAATGAGCCTGATGATTGATACTGATGGGGTGGTAGGATGGCCTAGAGGTAAGGTGGCCGACCAGTAACCATGAGGTCAGGAGGGTGTGAGTCGTAAAACTAGCAGAGGCTGGTATTGTGTCTACGGTGCCCACCATCTCTACCATTGTGTCCTTGAGCAAGACACTTAACCCCAAAACTGCTCCAGGGGTGCTGTACTGCGGCTGACCCTGCGCTCTGACCCCCTCCGAAGTGTGGTAACTTGAGAGGGGATATGCGAAAAGACAAATTTCAATGTGCCTCGTTTACAACTGACAAATAAAGATAACTTAACTTAACTATACTAGATTACCGACAAATATACAACAATAAGACCCAAGTCGTAAAAAACCTGACTTATCCAATCCTTAAATCACCAAGCCTTCTGTTAATGCTAAAAGGTCTATTTGGCACCATTATAACGTTAGCATATAGCTTCACTTGAGTGTTCTTTTCGTTAGCGTGTACGTGTACTCAACATGGAATCAACAGGGCAGATTAGCTAAGTGGTCCGGCCTTAATCAAATCACAAGGTTTTAACTTGCGGCCGCCATTGATCAGCTCAGGAAAATGATTTCCTTCTTGCCGGCAGTCAGTCAGTCCATCAATCACACATTCACACACACACAACACACACACACACACACACACACACACACACACACACACACACACACACACACACACACACACACACAACACACACACACACACACACACACACACACACACACACACACAACACACACACACACACACACACACACACACACACACACACATCTCATCCATATTCACTCAAACATCTCCACGGTTACCCTTTGCAAACCCCGAGAATGTGCGAAATGACCTCACAACACACTGACAGCGTATAGCCGCACGCACACACACACACACACACACACACACACACACACACACACACACACACACACACACACACACACACACACACACACACACACACACACACACACACACACACACACACACACACACACACACCACACACACACACACACACACACACACACACACACACACACACACACACACGATAGTAGTGACCTCATTGATGAGCCAAGTCCTCCTGGCAAAAACTGGATGGATACTCTCACATTCACACACACACACACACACACACACACACACACACACACACACACACACACACACTCACACACACACACACACACACACACACACACACACACACACATCATCAGTCAGGAGGTCACTGCGATCCCATCATCATCACAGCAGCAGCAGTGACATTGGGCGAATCTGATGACTAAGAAAATCCAAATATGAGATTAGTCGCTCTTTCTCTCTCTCTCTCTTTCCTCTTCTCTCTTCTCTCTCTCTCTCTCTCTCTCTCTCTCTCTCTCTTCTCTCTCTCGTCTCTTCTCTCTCTCTCTCTCTCTCTCTCTCTCCTCTCTCTCTCTCTCTCTCTCTCTCTCTTCTCTCTCTGTTCTCTCTCTCTCTCTCTCTCTCTTTTTTCTCTCTCTCTCTCTCTTTCTCTCTCTCCGTCTTTCTCTCTCTCTGACTATCCTAAGTGCCACTCCACACAAATGGGCCTTAAGAAGATAATAACCGTACAATTGCTTTTATAGGGCTGGACTTTATTCAATTACAACAACAATCCCCCTTTGAGTGAAATGTGCCTATAACTGTAGCACGGCAAGGCACAGGAGAAGTTATTTTATTTTTACAATCTTTAGAAAGGAAATAAAATCTTAGGGGTGGGGAGGGGGGGGGGGTTCTATATGAGGATTAAAAAGAGATGTATGGGTTTATGTGTTGGGTTTATGTGTGTGAAAATTCTGCATGACAAGTACAAATCCTCTTCTGCACAGACATACTTGACTCCTGACCTGGGTGCTTCCACAGTGAGTCCCTATCTCACTGGGCTGCGACTGTTTGCGACCAGTTGGAGACACAAAATTGCGACAAAATGTGCCAATTTGCGACAATTTTCACTTGCAATCTCACTGAGTTGCTACTTACGACACTTTTGCGAATGTCCTTGCCGGGAGGTCGCATTTATGTCTCACGAACGTCTGGCGAGTGTCGCACGAACGGAATGTCAGTCTCATTTTTGTCTCAAACAGTCGCAATTTAGTTTCATATGTGAAACACTCGCCAAACCCTCGCAAAGTTGTCTCACACTTCTCGCACTTTCTGACTCGCGGAGACTAAATTGAGAAGGGCTTGCGACGCGTGTGACACACCTGCGACGACTCTGAGACTATTTTGAGACTGATTTGTCGCACACTTTTTTTGAACATGTTCAAAATTCATTCTTGTCGCAAACAGTCGCAGCCCAGTGAGATAGGGGCTGTATAAGTGCAGGGTCAGCCACAGTCTGGCCTAGAAACAGCGGGTCATGTTGTGTTCCTAGCCCCATGGTCCCATAGCCCAATGTTCCTGAAATTGGCGTTTATAGGTTCAGGTAGGTTATGGGTTAGGGGACAGGGAGAGGTTAGAATAGGAGTGACACACACCCATACACACACACACACACACACACACACACACACACACACACACACACACACACACACACACACACACACACACACACACACACCACACACACACACACACACACACACACACACACACACACACACACACACACACACACACACACACACACACACACACACACACACACACACACACATACTATTCTCTATAATACAGTTAGATTACTTAGAAATGTGGGAAAATAGGGGACATAGACACGCTCCTTTAGTACCTACTTAAGTGAACCTCAGTTGGGTAATGTTGCATGTTGTCATGTATCACTCACACAAACACATACATCCAGCCATGAACCATCAACAATTTAGTGTTAAAGCTACATTGTGTAATAAAAGGTGTATTTTAAAGTCATCTAGTGGTGAAAGCTCTAGATCGCAATGCTCCCTTGCTAACCCCTCCAGTTCGGTTAATTCACAGAAGCTACGGTGGCCTACAAGGACAAGAAGCTATAGTTACTAAAGATTGCATCATCCAACACTGCTATTGGATCCAAGTCTTGGATTAAGCTATCATACTAAAATGTATCTGCCGGACACAGTATGAGATAACCTGAAATCCTGGCAGTAAATTTAGAGATTATAGTGCTGGGAGAGTCAACATTAATCTGTTTCCAGTCCGTGTTACTTCATTTGCACATTACAGACATGTCTAAGAATCTTAGAATACCTTCAAAAACACCTTTCTGTAGGTTTTTTCATATTGTTTTCTATTTCTATTTTCCAATTGGAAAGTATCACTTTTCCAGGTGTTTTGTGCTACTTTACTTTCTTCATGATCCTCATATTGCTCATTTCAATGTATTAACTTTTTTATACCGTTTGGTTTTGACTTACCTATTGCACCTTTAAGACTCCATTTACTGTTTATATTACTTTGTTCATCTTATCTAATTTTATCCCTTTCGTGCTTTTATTGCGCCGTTGATCGGAGAGAAACGTAATAATTGTGACAAACAACCCCATAGTGTTTGACAACCGACCCCTTGATGGGGTTGGTTGTCACAATGTGTAAGGGTGTCTTTGATGATTAATTTCTTCTTTATTACAATAAGATAGAAAAAGTGAGGGGTACACATTTCAAGCCAACACCTTAAGCTTCAATTTAATGTAGGAATGACTATTGAAAGATGTTTAGGTGATAAGCAATTCTCACTAGAGTAAAAAGTGTG
>CM047509.1:29529883-29534883 GCA_026122265.1 Ammodytes dubius
TAGCTCTACCTCGTGCCCTGTGCTTGGAAGCCTGCAGCAGCAGCCTATAGCAGGTACAGTAATGTCTGTGTTCTCAGTATCTCCACACCTCTGCTCTCTCATCAAATAATTGTTTGTCACTTACCCTGCGTTCCAAATCACATACTCTTTCTTTTTACTACACTACATACTAAAGTACAGAAGAGTTTTAGGGCCACAGGAGAGAAAAAAAATCAGATAATGAAGTTTTTTTTTCATTATGTCGAGAAATGTCAAGAATAAAGACGAATACTCCAAAATGCCATTGGAGTTATTGGGGCATTTATGTATTTTCAGCATACTACAATTGACATGCATGTATTGGGACATCCTAAATCTTTTTCTGGCGTACTAAATAGTAGGGAAGTATGGTGATTGGAATGCAGGGTTAGTGTCACTGTCCTGGCTGTAAACAATAGATGTGACAACACACAAAGGTGGAAAGATGTTTAGAATCATTTTTTTTTAAGGAAAAATCCAGACTGGTCTCTTAATTTTTTTTCCGCGGCTGTATGTACAAGCTGCTAGCCCGGCTCTGGTGTCATCCTCACCATTATCCCCCTCAGGGCTTGAAACCAGAAAGACATTTACCGTGTCAAGGTGCAAAGTGGACTGCCATTCTCACCCAAATCCTCCCCAAAGCCCTGTGCTCTGTCCCGGGCTAAAGATCAGTGGGGTAGGGAGGGAGGGATGGAGGGAGAGATGGAGGGAGAGGGAGGGGGAGGGAGGGTAGGGAGGTAGGTAAGGCCAGTCTCCACAGGTGCAGCCCTGCTAGAAGCTGACAGCCTCTCTTCAGCACAGGCTTAGCTCCTCTTGTGTGGCAGAGTTGACGCTCTTATAGCTAGCAGATCCCCGCCGCGGGCTAGTGTGTTAGCAGCTAACGCCCTGCACACAACACTCTGTTATACTGTTGTGATGTAGACAGGACCGTTTTTTTTTTTTTTTTTTTTTTTTACACTTAGATCTTTATTGACTTTTTTCACAGTAACATGCCAGTTATAACAGCATTATATCGACATCTGCAATTAGGTGATGGCAAGAAAAATAAAATAAAAACAAAAAAGGAAAAAAAAAACAAGGAAAAAGAACAAACAGCCTGGGAAGTGCCTTCTTATATCCTGAGGTTATAGTTAGTTATAAGTTACTGTTCCAGTCCAATGTCTTCATTTTGAGTCCTGTAAAGTGTAAATTTCTCCCATTTACAGTCGAATTGTGTTTCTTGAAGTCTCAGTTTGTGAGTCAGTTTCTCCATTAAAGCTATCTCTTCAACGACAGGACCGTTTTTTAAATCCGCTAAAAGAAAAATTGGACACAGGGGGTAATTTGTGCTGCAGTTACAACAGGCTGTGGTGTTGACGCTCTTTTTGAAGTGAGGGGATCAACAGATTTGCCGTCGGGCGATTTTTTGCAAAGAGATGTAACTTCAACACGGTCTGTCAACACCTGCGTTAGGTTAAGACTCAGACACACACACACACACACACACACACACACACACACACACACACACACACACACACACACACACACACACACACAGACCACACACACACACACACGCACACACACACACACACACACACACACACACACACACACACACACACACACACACACACACACACACACACACACACACACACACACAGGGAGGTAGAAACCTGGGAGATCAAAGGTAGAGATGGCTGTCAAATGGATACGGTCGTAGCTTGTCTGTGACCTCACTGAACGAAGGGGGTTATTATACACTTAGCCGCGATCCTGTAACATTAACACGCTCAAAGAAAGGAGCAACACACTTTAGAGTTCGTTTTTTTGGGGCATTTTTAGTCTTTATTGATAGTGTAGAGACAGAGTTGAAATGGGGCAGAGAGGGGAGTGACATGCAGAGAACGACCGCGGGCTGGTATCGAACCCGAGTCCGCTGCTGGCCGAGGCCCATGGGGGGGACGCCCTACCAACTGAGCTAAGGGCGCCCCCCAGAGCAGTACACTTTAAAGTTATTTTTTTTTGGAAGGACATCCCTAACTGAAGATTAGTAGTTGGATCTTTTGAGCTTGTGAAAAACCAGGGAAAAGCGCTGTATAAGAGGAGTCCATTTTACCCTTTATTTTGGGAAGAATTAATTATTAAGATCAGAGTCTGCACCACAGGATTGTCAGCAGTCTTTTTTAAACACTTATGCGCTACATTTATTTATGAAAAAATATATATTTATGTCAGAACAATTCTAAAAAAGAATGTGCATAACAATCTTTATGGATAATTTGTGGAATGCTTTGAGGTAGAAGTTAAAACAGAGAAAATAAATATAATTCTGTTAAAAAATATGTGCAAAAGGGGGTTTCTGGTGGTGTAGTGGATAGAGCGCGTACCATATTGGCTCTGGCCTTCGTTGCAGTGGTCGCGGGTTCAAATCCGACCCGTGGACCTTTACTGCAGGTCATTCCCCCTCTCTCTCTCTCTCTCTGTCTCTCTCTCTCTCTCTCTCTCTCTGTCTGTCTCCCCATTTACTATCCAATAAAGCTTGAAAATGCCAAAAAAAAAAAAAATTATATAACCATTTTTATTTTAAAGATATTGCAATGATGATTTTGAGTGGGATATGTGTTATACTGATTGTATTGGAATAGCTGATAATAGGGTGATGAGTTGTATAACTAGGATACATATGAGTACGAGTTTTAGTTTGTCTTTTTCTTGCATGGTGTTGTACATTTTTGATTATGGTATAATTTAAAGGCCTACTTCACCGGTTGGAATATGAAGGTGTATTGAACTCGGAGATCCTATTTAGTATAAATGTGCAAAAAAAATTAAATCGGATCATCCTAGCCTGAGAAAAGGCAGAAAGAGTGTTTTATGGTCTCGCTGTCTAACCCTGCAGTTTCCTTCTTGTGATCACAGTAAGGGTTAGGATTAACAGGACAGCTGGGCCAAGGGAAGACTGAGGGAAGACTGAGGGAAGAAAAACCTCATTCATTATATTATAATAGTGATTTTATAATGATAGAACGCTGGTTCCGTATGGGTGAAGTATTCCTTTAAATAATTAGTGTTTGTATGAAAATAGGTGTTCAAAGCTGCTACATTATGACCTGAGTGTGTGTGTTTACTGCACCTTACAGCCAACGCACGTGAAAGATTAAGAAGAAAAAGAAAAAAACCCCGTGCATTATACATAATTGGTTGTACTTAGCCCTCGGGGGTTTCTGGGTAAATTGGACTCTTGACTCTATAGTTGAACTAAAGTGTCTGACTCAGTTTGTCCCAAGCTGCTTCCTAGGGAGGCCGGGTGGTCTGTCCAACAAGGAAAAGGAAAATCAACATCTCCCTCGCTCGCTCGTAAAAGCTGACACGGGCAAAACAATCGCTGGTAACTTACGGCATCCTACTTCCCGTGGCGTAGAATGAGCGAAAGTGTGAGGAGGGCGTATGGCGTTTAGATTTTTTTTTTTTTTTTTTTACCAGCGACCGGTAGTTGTGTTTCACGTCCTGCTGTTTAGTTTAGGAAGAGAAAGCGCTGCGTGTCAACACAGTGTTATGGTGCTGAGGTGCAGTTCCCACACACACACATTCACACACACACCAACACACACACACACACACACACACACACACACACACACACACACACACACACACACACACACACACACACACACACACCACACACACACACACACACCCACATCACACACACACACACACATCACACACACACACACACACACACCACCACACCACACACACACACACACACACACACACACACACACACACACACACACTCGGGACGCTTATTGTCCCGAACTTGACAGCTTCTATTCATCTAGACTGAAAACTAAAGAGTGGTTTGAGTCACCACAGTTATTTAACAGGAGGGGGGGGGTTGCCTTACCACTGAGCTACGGGCGCCCCTCAATGCAACTTTTTAAGAACTTTTCTACCACTGTTTCGTTATGTATACACACATTTAGAAAACAGGGAAGTTGCTGCAACTTTTTCAATATTGGCTTTTGGTTCCCTAAGATCTCATGTCAATTTTTCACTGAAATATTTGAATAATACGGAAGCCAGGACACCAGTTACAGGTATATTGGTTTTCTCATACATAAAAAAACATCAGAGAATGAATGATTTATTTCAAATATGCAACAACAATACAATATTAAAAATGCATCAACAGGAGTCAGCACTAGTGACTCCTGCACTGATAAGGCCGCCAAGCACTCTATAAAAAATGCCGCAACATATTTGAAAAGGGTGGGAAGAAGTAAAAACTTGTTCAATCCCACCCCACTTCCTTAAACAATATTAACAGGTCATAAATCAAAATCAAAACTCAAAACTACATGTTTCCTTCAGACTAATTTCTAATTTTCAGTATATAGATACAGTATATATATCTGATGGAGGTAGGATGGCTTTAGGCTGGTGGGATGGCCTAGAGAGTAAAGGGGCCGACCAGTAACCATGAGGTCTCTGGTTCGATCCCCGGCACCGGACAGGAGGGTGTGTGTTTTAAAACTAGTGGTGGCTGGTATTAGGTCTACGATGCCCACCATCTCTACCATTGTGTCCTTGAGCAAGACATTTAACGCAAACTGCTCCAGGGGCGCTGTACTATGGCTGACCCTGCGCTCTGACCCCCTCTGGAGTGTGGAACTTGAGAGGGGATATTGCAGAAAGACAATTTTTATATGTAATCGTTGACTACATAAAGTAACTTAACTAATCCATGAATGAATGAAAGGTTTATTTGCGTGCCACACTTGTCTGGCCCATCCCAGACAGGATTACAAGAGACAGCGATTTTAATCCAACACAAACAGTTTAGCAGTATCACAATCAAAATACACTTAATATAATATAATGTAATACATCCGGCACTGGATAAACTAAAATAAATGTATGACACCTTTCTCTTAGCCCACGCCTACTCAATAAAGCCATGCAGCAATAAAATAGTATGTTCACAG
>CM047509.1:29557383-29559883 GCA_026122265.1 Ammodytes dubius
AGTAAAATGTAGGGTTAGACAGTGAGACCATAAACATTCTTTCTGCCTTTTCTCAGGCTAGGATGAACCGATTTCTAAAATGTTTGCACATTTATACTACATAGGATCTCAGAGTTCAATACACCTTCATATTTCCACTGGTGAAGTAGGTCTTTAAGTACATTTTCCTAATTCAGATGGCATGCTTTTATTAAGTGACAAGCTGAGATGTTAATGGTGAGAGAATATATTTTATACCCCAGCAGAAAACCCTTGTTTCTGGGAATTTGGTGCTTACTTAGGAATTAAAAATTGTGGAAATATTGAATTAATAATGAAATCCTGTGGGTTTTCTGAATAAAATAAAAAAAAATTAAACCTGCAGTGTGTAGAATTTTAGGTTTTATTTATATTTTTAATTATTATTTTTTCCCTTAGAAAGGGTCTCATATATGTCCATATTTCTGCATATTTTGGACCAAGGCCTAGTGCCGCCATCTTGAAAGTGTCATAGTTGGATTGTCATCAGGTGCATTGTTTAAAATTTCGAATTGTTCTTGTCCTTGAAGGCCACTGTAGCTTCTGTTATTATTCAAAAGGGTTGGGGTTACCCAGGGAGTGTTGCATTCTAGAACTTTGTAGCACTTTCTTGATGATGTCATATTACACACTGCACCTTTAACTCATACAAGAAAACATTAAAATCAATTTATGACATAATATAATATCTGATTATTTTATGTCTCAGAACAAGAAAATGTAATTCTGAGTTTAATGTCAGAATTCTGAGAACAAAGTCAGAACACATTTTTTTTCTTATGTGTGGCCCTAGTCCTCTTCCGTAAATGACAGTTTCTCACAAAAGACAAAGTATTACTTTATTTTGAAATTGGTCAGCATATCTTAATAATATATCATATAGCATATCTATAATGAGATAATTTAGGCCTCCAGATTAGCTTCTCCTGTAATCGTTACTATGGGAAATGGGGGGGGGGTAGTTGGTTGTGGGTTGGGGGGCGTCCGCTGTAGTGGCCAGAGCTGTTGTGATAACGGAGGAGAGAAGTGCTGTGTTCACTGGTTCACTAATTTAAGGCGATCTCCAGTTAACTCACTAATGGAGCTGCGGAGCTTCTATTAGATCAGGGAGATAGTTTATCTATGAACTGAGCAGAGACCTAGCCTGGTCCCACCAGACCATCGTACTTCATTTAGCCTGGTCCCACCAGACCATCGTACTTCATTTAGCCTGGTCCCGCCAGACCATCGTACTGCATTTAGCCTGGTCCCGCCAGACCATCGTACTGCATTTAGCCTGGTCCCGCCAGACCATCGTAGTTCATTTAGCCTGGTCCCACCAGACCATCGTACTTCATTTAGCCTGGTCCCACCAGACCATCGTACTTCATTTAGCCTGGTCCCACCAGACCATCGTACTTCATTTAGCCTGGTCCCGCCAGACCATCGTACTGCATTTAGCCTGGTCCCGCCAGACCATCGTACTGCATTTAGCCTGGTCCCGCCAGACCATCGTACTTCATTTAGCCTGGTCCCACCAGACCATCGTACTTCATTTAGCCTGGTCCCACCAGACCATCGTACTTCATTTAGCCTGGTCCCACCAGACCATCGTACTTCATTTAGCCTGGTCCAACCAGACCATCGTACTTCATTTCATTTGTACAGAAGGTCTGGAACCGCTTGACAAACGTTACCTCACTTGAAGGCGGGTGTCTGTTGAAGTTTAAAACTATTGGATCTGCCCAGTGCCACTCTGGATCTGCCAACCAATCGCATAACGTTTGGTCGTGACGCACTGTATGTCATGCCCCGGCTTCTGTCTACAACTGAAACTGGCGCACGACCTCAACGTCATTGTTCTCAGCCACTCCCTCTGTTCGCTGATTGGACCGGTAACATATCTACAGGAGAAAACCCGCCAATATACCGCAGACCCAGACTGACTACTGAAGGGAAATGAAAATTGAGCGGGAGTAGGTAGGCGGGCGGTGCCATGCTAGCAGACTACTATACCATTTAGTATGGTAGAACATTTTTTTATTATGTGGCCTATTCTTGTGGCCAGATTTAGTATGGTTAGAAATACCCGGATGTCCACTACATCCAGCTGAGATTGTTAGTGTTAAAATCAGCATGCTATTTGGGCTATTCTGACCCACAATCCAGTGCGCACGTGAAGTGACGTCACATCAACACAGCCTCCATATCGAAACAAAACGGGAATGCGACGGATATAAAAGCAAGAGGCAAGATCAAGGCGCAATGTTATGATGAAAAAAATAAGTAAAAATATGTCCCAAGTGTATGCCTACTGCATCCTAACTAGATTATTTTTATGGTCAGATGTAGTATGTAGAATAGAGAAAAGAAAGAGTATGAGATTTGGAACGCAGGGCTGGTCTTCAATCCCCTGAAAAATTGATCTCAGTGTTAACGGTAAAAAAATTCTGAAGTGATCAGGAAGACAATACTCTTAGTCCCACGGAGCCGAGCTATGAGG
>CM047509.1:29572383-29579883 GCA_026122265.1 Ammodytes dubius
CTCTGGCCATATTTAGAGATGTGACTCTTGGCACATCTCAGAAAAACCGTCTCCCAGAGGCGGTGGGGGGGTTGGGGAGTGATGGGGGTGATGGGGGGGTTCAAACGGGTCGATCCGGTCTGCAGGATCACAACGCAATTACAGCGCTCCTCCTTCTTAAAGAGCTGTACAAGGCAGCCGAGGCAACGGGGTGGAGTGTGTATCCCACTGTTGGCTTTTAGCACCAACCCCCTCCGTGTTGGTGTGCCGCTAAAATCTTTTCTGGTTGTCCGTGCTATGCTGCAAAAAGGGTTTGGGTGTCGCAGTGTAAGCGTGTTGTTGCCCTTTTTTTTGAGCCGCCTGTCAGTGTCTGTCGCGCTCCGCAGAGAGCCTGTAGATGTTAGTGCATTAATCCGCCTTAACCACAGAGCTGCTCAATTATTCAGCAGCGGCGAGGAGTCAAACATTCCCATTTAAAGATCTAACACTTGTTTGACCAGCTGAATGTCCCATAGTCATGTAGAGACAGAGGGGCGCAGAGGACGGACACAAAAATGATTCCAGGCTCCGAGAGACAAACGGTGTGTTTAAAAACAATATAAAAAGAATTGCACTAGAATAAAGACTATATGAGAGAAGCCAGGTTGACTCTAGGGTTTTATTCTTAAAGCCTATAATTTTTCTTTTTCTTTTATGTATATTCTATGCAATGTAAAGCGTCTTTGAGTGACCTACAAAAAAGCGCTATATAAAACCTATCAATTATTATTATTATTATCCTGGTGTGTCTGACTTAGCAGCTCCTCCTGTGTCCACAACTCAAAACCCCCTATTTGTCATGGTGTGTCTTTGTCTTATCTTGTTTTGGTGTTACCCGGGTTTCCTGTTTTATTTTGGTACGTCTGTCTTGTTCCTCCCCATGTCCTGTCAAGTTTCCCTCTTGTTTGATTACTGCTCCCTTCCCTAATGTGATACGCCTGTCCCTCGTTGTTTACCCTGTCTTGTGTGTGTGTATATAAAGGCCAGGACACACCAGTCCGACTTGTTTCTACTTGTTCCGACTACGCAAAAAATGGTGTCGGCCGTTTCAGGAAGCTCCAGGCTTCCCGTCGCGGCCAGAGAACACACCAAACTGACTGCTGACTTTCCGTGCGCTCTGTTGCTTGCGCGGGACGTAATGTCTCCATAACAGCAGGCGGCGCTAATCTGTATTGTGGCCCGAAAAAAATACGAAAGCCGGAAATGATGGGAAAGCTCTCTAGACCATAAACATAGATAGAAATACGTATTTATATTTATGGACCATAAGAGCACAATTTTTAGCAGAGAGTGTCGAGCATGGTGTCGAGCAGTCAACAAGGGTTGATGCATGTGAGTACTCTCAAAACGAAACGAACAAACACATTAAAACGATGGCTAGCTGTTGTTAGCTGTTTGTGCTACTCGCCTCACTTCCGGGCTTCACTGATTCGCTAGCCCTCCACCAATCAAATTGCTCCAAATGAAAGACGGTCGGCCAGCCTGTCGCCGCCGATTGAACATGTTCAATCGGCGGCGACAGGCTCAAAACAAGCCCGACGACCTCTACGTCGGCCGACGTCACGGCACACACCAAACAGATTCGTCTCCCGACCCCCTATCGACTCTACGACGGCGATTTTCGGGCTGGTGTGTCCTGGCCTTAACTCCCAGTGTTTCTGTGTTCCCTGTCCGAGCATTGTACCTGTTGGTGAGTCCGTCTCACTTGAATTATTTTTCTATATTTATGCTAATCTGTCTAATGGTTTAGCAGAATAACAAGTAGCCATGTTGTAACCTGAGCCATTGATTTAGTGAGCTTATCTGCTTTGGATCTTTTTTTTTTTTTTTTTTTGGCATTTTTATGCTTTATTGATAGTGTAGAGACAGAGTTGAAATGGGGCAGAGAGGGGAGTGACATGCAGAGAACGACCGCGGGCTGGAATCGAACCTGGGTCCGCTGCTGGCCGAGGCCCATGGGGGGGGGACGCCCTACCAACTGAGCTAAGGGTGCCCCCCTACTTTGGATCGTACAAATAAAACAGTATCATCTGCGTAAAGTATGATTCAAACTTTAGGACAAACAGATGGAATCGTTAATACATAAACTGAACAGGAGTGGACCAAGAATACATCCTTGTGGGACGCCAGTAGGTAACTGCAACAACTTGGATCAATGATTATTCATAGTAAATGACTTGAGACTGATTTGTTAAATATGATTCCACACAGTTTTTTAACCTTTATTTATACAGGTAAATCCCATTGAGACCGGAGACTCTTTTTCTAGGGAGACCTGTTTCCTTTCCCACGTTACCATTCACACACACATTCACACACCGATAGCAGCAGGCTAACTATCAACATTCACATTGCACCATCGGAGAAATACATTTTTTGATTGGTTAGCAAGAAGATTTTTGCGTTTTACAGTATCAAACACTTCCCTAAGAACAAGAAATACTGAACCCACGACACCACCCAAATCGCAGAAGAATGGTGGTTTCATTTTTTTATACTTAGACTTTATTTAAAGGGTTTTTTACTGGGAGTTTTTTCTCAGCCGAGCTAAGGGTGTAAGGGCAGAGGGTGTCATACAGTATGAAATGTAAAGCCCACTGAGGCAAATGTATTTGTGATATTGGGCTACACAAATAAATCTGATTTGATTTGATTTATTTTTATTCTCCAATTTATAATTTACAATGTATACATAGTAATGTACAGTTCATCAAAAGGAGAAATTAATATCCATCTTTGGTCACAGAAACGATTCAGTGGTTGCAGTCACAAGATGGTCTCGTCTCTTGGATTTAAACAGCGATGTGTCTCTTTAACCCCCCCCCCCCCCACACACACACACACACACCCCCATACACACACACACACACACACACACTCCCCTCCCTCGGTATCGGAGTGTTTGTGGCTCATCGGAGCCCTGATCCATCACATCCTCGCCCTCTCTCTCTCCTCTGACCGCTCCTTCAGCAGGGCGCGATGTAATCCCATTCGGTTTGGGCAAAACAGAGTTTAAGGGGGAAAGAGAGAGAGGGGGAAAGAGAGAGAGAGAGAGGGGGGGAGTGTGGTGTGTGTGTGTGTGTATAAGGGGGGGGGGCTACGCAAACCAACTCTTTAATCCAAACGTCTCAGACTTGACCCTGCAGCTGTGTGTTGGACTGTCTTTAATAATGGCAAACAAGGGGCGCTCCGGTGGTGTAGTGGATAGAGCGTGTACCATATTGGCTCCGGCCTTCGTTGCAGTGGTCGCGGGTTTCAAATCCGACCCGTGGACCTTTACTGCAGGTCATCCCCCCTCTCTCTCTCTCTCTCCGCTCTCTCTCTCTCCTCTCTCTCTCTCTCTCTCTCTCTCTCTCTCTCTCTCTCTCTGTCTCCCCATTTCAACTCTGTACTGTCTAATAAAGCTTGAAAATGCCAAAAAATAATCTTAATTTTTTTTTTATATTAATGGCAAACAAGAAGCTCTGGATATAACTATTTAAAATATAGAAATTCCAAAGAAACAGCCAGTGTCACTTATCAAGACAACAAGACATCAAGGACTTTAAAAGTTTTAACTCATGGTAAGCTCTGTATTTATATTGAAACAACACAAAGTGCTGTGTTGGTTTCCTCAGCTGGGGCGGCAGTGGTGAAGTGGGTAGGGAGATCACCTCTGGTGTGCAGGGTCGGAGGTTCGATTCCCCGCCTACCCGCCACATGTCCAAGTGTCCCTGGGCAAAGAGACACTGAACCCCAAATTGCTCCCGATGGTTCAGAAAGCGCCTTGCATGGCAGCTACTGCCATCGGTGTTTGAGTGTGTGTATAAAATGTGTTAAGATTTGTGAAGCGCCTTGTGACCCTGGTCTGTGAAGGGCGCTCTATAAATAAAAGCTTACTTACTTACTTAAGCTTAACAATGAGAGATGAAACACAATCCAGAAAAGTCCAGTTTCAGACCGGACTTTTTCAGACATGATCAACATTTCCCTCCTCAGCGGCTCTGTAAAGCATTTATCTTTCTCACAAAGCTGTCGGTTAAAGTTCCTAGTTGGGGAGATAAGTTGGTCTGGAAGGGAGGAGGGGTGTGTGTATGTGTGTGTGTGCGTGTGTGTGTGTGTGTGTGTGTGTGTGTGTGTGTGTGTGTGTGTGTGTGTGTGTGTGTGTGTGTGTGTGTGTGTGCTTCGGGGGGTGGAATAGGGGTTGAGACATGAGTCCTGCATTTGAACTTAACCTGACTGTGGCCCGGCCCTGACTCAGCCATTAGCACCAGGGCTCAGCTTCAAAAGGAACGGCGCAGTGTGAAGCTGAGCCTAATTAGTCATATGAACGGACGCAACAGACCGGCCACTGCATGCCTCGGCTTCTGACCGGGGGGGGGGGGGGGGGGGGTGTGTGTGGGGGGGGGGGGGGGGTTGTGTGTGTGTGCAAGAGAGAGAGAGAGAGTGTGTGTGTGTGAGAATGTGTGTGTGAGAGAGAGAGTGTGTTTTTGTGTGCATGTGTGTGAGAGAGAGAGAGTGTGTGTGTGTGTGTGTGTGTGCATGTGTGTGTGAGAGAGAGTGTGTGTGTGTGTGTGCGTGTGTGTGAGAATGTGTGTGAGAGAGAGAGAGTGTGTGTGTGTGCATGTGTGTGTGAGAGAGAGGGTGTGTTTGTGTGTGTGTGTGTGTGTGTGTGCATGTGTGTGAGAGAGAGTGTGTGTGTGTGTGCGTGTGTGTGAGAATGTGTGTGAGAGAGAGAGAGTGTGTGTGTGTGCATGTGTGTGTGAGAGAGAGGGTGTGTTTGTGTGTGTGTGTGAGTAGGGCTAATTCACTGCAGTCAACAGCAGGTGAATGAGAGTCCATGTTGGTGAAGAAATGCTTCAGATCAAAGCTGTGTTATGTGACGGGTTATGATCGCTTTTGGACTTAAACCTGCAGTGTGTAGAATTTTGGGTTTTATTTCCTAGCAGATTTTGTAGAAAGTAATTATAATATCCATAAGTACATTTAATTTAGTGCATAATAGCTGAATTTTTTTTTTTAATTATAATTTTCCCCCTTAGAAAGGGTCTCATATATGTCCATATTTCTGCATATCTTGGACCAAGGCCTAGTGCCGCCATCTTGAAAGTGTCATAGTTGGAATGTCATCAGGTGCATTGTTTAAATGTTTAAATTTAGAATTGTTCTTGTCCTTGAAGGCCACTGTAGCTTCTGTTATTATTCGAAAGGGGTGGGGTTACCCAGGGAGTGTTGCATTCTAGAACTTTGTAGAACTTTCTTGATGATGTCATATTACACACTGCACCTTTAAGGTTGAGTCCACACTACGAACGCCACATTAGAGAGAACTAATCTTTCTCTACAAAGACTAAATCTGGTGTTCTAAGTGTGGATGATGACGTATGGCTGCTTAGCTCACACAGAACAAACTTTTCTACTTAGTAATAATTTCACAACGTCTAATCTTTGGGGAAAGAGTCAAGGTCAAGTCTGAGCTATTTTGAGGTACTTGGTACTTTATTTGAGTATTTCCATTGTTTGCTACATTTGACACTTTATACTCAAAGTACTTCTTGTCCTAGAAGGCCACCGTAGCTTCTGTAAATTTTTCTGAAAGGGAGGGGGTTAGCAAGGGAGCGTTGCAATCTAGAATCTCACCACTGGATGCCGCCATGTGGCTTGCTAACAACACTTGCCACAAGCCATTAGTCCACAAACCTTATAATAATGAGCCAATTAAATTAATCTAAAAGTTGCTTAGAAGCTTTTTTTTTTTTTTTTTTTTTTTTAAAGATATTTTTTGGGCATTTTTATGCTTTATTTGATAGTGCAGAGAGACAGAGGTGAAATGGGGCAGAGAGAGGAGTGACATGCAGAGAACGACCGCTCGTGGGAATCGAACCCGGGTCTGCTGCTGGGCCCGGCCACTTAGAAGCTTTCTAAAAAAATCACCA
Organism: Ammodytes dubius; assembly: GCA_026122265.1. Classification (NCBI taxonomy): domain Eukaryota; kingdom Metazoa; phylum Chordata; class Actinopteri; order Uranoscopiformes; family Ammodytidae; genus Ammodytes; species Ammodytes dubius. Next base: position 29,578,317 of record CM047509.1, read on the forward strand.
AGGTCAACTTTTCGGTCCCACTAGAGGAAAAGTCAAGTGACATTTTGAAACATTAGAATAGAGGGGTTTTCAGTAGTGTATCCTACAATGACAGGCAAACATCACTATTCAAGACACAGGCACTGGTGTTGAGAAAAACTAATTTTAAAAAGTGGCATCAAAACTGAGATTATAGCCTATAACTGTCTTCAACACATCCCTTTTCCCAGCTCCTCCTCCCCCCTCTCCCTCTCTCTCTCTCTCTTTCTGGCCCCAGCAGCCCTGTAGGTGAAACGGCCGCCATGTAATATGCAGAAGTATCTGTGATAATGGGGATTTACATTGACAAAAACAAAGCTATGCACATATATTAAATGTGTTTCCTGTCGTAGGCAAATAGTCGCCCCTGCTTGTGCCTGCCTGTGCCGGTTGAGGTGAAAAAAGGGGGGTCGGGTCACTACAAACAGCCATTTCATTACTGTGGCTCAGAAAACGTCCCGGGATTTCAAATTCAATCACGGGGCGATTATTTTTCCTCAGTTTCCACTCTGAGGGGAATTGGCTGTCTGTTTGCCGCTGACCTTTTCACGCGGCGGCCATTTATCCCACAGGAATAATTGTTGAGATGGTTTCTTGGTCATATCCCTGAGTGCTGTAGCTTTTCTCTGTGTGTGTGTGTGTGGGGGGGGTGTGTGTGTGTGTGTGTGTGTGTGTGTGTGTGTGTGTGTGTGTGTGTGTGTGTGTGTGTGTGTGTGTGTGTGTGTGTGTGTGTGTGTGTGTGTGTGTGTGTGTGTGTGTGTGTGGTGAGCCGTAGCATATCCTGTTAGCTCCTACTGCTGAGAAATACTGATGATGGGCAACACACACACACTTACAAAACACTCACACAGACCCATAAACAAACACACACTCACACACACACACACACACACACACACACACACACACACACACACACACACACACACACACACACACACACACACTGCAGAATACATGTCTGTTGGAACAAGTCGCTTAATCCGCTCAGGTTGAAAATAGATATCAGAACCAAGACAGTGGCAAAGTAGCTTTCATGTATTTTGGTGCATAATGGTCACAAGAAGCAAAGCAAAGAATCTGACATATAATGAAATGTATAGGCCTGTTTAAATAAATAAATAAAATGTTTTTTTTTTAAATGTCATAAGAAAAAGGACGTGCAAACAGTAACGAAGTAGATTCAGTTTCCAATTTTCAATGATTAAAAAACATTAAAAAAATGAAAATTATTGTATTACGTTTCTGTCACTCTCACAAAAATATAATTTGTAGGGCCGCCCTTAGCTCAGTTGGTAGGGCGTCCCCCCCATGGGCCTCAGCCAGCAGCGGACCCGGGTTGGATTCCAGCCCGCGGTCGTTCTCTGCATGTCACTCCCCTCTCTGCCCCATTTCAACTCTGTCTCTACACTGTCAATAAAGCATAAAAATTAAAAAAAAATATATATATATAATTTGTGGAAATTTGAGCATATTATTATTAAATATGACAAATTGTGAATGTATTGGTGAATACACTGCATGTTTTATTTACAGTAACATTACTTCA
>CM047509.1:29587383-29619883 GCA_026122265.1 Ammodytes dubius
TTAGATTGTAAACTGACCGCAGGCTTCAGCTAAATTTATTTTACTGTATATTCCTCATGGCACATAGCTGCTACAACTAAAAGTAAAATTAAAATAATTCTCGCCATTGTCGATAATTGCAATAGCCTTTTAATGGTTAAAAAAATATATATAAACATGTATTAGACAATAGACTATTTCGTTAGATTGCAGATAAACATGTAGGCTTCATATTATGGTGTATTCCTTGTGCCACATAGTCCTATAGCTGCTACAATAACTGCAAATAAAATGAAAGTGGTTACTTTTTCCGTCTTTTGATGTATTTTAATTTTGATGTATTTCATGCCCCTGTAAAGCACTTTGAATGGCCTTGTGTCTGCATTGTGCTATAGAAATACACTTGCCTTGCCCTTCAGCAAAATGCTTTTTACTGTATATTGTAGGCCTATTCATGGCACCAATAGCTGCTACAATAACCAACATAAAATGAAAGTAAACGTTACTTTTCTGTCTATTTATCCCTATTTTCCCATATCAGAACAATTCGTGGAGAAGTCTTCCTCGTGCAACCAGCCGTCTCTGGCCGACCTGTCCGGCTCTCTGGACGGGCACGCGGCGGACTACAGCGGGAGCGCGCCTGGCCTGGCCGCGGCGGCGGTGTGCACGGAGCCCCTGATCCCCACCTCGCCCCAGGGGGTCCCGAGCGAGGAGATGGCCAAGATCTCCTGCAGCCTCGAGACCAAGGAACTGTGGGACAAGTTCCACGACCTGGGCACCGAGATGATCATAACCAAGTCCGGACGGTAAAGTTTAAACTAACTAAGGCACGACTTGATGTGAACGTGGACTGGTTTTGTGTTGGTGACGTGTGTGTGTGTGTGTGTGTGTGTGTGTGTGTGTGTGTGTGTGTGTGTGTGTGTGTGTGTGTGTGTGTGTGTGTGTGTGTGTGTGTGTGTGTGTGTGTGTGTGTGTGTGTGCGTGCGTGCGTGCGTGGTGTGTGTGTGTGTTGTGTGTGTGTGTGTGTGAGGATGAATGAATGTGGTAGGAAATAAAAGCGCTTTTGGGGCTGAGAAAATCGGCTAAAAAGCGCTATAGCCTATAAGTCAAGTGCATTTGAATAGGCCAAATTATTATGGTCATGTTGCTATTGGCTACTCGTCCATACAAGGTTATTTAACAACAATGATAATAGCCTATGAACGGTGATTAGATACGATTATAATTTGGTGCGCTTCAAGTTCATTTGTTTATGTATAGGCTATGTGTCTTTAGCCGCTATAAAGGCCTATTAGTCAGGAGAAATTACAGCGAAATAACGTTTTCACTTATCGAGTGGTTCTCTTGTCACATTTTCAGTTTTCGAGGTTTTAAAATATCAAAATGAAGATTTCAAATTCCGTCTGCCGCGTGTGCGTCAGACTGAGCAGAAAGCTACAGAGACACACCTGACCCGATGGCGTCAATTATGATTTTAGGGACAGTGAGCACGGAAAACGATTTAGGTTATGCCAATATAGAGCCATAGTCTACATATACATTGGATCTTGTCCTAGAATAGAAGCTAACGAGGCAGTTTGTTTCTATATCGTATGTGTGAGTATTTTAACGTAGCCTTTACTGGGTTAAGAGAGCGTATAGACAATGTTAAAATAAATGCAGGATAGGCTATTTAATCTGATAATTGCAGTATTTTTGGATTTGAATAATCGGCTAACAAAATATGTTTAAAAATAATAATAATGTTCGCTATTGCCCCCCCCCCCCACCATAGTAATTTATCTGCAAGGTTTTGAAATAGTATTAAGGAAACAACATTTTTTTTTTTAATTATTGAATGATAGAATACAAACAATAAACTAAACTCAAAACAGAGAAGAAATACAGAAAAAAAATTAAAGTCTTGAAAGTCTGTGTTGTTCAGCCGTGAACGAGTATGGACAATTTAAGGAATAATAAAAAAATACTGACAGAGACAGATGAGATGATGCATATTTGTTTTCCATATTAAATTGTTCGCCCTACTTTATAATAAAATAGCCTAGGCCTACTTAAAAAAAAAAATACTGACTGAGGTCTATTGAGATTACGCATGTTTTGCATAGGCTATAGGCTACAAATATATTTTCTCCCCAAAATAACAGTAAGCCAGTTCGCCCGCCATGTTATTTATTTATTTTATTTTGTTTCAATTTTGTCTTTTGTTTGTGCGTTCACTTTTTTCAGTTGTGTGATATAGTGTTCTTTAATTATTATGTTTTTAAATCCAAAATAAAGTATTAAAAATAGAAAATAAAATAACAATAAGCGCTGTTCCTGTCCCTTCCTCCACCAGGCGGATGTTCCCCACTATCCGGGTCTCGTTCTCCGGCGTGGACCAAGACTCTAATACATCGTGTTGATGGACATCGTCCCGGTGGATAACAAGCGCTACCGCTACGCCTACCACCGCTCCTCCTGGCTCGTAGCCGGCAAGGCAGACCCTCCTCTGCCCGCCAGGTACGCACACAAACCCCGCACTGTCAACCATAACATAACACACGCACTCATTTAGTCACATGCAGTGGTTTAAAACACTATGGAGACATGGGCTATGTTGAATATGTTATTGTTGTCTATGTGTGATTTTACTGGCTATAGTACAGTGTTGTCTTGTTCTCTCCCTCTCCCCTTTCCCCCAGGAGGTCATTCACCTCCTACCAGGCCATTGCTTAAATAAGACATTGTTTCTTAGCAATTTTTAAATAAAGGTTGATGATGATGATGATGACATGGGCTATTGGTGTTGTTAGGATTTTTTTTTCAAGGCAGACCCTCCTCTGCCCGCCAGGTACACACACAAACTCCGCACAGATCAACCATAACATAACACACTCACTCAGTCAGTCTCAGTCACATGGTTTAAACACTACATAGGTGATGTGAAGACATGGGCTATTGGTGTTGTGAGAATTTTTACTACTTTTTATTTTTATTAATTTTTTTTACAATTTTCGTATTGCGTTTGGAAGCAAAAGAGAACCAGACAAACATATCAGAAAACAACATTTGATTGTTGATTTTTGAGGTTGAATTAAGACAACATTTTATAATTCTTGTTATGAATATCTGTCTTTAAAAAATAGGGATTAGGCATATGATTCCGTATTTCCAACCAGGTCGCTCTCGTAATGCATGTGGGCCTTATTTCTTCATTAACCTAAGAAGCACTTTGAGTTTGAGATGCTGTTCTTGTATGAAAAGTATCCTACAAATAAAGTTTATTAAAAAACATATTATTATTCAGTAAACGGGGTAGGCCCATATCGGTAAAAAAAAAATGCATAGGCAAGCTTTGTCTTATACAGGCAGGCTATGTTATATTATTAGGAAGGACCGAGTCTTTGTGTGGTCTATCTCACGTGCGCTACCTGACAGTGTCTAGTTGATCGGATAGATTAGGCGTCTCTGCCCAGTGTAGGCGGCAGGTCCAGGTGTTAATGATGTGAAGTGCTGACAAACGAACGAATCTCTCGTGAAAGTGTGACAGGTTACAGCGTGTAGCACTTTTTTTCTCTTACATTATCAACAAAACATTAACAACCTGTACAACTTATATCTGCCCGAGGACACACGCACACACACACGACACACACACACACACACACACACACACCACACACACACACACACACACACACACACACACACACACACACAACACACACACACACACACACACACACACACACACACACACACACACACACACACACACACACACACACACACACACACACACACACACACACACACACACAGCCGTAAACAGAGACAGATTAAATAATTGAATCTTTTCCCGGAAACATCTGGGAACGTTCAGGCCACGCTGACTGATGTGATGAAGACGTCAGTTAAAGGCAGAGCCGTCACTCGCTAAAGGCCCTGTGCAATATGCAGCCATGGCAACGACAATGGGCTCACGTTATATTTATATGTGTATGTATTGTATTAAGAAATTGAGGTTTTCAGCTGCTAGAAGTTAACATTATGCAGTTAGGCTACTCTTTACAATACAATTTCTCCAAAATGTAGGCCTATCGTATTTCGGACTGCATGTAAATAAATAAAATAAACATACAATGAACGTTGGCTATAGAAACAGGGATAGAATGCCATAACTATTGGAGAATAAGAATGATGCCTTAATAATAAAATAATACGTCTAGCCTGTATTAAAGGATTTGGAATCGTCTCCTCATTATTCATGATCTAAACTACAATTCCTTAGATAAAAATATCTCCTAGTAGGCCTAATTAAATCGAATAGGTATGGCCTACATCTCTTTAGACAAAGGGCAGTGACTGACGAACCGTTAGCCTAGATTTATTCGGCAATTCTTTGCGTAATGATGCACTTGTTTTGGTAACATTTGCAATGTCATTCACCACACGCGGACTTAATAAGAAAAAAATAATCATTCGAATACATATTTGCTTCGTTCCAAATAAATGAAGCCTATTTCATATGCTTGTTCTTGACTCAAATATTGTATCGCTATGCAGCCATGTCTTTAGGTAGGCTAGATAGAACGATAGAATCTTGCCTCGTGTGAATGTCGATAGTTAGCCTGCTATCGGTGTATGAATGTGTGTGTGAATGGTAACGTGGGAAAGGAAAACAGGTCTCCCTTGCAAAAGAGTATTCGGTCTCAATGGGATTTAACTGTATAAATAAAGGTTAAAAAAAAAGAAAAAAAAGAACGCGGTGGCTCACGGCTGGTGCGTTGATTGGACATTGAACGTTCTCTCTGGAACGCCTCTCAGCCAATGACATCTCTCTATTCTCCTCCCGCAGGTTGTACGTTCACCCGGACTCCCGTTCACGGGCGAGCAGCTCATGAAGCAGATGGTTTCCTTCGAGAAAGTCAAACTGACCAACAACGAACTGGACCAACACGGACACGTGAGCAGCTCTCCCTTTATTCAGATTTTGTCTCGAGGGTTAAAAAAAACAGGTTGAACCAAAGTGTAAGGCCTTTTATGTAGTCTTCGCCTCCCCCAGAGTTGGTTTACTGTGGCTCAGTTGGTAGAGCGGGTCGGCCGATGATCAAAGGGTTGGAGGTTCGATCCCCGCCCTGCCACCTGTGTCATAGTTGTTGTGTCCTTGGGCAAGACACTTCACCCACCTTGCCTTGTGTGAATGTCGATAGTTAGCCTGCTATCGGTGCGAATGGTAACGTGGGAAAGGAAAACAGGTCTCCCTTGCAAAAAAGTCTTCGGTCTCATTGGGATTTACCTGTAGCCTAAATAGCCTAAAGGTTAAAAAAAAAAAAAAAAAAAGAGTATGGCTATCCTCCGAAATAACTTACTAGAAAAATAATTAGCTTGGACCTGATAAAATATATAAAAGTCCTAAATTATAACACTTCTAGAATTATATTATTAGCTTGTTTTAAATGTGTCGTTAGGTCAAACGTTTTGGGCTGGATGTGTGAGTTATTCCAATGGCAAAAGTCTGGATTTCCACCGAATTACATGTAACAACATGTAAAAATGGATTTTACACAAATGCGCTAAAGTTATAAAATTGCTCTTTTTAATCCTCCTCTCACTAAAGGCTTCAGGCCATAAGCACATGCAGCAAAACAGCCTGGGAAGCAAGGTATTATGCGTGTGATTAAAAAGCTCCCTGTCGCTATTTACATGGACGTAACCAAAACAAAATATACAGGCCTACTCATTTTACTTTTGAATACATGTCAGTTTTTTTTTCATATTTTTTTTTTAAATACATTTGAAATATATAATATGTTTCTAAAATAACAGTTTTTGTTCATCCTATTATTTCATGATGTTATAATGAATCTAAAGCTGCCTGTTTGAGAGGAAATATCAATCATTTATATAATCTATATTTTCCTAAATTAATGCAAGTTTTGGAGAAACAAGTTTTTATTTGATGATCAGACAAATATATGATATATTTTAAGTAATTCAATATAAACCAGTTATTAAATATACATTTTTCTGAGACACGTAGCCTAGGCTAATATAAATGAATGAGTAATTGACTTGAAATACATTTTCACTGTCTATCTAGCTGCACATTTTAAAATCATGTCCCAATTAAATAATTACTGTATTGTTAATAAATAGCCTACATCCAAAAATATCCAAAAATGTATAATACAATTCTGATACGCAAGCAACTACTGGAAAATTATTTGATTATGATAAAGACAATGTTGTTAATACTAAAAGGTTTAATATGGATCTTTTTATAATATAAACTGAACTATTACTTACTACTACCATATATGAAACAATAAGTCCCACTGATAGCAAATATGAAGGTCATAATATGGTGCAAACATGTTGCTGAATTTAATTGAGCAACTTACACTTATAAAAAAAACACCTATCAAGCTTAAAGGAATACTTCACCGATGGGAATATGAAGGTGTATTGAATTCTGAGATCCTATTTAGTATAAATGTGCAAAAAAAATTGAAATTGGTTCATCCTAGCCTGAGAAAAGGCAGAAAGAGTGTTTTATGGTCTCACTGTCCACCCTACATTGTCCTTACTGTGACATCACAGTAAGGGCTAGGATTAACAGGACAGCTGGGCCAAGGGAAGACTGAGGGAAGACTGAGGGAAGAAAAACCTCATTCATTATATTATAATAGTGATTTTATAATGATAGAACGCCGGTTCCGTATGGGTGAAGTATTCCTTTAAACACCAAATTCTGCACACACATTATATCTGCTGTATTGTATTGTCCTGCTTTATTTAGTGTCTGAGTCAGGGGTTGAGAATCTGAAGTGTTTCCTGGGCTGAAGCCAGACTGGAAAACTTTCACCTGCAGCCGCTGCAGCGTTAACAACTTTATCTGTTCACACTCGTCTCTCTCTCTCTCTCTCTCCGTTCCTCCCTCCGTCTTTTCATTCTTCTGTCAAGTTATTCTTCATCTCTTGGCACTGAATCACCGTTTCTCTCTCTTTCTCTGTCTCCCTCCCTACCTCTTTCTCCCTCTCTCTTTCTCTCTGTCTCCCTCCCTTTTATCGCTCCCTCTCTTTCTCTCTCTCTCTGTCTCACTCTCCCTCTTTCTCGCTCTATGTCTCTCTCTCTCTCTCTGTCTCCTCTCCCTTTCTCTCTTTCTCTGTTCCTTCCTTTCCCTTTCACTCAGACCTGTAAGTCTGTTGGATATGAATATTTGTTAGTCTGTTGGTTGCCCCTGACACTCTGACTGGGTGAACCTGTATAAATGTCCCTGTCTCATTGATTGCCATTGAACTGTGTCTCTTCAGATCATCCTGAAATATGCACAAGTCATTTCAGTCATTTCAATGCCCCTGACAGTCTGACTGAGCGAACCTGTCTCATTCCCTGCATTCCAATCCCCATACTTCCCTACTATTTAGTATGCTGAAAAGAGATTTAGGATGTCCCAATGCATGGACGTCAATTGTAGTATGCTGAAAATACATAAATTCCCAACTAACTCCAATAGGATTTTGGAGTATTCATCTTTATTCTTGACATTTCTCGACATAATGAAATTCTTTATCTGATTTTTTTTCTCCCTCCTGTGGCCCTAAAACTCTTCTGTACTTTAGTATGTAGTGTACTAAAAAGAAAAAAGTATGTGAATTGGATCGCAGGGTGTGTGTCATTTAAAGGCCTACTTCACCGGTTGGAATATGAAGGTGCATTGAACTCGGAGATCCTATGAAGTATAAATGTGCAAAAAAAATTGAAATCAGATCATTCTAGCCTGAGAAAAAGGCAGAAAGAGTGTTTTATGGTCTCACTGTCTATTTCTCTTTCTGTGATGTCCCTGACAGTCTGACTGGGTGAACCTGTATAAATGTCCCTGTCTCATTGATTGCCATTGAACTGTGTCTCTGTAGATCATCTTGAACTCGATGCACAAGTACCAGCCGCGCTGCCACATCATCAAGAAGAAAGAGCACACGGCTTCGCTGCTCAACCTCAAGTCCGAGGAGTTCAGAACCTTCGTGTTCGTAGAAACCGTCTTCACCGCCGTCACGGCCTATCAGAACCAGCTGGTGAGTGAGTGACAGCTCACACGGACCAATGAGCATTAAGGACCACATCTGTTCTTCTTTGGATTATATTATGGTTGCGTTCCGAATCGCATACTTTCTACTATATAGTATGTAGAAAAAAGTTTTAGGATGTCCCGATTCTTGTGGCCAGATTTAGGATGGTTAGAAGTACCCGGATGTCCTACTTCATGCGGCCAAGATTGTTAGTGTTGAAAACTGCATCCTATTTGGGCGATTCTGACCCACAATCCAGTGTGCACGTGAAGTGACGTCACATCGACGAAGCCTCCATATGAAAACAAACGGGGATGCGACGGATATAAAAGCAAGAGGCAAGATCAATGCGCAGTGTTATGATGAAATAAGAGAGTAAAGTATGTCCCAATAGTATGCCTACTGCATCCTAACTAGATTATTTTTATCGTCGGATGTAGTATGTAGAATAGAAAAAAGAAAGAGTATGCGATTCGGAACTCAACCTATATAGAGCATGTTTGTTCTCCTTTGATTGACAGCTCAAACGGACCAAGTGGCCCCTTCATATTCTAGACCATTAGACTGTATGTGAAAAATTAGACTAAAGGTGGAGTCAGTGATTCTGGAGAAAGCTTGTTGTCAATATAATTGTTGTCAAATTCCGTGAATATCACTTCACGATCCGATTACCTGTAGGTACTGTGTGTGCGCTGAAAGAATAATCCAGTGCTAATACACAGCCTAGGCTCTGTAAATAGGTATGTTATTAAAGGATATGTAAACAAAAGGGGCCCACCATAGCTAACAATATGCCTTTTCATAGACTCTAGACTGTGTTTGTTTTTGGTGCACACACAGTAAGGACAGGTAGCGGATCTTGAGGAGATATTCACTGATTTGGAAAAAAAACTCATTTTAACAACCAACATTCTCCATAATCGCTGACTACACCTTTAACTGCCAAGCTCCTGTTTTGGTTTCATTATATTTTATAACAGTAAAATGGCTAAAAGCTTCATTTAGGAGCCGTTCTTGAGATTCGATTGTATCACCCAATCTATCGTCATTGATGTTCAAATTTAACTCTAAGGACTTCATGTCCATGTCCGCTGTAAAAGTTGAGACAGAAAGTTTATATGCGAAGGCTCCAGAACAATTACTGAACATGAAATGACATTTGATACCGAACAGTAGCCGCATAAAAAAACCAAGAGAATCAACAATAGAATCACAATAAAACTAAATGATGAGCACCAGATCATTTGTGTCTCTTTGTTCCCTCTTTGAAACTGTTTCAGATTGATATTAAAATGATACCAGTCAAGATCTATTTTCCATCCATCCAGCCATGTTTAATTCAAGATTCAAGGATTTTATTGTCATTGTAGCACAACGAAATTCAGTTAGGCACTCTCCAGCAACAATATCTAAAAATGACAAAACAAGACAATTGACAAATAAAACGATGACACAACAACAAAGACCAAATGACAAAAATGGTTTAAAAATAAATATATAAATAGTGATATTATTATATATTAATTAGGCATTTATGGTTGATTTTAATATTACAGAATTTAATGAAATTGTCAAATGAAACATATTGCATTGCTCTGATCTTATTGGGTTCCAATCTGACAAATTCTATTCCTGATTTTTGTAGTGTAACTTGTTAATTTGTGAAATAATGTGGAAGACATTATACTATTAAACATGTCTTCACATCCGATTCTAGATTCTCTTTTTCACATGATATCAATATCTGAAGAGTTCAAATTCTTCAGTATTTGTATACAAGGTAGCCTACAAAATGTGACATTCAGGTAGCTATTAAACCAACATTTAGCTAAATAAAAGTATTTGTCTCAATGACAAAAAAAAATGTATAGCAATAAATATGAATAGGTTTTTTAGCCCAAGCGCTATTGTGTTTCTAGTGCTTTGAATGGCCTTGTGTTTGAATTGTGCTACATAAATAAACTTGCCTTGCCTTGCCTATAGTAAAAAGGGGTCAGAACAAAATGAATAAATAAAAAAGAGAAAAACATTGACACATTTTTCCTCTTGCTGTTTTTCTTCCAGATCACCAAACTGAAGATTGACAGCAACCCGTTCGCCAAAGGTTTCCGGGATTCGTCGCGGCTCACGGACATGGAGAGGTACAGGGGATTCTGGGAACGCCACGGTTTACTGTTAACATATCCCGCCATCTTTATTCACTCTCATTTATTTATTGATTAATTTTATTTATTATTATTCTTCGGACAATTACACATAATACATAATTTTCTCATTGCATATTCATATTCATATCTCATTTAGCTGTACAGTCTTCCTGGTTTATTTTTCTGGGACCGCCACTGTTTACTGTTAATGTTTCTTTACATCTATACTTCGTTCTCATATAGCTGTCTAGTTGTCTGAGTTTATTCCAATCTTATTTACTTTTTATTTCCTCCTTATATTCCTTGTTCTGCATTTATTTTTATCATATTGTGCACTGGACAGATACAGATACAGATACACACACACACACCCACACACCCCACACACACCCACACACACACACACACACACACACACACACACACACACGTAACCTTGTACTTCTATATTTGTGAGGACCCTTATATTGACATAATGCTTTTCCTAGCCCCTTACCCTAACCTTAACCAGCCCTATTAAATGCCTATTCGAAATCTTAACACTAACGAAACCCTAAACTCAGACCTGACTCTAAACTGAAAGTCCTTAAAACCAAAGTCTTTACTCTCAAAGTACATCCGTCCCAAAGTTAGCGGCCGGCCCGAAATGTCGTCACTTTCCAAAACATGTCCTCACTCCTATAAGGTCAACAACTCTAATTGGTCCTCACAAAGATGGATGTACAAGTAGACACACACACACACACACACACACACACACACACACACACACACACACACACACACAACACACACACTATCCAACACACACACAAACACACACACAGTTCCAAATCCCTCTCCAAAGGATTTTTTATAGACGCTGCCAAAACACACACTTCTCGTAATTCCTGATTCCGGCACTACGGCCAAAATCAGCCGACGAAATCAAACCATCTGCCCATTTCCCTCAAACAATCAAAACATCGCAAAACCAGAGACGGCCTTAAGTCCACACACACACACACACACCCCACACACACACACACACACACCTCTTCTTCTTCTCTGTCTCTCTCTCTGTTTGAGGGCTGTGAATTAGACCTGATCAATTGATCTTCGGGGAGCTGCAGAAATCACATTAGTCTGGAGTCGCCACTGCACTAAAACACACTGTAATTCAATTGGCTGCAGTGACTGATTGAAACCAGCATGCCCCTCCCTCCCTCCCTCCTCCTTCCCTCCCTCTCCCCTGGCCTGCCATGCACACACACACACACACACACACACACACACACACACACACACACACACACACACACACACACACACACACACACACACACACACACACACACACACACACACACACACACACACACACACACACACACACACACACACACACACACACTGTGGGAGTTCTCTGTGGCCTCTTTGCCGGAGGGCCCCCGACGCTGATAAAAACACACACATTTGTACTCCTCTGCTGACAGATATTGCACTTTCCTAACCTAATTGGAGGGTTAGGCAAGAGGAGGGGGGAGGGAGAGGGGGAGGGAGGGGCTGCTAATGTGAACGCATGGCTCGCATGATGCAGACCACTTGCCTGTCCGCCCACACACACGCTCACTACACACACACACACACACACACACACACACACACACACACACACACACACACACACACACACACACACACACACACACACAACACACACACACACACACACACACACACACACACACACACACACACACACACACACACTACCTCCCCCAACAATTTGTGTCACTGTGTTTGAGAAGTGCTATCTGACAAGCCTCAAATGAGCTAATGCACTTTGTGGGAAAGTGAAAACACACACACACACACACACACACAGACACACTCTCTCTATCACACACACACACACACACATACACACACACACACACACACACACACATAGACACACACACACACACAGACACACTCTCTCTATCACACACACACACACACACACACACACACACAACACACACACACACACACACAGGATGGACGGACTTGTAAACAAAATTACAACATGAATGCACGGAAATATTCAAACAGAATACTGGTGTTACACTCAAATCTGTGACCCGTCAGATTCAGTGATGCTAAACATGATAACTATAAAAATTATTAAAATGTTGATTTTTGAATTATTGTTCTCCGATAGCAGCTATATATATGAATTATTTTCGAGTGTGGCTTAATGCCGGTAGATCTTCGATAGCAGCTATTCAAATATATTCATAACAAACATGCTGATAAAAAGTACATATAAAAACTGTCTGCTGAAAGCTACATTATCTGATATATTTCTTCATTTGTGTTTTTCAGTTTTGATTCTTTATTTTATTCTGATCTCGTGACAAGGTAAACATTCTATTCAATCAAATCAAATTCTTAAAAAAAAAAGGTTACAGATCTGAGTGTAACACTGGAAATGGAAGACTAGGTTTAACTTTTTAATGTAAAGTGTGTTTAGCGTTGATGCAAATATTCTGATATACTATACTTTAATAAAAAATAAAACCTGTGTAAATGCACGTGCAATAGTACAATATATTACATTTATATATCAAATACAAATTATGTTCATTTCTTGATACATTTTTACTTTTTAAAATTTTATAAAACCAGTTATTAAATTGTTATAAAAACTTAAAAATAAAAATAATTTTCCCAGTTACCAGTGTGTAGTCTGTTGTTGTTTTTATGTTTTATTTGTGTGGTAAAATGTGAAATAGATATTTATTTTGGGGCTCTGTCTTCGGCTTTTGCTGCAGGGAAAGTGTTGAGAATCTGATCCACAAGCACTCGTATGCACGGTCGCCCATTAGAACCTACGCCGGAGACGAAGAGAACCTGAGTGAGGACGCACACGCGGCGCACGCCAGAGGTGAGCAGCGCAAAAAACACACACACACACGCGCACACACACACACACACACACAGAAACACATGGACACACACGCACGCACACACACACAGAAACACATGGACACACACGCACGCACGCACGCAGGCAGGCGCACACACACACACACACACACACACACACACACACACACACACACACACACACACACACACACACACACACACACAATAATGTTAACCTCTACCCCATGTCTCCTGCATCTTGTTCTGTGCGATTTGTCCTTTTTTTCCCACACGCAAACATCTCAAACGGACACTAAAAAAACTGAACATTTTGAAACCTTCAGAACAGTAATATAATAATAACGAAGACAAAGTTTGATTTAGTCTTCCAAATGATTTTTGACATGGCTAGCTTTGTCCTATGTTAACCTCTACCTCTCTTTACGTTGTTACTCTTTTTACTCTTATCTTCTATACTCTTCTTCTTTTCTATATTGTTGCATTGTTCAGGAAAGGTTATAACACAAACATGTCATTGCCAGCTATGACTGCTTTGCCTGGTATGTTGTGCATTTGACTAATGAAGTAATTTACCTCCACCCCTTGCAGGCTCTGCCCCTAATGTTAACCTATAACTCTTTTTACTCTTATCTTCTATATATTTTTTTCTTTATTATTGCATTGTTAAAGAGCCAGTTGGAACACAACCATGTCATTGCCAGCTATGACTGCTTTGCCTGTTATGTTGTGCATTTGACTAATGAAATAATTTACCTCCACCCCTTGTCCACTTGCAGGCTCTGCCCCTAATGTTAACCTATAACTCTTTTACTCTTATCTTCTATAATTTCTTTTCTTTATTATTGCATTGTTAAAGAGCCAGTTGGAACACAAACATGTAATTGCCAGCTATGACTGCTTTGCCTGTTATGTTGTGCATTTGACTAATAAAGTAATTTACCTCCACCCCTTGTCCCCTTGTCCCCTTGTCCCCTTGTCCCCTTGTCCCCTTGTCCCGTTGTCCCCTTGTCCCCTTGTCCCCTTGTCCCGTTGCAGGCTCTGCGTTCACGGCCTCGGACAACCTCTCCCTGAGCTCCTGGGTGACTTCGGGCTTCTCCGGGTTCCAGCACCCGCAGTCCCTCTCCGCTATGGGGGGCGGCGGTGGCTCTCTGCCCCATCCCATCCAGGGCTCCCTCCCCCCCTACAGCCGGCTGGGCATGCCCCTCACGCCCTCCGCTCTGGCCGGGACCATGCAGGGCAGCGGGCCTTCGTTCCCTTCCTTTCACATGCCCCGTTACCACCACTACTTCCAACAGGGGCCCTATGCAGCCATCCAGGGACTGCGCCATTCATCCACCGTCATGACCCCGTTCGTATGACTCTGTTCTGGGGCACGAGACGGCTGATTCACTCACTCATTCACTCACAACAACACGGTGCAACCAACCAGTTATATCCCTCCACTCCTCCTCCGACGCATCACTACTCCTCCATCTTGTTTGTATCAGTCCACCTGACCTGGTCTTTGTAAATATAGTTCCACTGCTAAAGAGTGAGAGTGAGGGGAAAGACAATGTGTGGTGTATGGATCCAGAATTATGAAACTTTGGACTTTGGACTTTGAGGACACATCAGAAGGTCCTGGGGCTTCTGCGAACACTTTAGTGACATTGTACAAACACTTACAACCTCAAAACGAACTATAAAAATACCTAAAAACGAGACGATAAAAGGAGCATGTTTGGTCTTGGTCCTTGAAGAACAGAAAAATGGATCTCAACGGGACGGGAACTCATTTTAACGATATTCAGAGGAACTTGTCTCCTCCCTATAAAGGTTTAAACTGTCCCTACACGAAGGCTTTAAAGACGACATGTTGCTGCGATCCTTCAACATGCAACAATGAGGATTTTTCTGTGTTGGACATTTCAGCATATCAGAATGGCAGAGGACAGCAGCCATGTTTTTTTTCTTCTTGTTCTTAGAAAGCCAGCCATATGTACAGTTCAAACTTCACGCTGTCTTGACAATAATGTCAAAAAAAATCGAAATGTTAAAAAAACGCATTGTACAAATAAGGAAAAAAGTGCAACATTTACTTATAGGAAAAAATTCTCACTGTATAGAGTGCAAAAAAAAAAATAAGACGCATGCTGACCGCAGTAGACATACACGCTGGGTGAACTTATACAGAATAATATGAGGGGAGTAATCCAGACTGTAACATGAGAGAAGGCTTTTTTATACGTTAAAAGGCTTGGCCACACCAGCACTGAAAACGGCTAAATGTTCTACACGTCACGGCCTATTTTGTGACAAAAAAAAGATAAATATTGCTGGTGAGTCTGAGTCCTTAAAGCTGGGGTGGAGGATTTGGGTAGAAAATAGCAGTTGGGATAGAGATTTCAAATTCAAATACTCAACACGCTCCACTTGCTTCTCTTTGGTCCCTCCCCTATGGTCCCTCCCTGACACACCTCTACACCAACAAAGTATGTGCAAAGTGAATGGACAGCCCCAACAGCCAATAAGAACAGAGAATCGGAAGCCTCGCTCTGATTGGTCAAAGTGTACAGCTCATGTTAACTTTGACCAATCAGAAATCATATACCCCAGCTTTAACTAAGAGGGATACATTCAGCGGCAAGATGTGTTGAGTTCAAATCATCAGTTTTAAAGTAGTAAAAAGTTGTTTCATTTCACTGTGCCATAAATGGAGCCATCATAAATCCAACCCCAACTGTTGTGCCATAACATACAGGCGGTTTCGCAACATGGATTATTAGACCTAGTATTTCAGTGGACTAAATAAATTATGCTTTCCATGGACATCACCATTCTAATTCTTTTTGACATTTAATACCATAGTCTGAGAACTAGCCCAATCAAACAGTGAAGGTTAACAGTAGAGCAAAATTGGTATTTTTCATAGTAAACAAATTAGACTTTTTTTCCAGCTTACTGCAGCCTGTTAGCGGTGGCTCCATAGCAGGTGTAACCGAGCTGATTAATGGCCGTGCAGAGCGCGACGACAGGTTTTCTGCACCTGGATAATAATAATGGCTCTTTGAAGAAACCTGGAAGCTGTTAAGAGTCGACTTACTACAGCTCACTACACTAAACTGTGCAGCTTTTGGTGCTTGAAAATATCAGTCCAGGGTCGTTTATTTGGAAGATTTGGAAGAAAAACCAATTTAAAAAGTCCCACCTGGAGTGACAGTTGGAAATAAATTTGAGTTTAAAATTTTTTTTTTTTCAATCCAAGCCAAGCAAAAACTCTCCATCTCATCGAGCAGCGGTTTGTAATCGTGTCCTTGAACGAGATTTACCGGAAAATATTATATCTGATATTGACTTATAATTTTTCTTCAATCCAAATCTTTAAAGCGATCCTTATCAATGTTTGTTTATGTATTGAATTTATAGTTTTAAAAAAAAAAATAAAAAAGTCGATAAATACATTGATTTCAAAATACCAATATTATCAGCCTTAAAGATCCAGTTTTGACTAGTATATACTATACATTTTAGAAGTCTACTAATATGGTGGGAATTCATCCAACCTGTTTGCAACACAAATCTATTCTCTCTTGTTGATACGACTAAATGAAAAAGACTCCAAAATTACTGATACAAATTGAATTATACCGGAAAAAAAATTCTGCAAAAAAGGAATTTTAAAGACACAATACATTTTACTGCGAGATGGAGATTTTTTTGCAGCGAGGATTTCAAAATGATGCACAATCAATATGTCAGCTTCTTGCATCAGCACTGTGTTGATTCAGGGCTCAGGGTTAGTTTTGGGTGATGAAGACACTTTCAATGCGACTCTGGAAACTGAATTAAAACATGTATAAAATCAATTTTTTCCAGTTACACAAACACTGTAAAGTTGTGTTTTTAAGCTGTTGCATAGGAACAAGGACATAAGTTTTTTGTTTTTAAACCTGATCATTCATTTATCTCAACTGCTTATTGTGGAAAGATTTTTTCCAAATTATTTTCATTTTTGGAAATCGAATCTTGGCCCAAAAATCTGTTTAAAGGTTTATAAAATTAGCTGAATTTTTCTTGTTTATGAACACTTTATTTTGAACCGAATGCACAGTCCCGACTTTCCACTGAAAATAATCAATTTTTTATTTTTTTTTTTTTAAGATTTTTTTTTTAATTGTTTCTGTGCCATAATATGAATACGACACCGTGCGAGATTGTGTTTTGATGATTTTTTTAAGTGCAATATATTTATTTTGCTCTCTGGAAATAATGTGTAATATGTACTAATGCCGCATTCAAAAAAAAAATTGTTATTTGTAAAACCTTGAGAAATATATATCACCACCCAAACTGTTTGAGTTATTTTTTTTTTCACTGACTGACTTTGTGTTCACTTTTCTCTCTCAATGAATCACAGCTTGTCAGAAATAAATTAAAAATTGTAAAATAATTGAAAAACACAACCGAAATATTTATGTTTTTTTTTTAGCCAAATTAGATACTGAGAGATTGTCTGTCTCTCCCTCTATAATTCCCTTTCTCATGCTAGAATCTATGAAGCCATTACAATAAATCTGTATCATCAGGTTTGGAGTTCATGATATGACATATTGAACGCCAAGAGGCTAAAAAATGTACTGAGAATTTCAGTGTCAACAAAAAAAAAAAAGTTTATGAGGCTTCATCATGATTTTTAAACTTCCTCTGTATCAAAAACCCGTTGTACATCGCCATCTAGTGGTCACATTAGCAGAAATAAAACCCTGCGTTCCAAATCACATACTTTTTACTGCACTTTTACTGCAATCACAACTTTTCTTTTTAGCATTTTTCAAGCTTTATTAGATAGTACATAGTTGAAATGGGGAGACAGAGAGAGAGAGAGAGAGAGAGAGAGAGAGAGAGAGAGAGAGAGAGAGAGAGAGAGAGAGAGAGAGAGAGAGAGAGAGAGAGACAGAGAGAGAGAGGGGGGATGACCTGCAGTAAAGGTCCACGGGTCGGACTTGAACCTGCAACCACTGCAACGAAGGCCGGAGCCAATATGGTACGTGCTCTTTCCAATACGCCACCAGAGTGCCCAAACCCAACGTTTTTTAAATTTAAATTATGTATACCATATGTCTTTGGCCATTCACAAAAAAAATAAAACTAAGAATCTACACATCTTCATAATTGTGAGCCATAATCTATATCTGACAACGTTTTAAACTGATAACTGAAAACATATGTCTTTAATTTGATATTTAAAGTTATTGAAATGTACAGTAAATACAAAAAATTTGATATGGGACTATTTCTTGACACCACCGGATCACTACCTTTTTAAAACTAGATAATCGATTCCTCTTTTTGCAGAGTAGTGCATTGCACTTCTTACACTAACCCTGCGTTCCAATACCCATACATACTTCCCTACTATTTAGTATGACAGAAAAAGATTTAGGATGTCCCAATACATGCATGTAAATTGTAGTATGCTGAAAATACAAAAATGCCCCACTAACTCCAATAGCCTTTTGGAGTATTCGTCTTTATTCTTGACATTTCTCTACATAATGAAAAAACAAATCTTCCTTATCTGATTTTTTTTTCTTTCCTGTGGCCCTAGAACTCTTCTGTACTTTAGTATGTAGTGTAGTAAAAAGTGATATAAAGAAAAATATTTATTTTTTCGCTCTTTCAAATTAGAATTGCTGCGATGCTTAAGCCTTCATAATCCCACACATAATATCGCCACCAACACCACCATCAAAAAATTAAGTAAAATAATTATGATATCGGACAGTATATTCGAATTGGATCGGAGCTAGAAAACAGTAGATCTATACATCTCCACTGTAACACGTATATACGTTTCCTGCCACAACAAGTAGTAGGTTCCTACGGCAACAACACCTGTTAAGCCCCCTGCACCAAGAATCAGAATAATCAGAATAATCTTTATTGTCATTGAAAAAGACAACAACATTTTATTGGAGCAGTCCTCCAGCTGCACAGTTATATAAATATAAATATAAAAAAAATATATAAAAACAACAATATCAACAATACAACGATATATACACATATAAATAAAATATAAAATATATATAGGGGAGAACGGGGTAATCTGAGCCACTTTTTACATTTGCTAAGCGAGCTAAAATGATTTATCATTCAAATGTACACATTTCCCATTAATTCAGGATGTTTCCTAGAAATGGGCGTTAGCAGAATTTGTTCAAGACAAAGGGCAGTGAAAATATGATTGTTTAAAAAAAAGTTGTCATGTGGCTCACTTTACCCCAGCTGTGGGGTAAACTGAGACAGACCAGAACAATCAAGGGGTAAACTGATCCACTTACTTTTTCCACTCTGAAACTACCATAACAACACATATTGTAACAGTTAGAATCCTGAACCAGTAAGATTAAAACACAGTCTGGGGTCAGAACACAGGACCCTTAGAGCCAGCTTGTGCCTGGGGGTCAAAGCATAGGAAAAACAGAACCAGCGAGAACAGCCTGGGACTCAGAACACAGGAGAAGACCCAACTGGATTATAACATCAGCCTGTCATACTCTACAACTGGGCCTACTCTACATTCCAGCCCTGAAGGTTACAGGGAAAGATGAGAAGGTGCTCTTTCCGTGTGGTTGCCCCAGGTCGTCTTCCTGGTGTATTTCCTTGGCATGATGGCTTTTCTACAATGTGTATGACATTAAAAATAAAACATATGTTATGTAATATTACATAAAAATATGTTTAAGACTAAACTTAACTTGTGCCTCGTGGTGGGGGAAAGTGAGAGTGTCTCACTTTCCCCCACAGCATTTGGCTCACTTTCCCCCACCACCACAATTTGAGAAAAAACTACCTCTCTTAGCATTTCAGGCTAATCTTTAGCTAATATCATCATATAGTTTTTATATGTTGGTGGTTCATCAACACGTATGATAGAAGTTTTTCTACGTCAATACATTTGCTTTGGCACAACAGTTTATTAAGTTGACAGCAAGAAAATTTACTTTTACATGCAAAATACCTATTTTGGTGAAAAAAACATGCTTACCACTGCACCATGAGGGCCTCTCTTTCAGGGGCCAAGGGGAAATGAGAGGGGCTTGAAAACATATATCTCACATGACCACAAATGTTTTCCGTTGCCTAGATACAAGGGGTGGCTCACATTACCCGATGCCTCAGATTCCCCCGTTCTCCCCTATATATAAAATAATAAAAAAAATCTAAATAGAATATATATATATATATAAATAAAATGTTTTCAAAACCAAAGACCATGCTGGTTGTATCTGAGACAATGCCAGTGACATCACCGTCTAGGAGTGAAACAGACGGACCAGACTGAGGAGGATTAATTATTTACACAGGACCAGACATGTGCAATATGAATGATGGTTTGCACGGGATGATTGGAGCTACGTCAGCATTAAAACATTGATCTCAATCTATTGACTGAGGTAAGTTCTAAACTACTAATGCTTTTAACCCATTATATGTCCACAGTGAAATTTATATATATAGTACAGTGTGTAATATAATAGGAGTATTTAAGATTTCAAGATTCAAGATTCAAGATTTTTTATTAGTGTCCCGAAGTAGGGCAAATTGTTTACAACGCGAGGAGAGGTCGACAAACACTAGAACAGTACAAAACAGTGACGGAACAAACATACAACTTAACAAGGCTCGTGGACTATATAGTATTTATGCTTTATCTAGTGGTGAAAGTTCTTGATTGCAAAATTCTGTCTCAATCCCCCCCTTTTAGAGAATTACAGAAGCTACGGTGGCCTTCAAGGACAAGAAGCTAGTTAAAAAAAACTTAAAGGTACAGTGTGTAGTATATGAGTATTTTTGCATCATCTAGTGGTGAGATTATAGATTGCAACGTTCCCTTCCGTTCTGAGAATTTTACTGTAAGCTACGGTGGCCTTCAAGGACAAGAAGTTAGTTACTAAAGATGGCATCATCCACCACTGCCTCAAGTCTTTCCACAATATAAAGTGATGAGGTGAAGATGTATTTAGTTATTTATTTCTACAGTACTTATTCTTGGTCTTCCAACAGATGCATTTCCCCAGGACACCCACTCTATATAGAACGCGTAAGGCTGCTAAATTTGTCCGTTCTGTGCTACTGTAAACATGGAACAACATGGCACGTGCTGTTAAATTATTGAAGCCAAGACTGAGATCATATCATTTAAATAAAGTTCTGTTTAAGCTAATCAACTTATTCTAAGATGCCTAACCTTTATGACCTCAAGCATGGAAATGTTGTTGATTTAGATTTTAGGCGGAAGAAAATGAGCATAAACATTAAAGGGCAAAAGCATAAATAAAAAATAAAAAATTATATCGGAAACAAAATCAAGCTCAAAATCAAGTTGGTATCAGCTTGGTTTAGTGTCTGTCCATGTGTAGCCTGCCCTACACGTTCAATCACAATATACAGACTGAAAAACAGACCCATATCTGCACTATTGACCCAAGATTGTAAAGTGCACACACTCATACAAATAAACACACACAAGCACATACACACACACACACACCACACACACCACACACACACACACACACACACACACACACACACACACACACACACACACACACACACACACACACACACACACACACACACACGAGTATATAGTCTATCACCAGAACCATCACCCGCCACCGCAGACGAACTGACGGATCGATGGCTGGACCGTTAGTCACCGTTTCACCAGGAAGAAGGCCCCACTTCGGCCCCGATAAGAATCGCTTACATCCTTTCCAACATAAATAAATAAACAAATAAATAACATCCAGTGTGGCCGTGATCGGATTAAAGAAGAGAGAGAGAGAGAGGAGAGAGAGAGAGAGAGAGAGAGAGAGAGAGAGAGGAGAGAGAGAGAGAGAGAGAGAGAGAAGAGGAGAGAGAGAGAGAGAGAGAGAGAGAGAGAGAGAGAGAGAGAGAGAGAGGAGAAGAGAGGGGAAGGGCAATAAGACGAAGCCACCCATGAGTAGGCTATTGCGGCGCAAATTGGAGCCAACAGTTCCCCCGGCCTGAGAGTCCATTTTGGGGCATAATTTACACAGTGAGGAGCATGGAGCTGAATCTAATGTCATTTCCATCAATTTTACATTTTGGATTTTTTTTTTTTTTTTCTGCCTCCGGGCTTTTAGCGGTCGTTTGAACAGTCTGGCGGAGGACAAGCCGTCCAGCATTACAATGTCGGAGTCGACGTTTAGCACAGAGGAAGAGTGAGAGGTGCTTGTTCTTTATGGTGTGGTGACTATCTGTGTGTGTGGTGTTGTGTGTGTGTGTGTGTGTTGTGTGTGTGTGTGTGTGTGTGTGTGTGTGTTGTGTGTGTGGTGTGTTGTGTGTGTTGTGTGTGTGTGTGTGTCTCCCATTCTTGCCGCGCGCCGCACCACCATCTCGCAAATGGCATCTCACAATATGCTAATACGCTAAGAGTACAGAATGGCCTTCCAGACAAACCACTTAATGGATGTTTTATCTGCAGGTCAAGAGTCTCATCAGTTACAATCTCTCCTGACAAGACGTTGCCAAGTCAAATTTAGCGACAAAGCGCTTTTAACAAACAGGCCACAAGTGCTTCGGAGGGGGGAGGGGGAGGCGTAGTGTGTGTGTGTGTGTGTGTGTGTGTGTGTGTGTGTGTGTGTGGGGGGGGGGTAGGAGGGGGGGGGGGGAGACAAAGGACACAAAAACAGCGAAAATAGTTTGTGGTGAAATGTGAAACCTGTTGGCAAACAATGGATAATCAACTGAGAGGAAATTCACCTTGAGAGCAAAGTTGTCTGTGTGTGTGTGTGTGTGTGTGTGTGTGTGTGTGTGTGTGTGTGTGTGTGTGTGTGTGTGTGTGTGTTGTGTGTGTGTGTGTGTGTGTGTGTGTGTTGTGGCGGATGAGTGTTGTGTTTGACAGAGTTCCAACTCATATCACTTCCTGCCCACAAACTGTCTGGGATTTCTACACAAATACAAATGATGAGAATATGCTCAAATAAGATAGGCCCTGTGCTACATATGATTTGGCCAAGGGATTCGAAGACATTATATAACACAGATGTATTTTCTAGATTACTTCTGATATTTGTGGGGAAGTAAAATGTTTTTTTTATATGAGATGAACCAAAAGCAGTGGTGAAAAGTCGTTGGAGTCATTTTATCTTCATGCCACGAAACATTTCAGGAAATGTTTTATCCGACAGTTCAGTAGCCATTTTTTGCAGATATCCACTTATAGAATACTCACCCATACGGAACCAGCGTTCTATCATTATAAATATAACTATTATAATATAATGAATAGGTTTTCTTCCTCGTCTTCCCATTGGCCAGTGTCCTGTTATCCGAACCTTAATGTATAGTCACAGTAAGGAAATGTAGGGTTAGACATGAACCATAAAACCTCTTTCTCCTTTTCTCAGCTAGGAGATCCATTTCAATTTTCTTTCTGCACATTTACTAAATAATTCGAGTTCATATTCCGAGTTCTTCATATGCCAACCGTTAGTAGGCCTGTTAACATAGGTTATCATCGTATGATTAGTTTATTAAATGTGATGGCCAACTATGAGGGAGCTATTGCCATTTCTTTTGTATGAACATTTGTGTATGACTTATTTTTCATCACTTTGCACATTGCAATTGAACTATTCTACTTTTTTACTTTCTATTCTATTTTATATAACTGTTTTATATTGTACAATAATAAGTTCATTGCACTACTTAGTATTTAGAATTTATCTCATGTGAATATTGTTTATGTTTATCTTATTCTACTCTTTATTTTTTTTATTGTTCCTATTGCACCGTGGGTCAGAGATAGACGCCATTTTGATTCTGATGTTTGTCTTGCATATATCAGAACTATATAAAAAAATAAAAAGCTTTGACTTTGGCATGATCAGTTCATGAAATGTGATGGCCAACTATGAAGGAGCTATTGCCATTTTTTTAGTATGAACCTTTTTGTCTTATGTATTTCAAATCAAATCAAAATCAGTTTTATTTGTATAGCCCAAAATCACAAATACATTTGTCTCAGTGGGCTTTACATTTCATACAATATGGTTTCTGCACCTCCAGCCACTGAGCAGAAGGTCCTCGTGTTTCTTGCGTTGAGATAATTGATGCAGAGGAACTTCAGTAGATCGATACAATCGGCTTCAGGTGTTGATGCTTCGAGTGTGAGAAGCAAAACACCTCATCAGTCTATTGCTGTTTTTAGTTTTAGTTTTATTTATTTTGCACAATTAAAAAAAGAAACATACACAAAGAATGGCAAAGAATACACATAACATACAGTGCAGGGAGAGGCAGAAAACCCGATGGGCTTATTTGAAGCCTCCTCCGCTGTTGTTTGTTTGTTGTTGTTGTGAAATGGTAAATGGACTTGACTTATGTAGAGCTTTTTTAGCCTGTTTTCTCTGCCCTAAAACACTTTACATTTCTTACCACATTCACCCATTCACACACTCATACACCGATGGCAGTAGCAGCCATGCAAGGCGCTCTCTGAACCATCGGGAGCAATGTGGGGTTCAGTGTCTCTTTGCCCAGGGACACTTGGACATGTGGCGGGGAGACGGGGGGGATCGAACCTCCAACCCTGCACTCCAGTGGACGACCTCCCTACTAACTTTCGCCACTGCCGCCCCAAATGTTGTGGAACATTTCTGGTTTATTTCATGAGAAAAGGAACAACAGAGAATTATAGGGGCTGAGCATTTTGACGAAGAAAAGGAAAATTGTGAAGGATGAAGAGGGAGAGGTGAAAAAGGACAGATACACAAGGGTTCTTACTGAAGAAGTGCCAAAAAGACACATTTGTGCTATTAGGTGGCTACCAAGACATCAGTTTGTTAACCCATGCACGCTTGTCAAACTCACATAAAGGGGCGTATGTGTTGTGTAGAACATTGTACATCTAGGATATCAACTTCAGTGATTCTGCTTGTCTATTCATCAATATCAATATATCTGTGAAAAGGGAAAAAATCCACAACAGCTCTGGAAAAAAATTAATATTTTTGGGGGAATTTGGAAGAAATGTTGTCAGTAGTTTAATTTATAAAACCAAAATGTTCATTTTACTCAAACATATGCCTTTAAATAATAAAACAGAGACATTGAATATTTGTAGCCTGGTCTCTCCATGACACTTTTCCTGCACATGCTCAGTCCGTGTACTTTTACTGAAAGCAGGCGCTACATTGCATCACCATCACCATCCTGCCCTTTTAGGTGACACACTCTCTCTCTCTCTCTCTCTCTCTCATCTCTCTCCTCTCTCTCTCTCTCTCTCTCTCTCTCTCTCTCTCTCTCTCTCTCTCTCTCTCTCTCTCTCTCTCTCCTCTCTCTCTCTCTCTCTCTCTCTCTCTCTCTCTCTCTCCTCTCTCTCTCTCTCCTCTCTCTCTCTCTCTCTCCTCTCTCTCTCTCTCTCTCTCTCTCTCTCATCTCCCGTCCCCCATCTTCTCCTGTGTTTACCTAATAAACTCAGTATGTGTGTGTGTGTGTGTGTGTGTGTGTGTGTGTGTGTGTGTGTGTGTGTGTGTGTGTGTGTGTGTGTGTGTGTGTGTGTGTGTCTGTCAGTGGCATGTGTCCAGCCCAACTGCCAGCTCCCCAAAGACAACCAGGCCTGATAGCAGGGAAACAGCGGCTGCATAACAAGGACTTATTATGCTGATGAAATGTCCTACAAGACCCCAAACACCCTCTTAGAGAAATCTCTCCCCCCGATAAGGGCTAGTCTGGGAGGAGGGGTTGTGTGTGTGTGTGTGTGTGTGTGTGTGTGTGTGTGTGTGTGTGTGTGTGTGTGTGTGTGTGTGTGTGTGTGTGTGGTCCTAACCTGATTGGATCGGCGACTCGGAGAGAAGGGCGCGCATAACGAAATCAAATGGCCGTCAAGCCGCTGTCATGCATAATTAATTGGGCCTTCTACGAACCAACTACACAAAAATCCATGGTCATTTGATTAGGGGGTTTGGGAGGACTCTCCGAAGTGCATGTGCTGTCTGGGCCGCTTCCCCGCTCACCCCTCTCTCTGTGCGCGAGAGTGTCAGGGCCCGCCGCTACGTTTAAACTTTAACGTCCAACATCCAACACCCAACACCACCAGACACAAGACGAACTTTCACTGATGTTCTTTTAAAAAACTCAAGGGCAATTATGTGTCCTAAGGAGAGACACTGAAGGTGATATTTTT
Source organism: Ammodytes dubius (assembly GCA_026122265.1). Classification (NCBI taxonomy): domain Eukaryota; kingdom Metazoa; phylum Chordata; class Actinopteri; order Uranoscopiformes; family Ammodytidae; genus Ammodytes; species Ammodytes dubius. Next base: position 29,613,681 of record CM047509.1, read on the forward strand.
TTTTCTCTTAGTCTTTTGTTTATTTTGTTTCTGGTTTTCTGTAGCACTTTGAGATTACTTTATGAAAAGTGCTTTACAAATAAAATGTATTATTATTATTATTATTATTATTGATATTAGGGAATTTTTTTTACTTGATAGAAATCATCATTACACTTTGCCAGGTGATTACTTACATAAAAACAATAATGTTTTGTATTACACATGTTTCATAAATGTATGAATAAATATGCATATTTGGCAATATTTAACTAATTATAGGTCAATTTAAATCTCTTTGAAAAAACTAAATACTTGAATAGATTATCATAACATACTTGTACTCAGGTAACGTTTTCAATGCCTTTTCAAGGACTTTTACTTGTACCAGAGTTTTTTTTATAGTATTTGTGTAAATGTGAACACTTCCTCCACCATATTTTAGTCTGGTTAAAGTGGTGGGAGGCTAAAGGGATGTTTGTGCGGCTAGAAATGTGACTGAATAAGTGAGTGAGTGTGAAGCATAGACTGTATAAAATAATGTGAAGCTGATGCTGGTAAATGACCTCTCATATTTGCTCAATGAAATGTGCAATTATAAAGCCGTTGGTCTCTTGGAAGCCATGTTTCTATGACCCCTTAGTATTTTTTTCTTTTAGCATTTTTGCTTTATTAGATAGACTTGGAGAGACAGAGCTGAAATGGGGCAAAGAGGAAAGAGAAATGACCCGGGCGAGATTCGAACCCGGGTCTGCTGCGGGGCCTGGGACAAAGGGGGTGTGGCTGAGGATGCTCTAGCCCCAGTTATTTTAGCTTTATACACATTTTCCTGTAATTCAGACTTAATAGCTCCCTGGAAGTTTTGGCTATTTAATTTCGCCTATTCTTGATTGTTGCCTTTTTTGTGGTATTTTGACAGGGTGGGGGAACAATGTTAGTTTGTTTCTGTATGCAAGTGGACAAGAAAATGACAAAATAAAGTAATCTTGAATCCTGCTTAGCAACTGTTATGTGGAAATAATATGCTTGGGAATAAAGTCAATGCAACGTCAATTATTTTATATATCTTCTTGAGCACATATTTTTTCTGACAGCTTTTACTGATGTTACTTTTATTTGATATTACTTATGTTATGTCTAGTCTACTCTTTCTTGCAATATTTTAATTTAAATTGTAAGTATTGCCTTATGTGAAGCAATTGTGAAACTAGCTTCTTGTAAATTACAAATAAAATGTTTTTGTTATTATAATGATGTACCACAGATGAATTTAAGTCAGTTTGGTTGAGTAAATATAAAAATATATAAATAGTAATATAAAAATGTTAAAATGGGAGTTTAAAAGAATAGGGAAATAAGAAAAATTGTAGAAATAATGTGGGGTTTATGTACAATAATAGGTAAACAGTCAGGATACTAAGCTCAAATTGTATCATCAAAGTGTGCAAACAATTATAATAATCATAAAAAGTAAGTTCAATCAATCAGCCCTAATTCTCAACTCTGAACTGCATGTGTGAGTGAACACCGCCACCCGCAGGCCACCAGAAGAACTACAGGTGTAAAATAATAACAGCAGACCAGTCAAACCGCATCAAGATTTTTTTATTTAAAAAAAAAACAAAAAAACAGCATATATATTCAGGAATTAAAGATGCATATACTTACATGTGTAAATAGGTTATGTTCAAATACACAAAATCAGGGGAAAACAATGTGCTTCAGTAGCTTCGATGTCAATATGCACATAGTCGTGTGCATACATGAAAAATGTCTTTTAGGGGATGTGGTGTTATCAGGATTTTTTGTATACACACACACATACATCTGCATTTATTTATCAGGTAGAATCCTGATTTTTTTGCCGCCATCTTTTTTGTGTGATGTCATTCACACTTGTGTCATCACTGTCATCACTTCTTTAAAATGGAAGACAGTTCATTTCAGTGTCTCTTCTCACCGTCTCTCCGTCTCAATGAATTTCACGATTGATGGAGAAAAAAACAACAACGAAAAACAACTTTTCACTGCCGAACGCGATTACTCCGTTTAACACAGCAGCGTGATTTCTTTCTTTTTAAACTTTCTAAAATGTTCCTTTAATTCGTCCCACAGACAGAGTTCAAACTGCCTCTTGCTCTCTCTCACACTTCACAGTACCTCCATTTTAAATATCCGTTCGTTAAGTATCCTTTGTCAGCATGTACAACATATCTTTGTATCCGAGTGGCGCTGGGTTTATTATCCGGGTGGCGGTCTGAGAATGACCATGTAGTAGTCATAATCTGAAGATGTTTTTTTTTTTTTTTATTGGTTGGTTGGTATTTTAGGACAGTTAGGGCCAGTTTCACAGACATGGATTAAGCCTAGTTCTGGACTAAATTGTACTTTCAATGGACAATCTCCATTCAAAATTCCATTTAGTCCAGGACTAGGCTTAATCCATGTCTGTGAAACTGGCCCATAGAGTTAAAAGAGTAAAGGGTTTGTTGAGATACTTCAGTAGAGTGGTACCTTGGGTGAATGAAGATGGGTATTTTGGAGGGTCTAGGGTCTGTGCCCTAGTTGACTGGTTGTGGTCGTCCCTCTGGTATGAGCGAGGTGAAGAAAGTGCTGATGAAAGACCAAGCCACAGTCATGGCGTTTGGCTCAGGTAAAGCAGCAGCAGCAGCATCAGCAGCCTGGTCCGGGCCTTCTAGACCTCCACCTCCACCTCCCTCCTCTCCACTGTCATCCTCCTCTAACCCTTCATCCATCAGACGCTCCTGGGACACAGACACGGGACACAGAGGGTCATGGGTTAAAGACCTACTTCACCAGTTGGAATATGAAGGTGTATTGAACTCGGAGATCCTATTTAGTATAAATGTGCAAAAAAAGCCTGAGAAAAGGCAGAAAGAGTGTTTTATGGTGTCACTGTCTAACCCTACAGTTTCCTTCTTGTAACATCACAGTAAGGGTTAGGATTAACAGGACAGCTGGGCCAAGGGAAGACTGAGGGAAGACTGAGTGAAGAAAAACCTCATTCATTATATTATAATAGTGATTTTATAATGATAGAACGTTGATTCCGTATGGGTGAAGTATTCCTTTAAGTTTTCAATCACACTAATTTACACAAGGCACATTGATATTTTTCTGGCATATTTGGCATGATGCAGCTTAAAGTGTCTGTTATGTTTTCATTTGTCAAATTTGAATTTTTTTAATTTGTATTTTGTATTTAATTGATTAAAATAACAACCAGATTTAATTGTTATCTGCCTTCAAGAGCCATGAGCCATGTTAAACAGGTAAAGACTGTTGCATGGTACTTGCACCGGCCTCCATAACGATGCCCATGCACACAGAAATTGCTGTGGACTTTGCACACACATAGAAGAGATGGCCGAGTGACGTCACACAGACACTGCTAAGGGTTTAGGACAGAATATGAAGGAGGTTTAAGACACTTTATCTGCATCTCACCATTTCCTGTATATCCTGTTGTCCCTCTGCTTCCTCTTGAGGAGCTGCGGCTTGTTCTCCTGCTCCAACGTTCTGCTGCTCCGGCCTGAAGGGGAACCAGCCAGCCTGGTGCCTGGGGGGAGACACACACACATAAGCATATGCTTAGACTAGGGTTCACAGGTTATAATTTAGTTGATTGGATTTATATAGCGCTTTATTCCCTTAGGACTCAAAGCGCTTACAGGGTTCCAGGTTCTATTCATTCACACACAGTCATACTGGTGGTGGTAAACTACCATAGTAGCCACAGCTGCCCTGGGGCAGACTGACGGAAGCGTGGCTGCCATTCAGCGCCAACGGTCCTTCCGACCACCACCTCAAACATACAGCAATCATACAAATTCACACATGCATAAACATGCGTTTCAAAATAAGTATTGTACTTTAAAAAAATATTTAAAATTGATTGATTCAATTGATTGATTGATTCAATTCATTTCAGACATATCAAAATTTAAAAAACAAAATGAAAAGCATAAACAAAAATAAAAATAAACAAATAACATATTGAATTGATATGCCTGAAAAGGAGTAGGAAGAAGTATAACTTCAAAATTGACATTGAAAGATTTGGTAAAAACCTGATTTGGGCCATAAAACACAACTGCACTAAGGGCGCACTCTTACTTGGCTTGGTTGACCAGTGCGGTGCTTAAGGGCAAGATACAGTAAATGAAATATAAGAAACGATCTACTGCATCTAAGAAACCTTGCTGACTCACAGGTAGACCAGCAGCATGGCTCCTATCACCATGACGAAGCGGCTGAAGGAGGAGTAGAAGTAGACGATGCTGAGCAGGACTCCGGCGCGGGACACCGTGTATAGCCAGTCCAGCCAATCACGGTTCATCTCGTCATCATTAAGCACCGCCCCGCCCTGCGCGTTCATCTGGATGTTTGGGTTGGCGGGCTGGTTCTCTGGCAGCGGGTTGGGGTTGGGGTCCGGGTTGGGGTTGGGGTTGGGGCCGAGCGGGGGCTGAACGGGGTCGTTTGGCTGGGCGGGTTGGAGCGGGGAGGGGGAAGGAGAGGAGGGAGGAGAGGGGGAGGTGGGAGGCTGAGACGCCGCTACTGCTGCTTGACTGGGGAGAGGAGATAGAAGGGAGGAATAAGATTAGTTAACAGAAGTTTAGAAATGGATAGAAAAATACACAGTCTAATGGAGAAGTTTTCATTTCAAAATCTTCAACACCTTCAAACAAAGTAAGAATTTACTAGTCAAAGAAAAGAATGGGAATATGAACACTGTCCCATTTACAGTACTGGACTTCATTGGCTGTAAGGGGAAAAACAATTCCCTATAGCATTAATAGGTATATTCAAGTTTAGTTTACAGTTGGATAGAAGAATAAAATACTGTATTTAGTAATGTATTGTATTTATAAGGCACTTTTCTAGAAACTCAAAGTCATATGGAGAAGTTTTAATTTCAAACTTTTCAACACTTTCAGACAGAGAAGAAAAACTTACAACTAGTCAAAGAAAAATAATGAAAATATGAATAGTGTCCCATTTACAGGAATAGACCTCATTGGCTGTAAGGGAACAACGATTCCCTATTGCATTAATATTTCATTTATATTCATTAAAATATAATTATCGTATTTGTTTTTTATAAGCGATTATACACCGATAAATGGATACTTAGAAATATTATATTCCATTAACAAAAATTATATTCCGTAAAAAAAGACAATTCCCTTTACACATTGTGCCTTTAAACCCTTACAAGTAGCTGTGAAAAGTAAATTATCTACAAGCTAACAGCATTTTCACAGGAAATGACCTCTGGGTAACGTCAGTCCTCACTATAAATAGTGCTTATCATATGGCAGCAAGTAGAAATAGATACAATCAGTGTATGAGCAGCCTTGAACATTTCCAGTCACATGTCTTTGACTCACTATTGCATGTAGTATTGGCGTGCATACATCTGCTGCCACCAGAGCATCTGCATGGGCATGTACATGGGGTGGGGCGGCATGTTGGCTGGGAGGCCGCCTTGGAACGGGACCTGGGCTCCATCCGGCCTGAGAAAGAAAGGCAAGTTTGTTGTTATTAAATGTATAAATAAATTAACACAGACAACATTTTATGTTTTTGATGGCTAAACTGTCAGCTTGTAAAGTAACAATCACAGACTTAAAAACGTATTCAGACTGATGCAATTCAACACAACACGACAAAAACTGATATTAATTGTATTGGAAAGCATTTGATCTTAAAGTTATAACGTATTTCCAGGCACATTTTAGGAAAGTGCTGTTAAGAAAAAGTTGCTACAGGTTGCACGTGTGTAACAAATGACACTTAGAAAAAACTTTCTCATGTTTTTAAGATTTTTAAAATGTTATACAATTTTTCCCCCCAAAAAAGTAAAAATATGAATTAGTTATAAGACTGAAACATAGTTGAAAATGTAATTGTATCAGAGACTCGCTTACCACTGCGGGACACCAGAGGGGCCGTGAGGGTTGTACTCGGGGAAGCCACCGCGGTACCTCAGTCCATCATAACTCCCCGGGACAGAGGAGTGAGAGGCCGGCTCCTGATTGGCTGAGCTGGCTGGGGGGGAGGAGCCTGCACTGTCTGAAACCTGTCGTGATGAGATGGAAAAGTTAATCAAATGTAGATTGACTGGAACACATTGCTGCATTTTTACACAATCATTACAAAGAAAATACCACCTCCACCTCAAACCAGGCAACCCAAATCAA
>CM047509.1:29622383-29637383 GCA_026122265.1 Ammodytes dubius
CCTTAAATGTGTTTGTAGTCATTAGGCACTTCTTTTTTTTTTTTTGCCTTTATTTATACAGGTAAATCCCATTGAGACCAGAGACTCTTTTTTCAAGGGAGACCTGTTCGCATTCTCACGTTACCATTCACACAGACATTCATACAACGATAGCAGGCTAGCAAACTACCTTTGGATTAGATATGAATAGTGTGCTGGATTAGATTTCAAGACGCACAATCTTGATTGAACGTATAAGGCCGTCATACCCTGTTCAGACTGAGGCCAATTTCTATTCGTGACACTGGGCTTTATAAATAAAAACCGACTTCACTCGACTTTAAGAGCCAGAGCCCTACATTAGTCCTTCGTTGCAGTGGTTGCGGGTTCAAATCCGACCCGTGGACCTTTACTGCAGGTCATCCCCCCTCTCTCTCTCTCTCTCTCTCTCTCTCTCTCTCTCTCTCTCTATCTCCCCATTTCAACTCTGTACCATCTAATAAAGCTTGAAAAATGCCCAAAAAATAATCTTTAAAAAAAATTCAAAATAAAAGTGTTTATTTAAGACGGTGATATGCATTGATGCCGTTTGATCTATCGCCAATTAATTGATATTGATATTTCAACTCTGTACTATATATAAAAATTTAAAAATGCCAACAAAAATAATCTAAAAAAAAAAATAGAAAAGGAAACCATCAAATCTAATATAGCTTAATCTATCTAATAAAGCTTAGAAAATGCCAAAAAATTATCTGAAAAATGCCAAAAAATAATCTTAAAAAAACAAACAAACAAAAAACAAGAGACCCCCTTACCGGCTACATTGATATTTCAACTCTGTACTATATATAAAGCTTGAAAAATGCCAACAAAAATAATCTTAAGAAAAGAGAAAAGGAAACCATCAAATCTAATATAGCTTAATCTATCTAATAAAGCTTAAAAAATGCCAAAAAATTATCTGAAAAATGCCAAAAAATAATCTTTAAAAAAAAAAGACCCCCTTACCGGCTTAAAAAAGAGAGAGAGAGAGAGAGAGAGAGAGAGAGAGAGAGAGAGAGAGAGAGAGAGAGAGAGAGAGAGAGAGAGAGAGAGAGAGGGGAGAGAGAGAGAGAGAGCCCTCTTACCGGCTTGCTGGGGTAGACTTTAGTGATGTGAGTCTTCAGTCGCTCCACGGTCCAGTTGAGGAAGCAGTTGATGGTCTGGTCTCCATACTTCTGGTTGGGGGCTTTGATCACCAGCGTTACAGGACTTTCAAATGCCCCGGGATCCATGGCTCATAGTACTAGCAGGGGGGGCCGGGCTCCCAAGAATCTGAGCTAAGGATGCACCTGTAAAGAGGGGTTCGAAAATCTCTGGTTAGATCGATTCATTTGCCAACAATACAATATTTGCCGATATCACAAAGTCTGCCACGATAGAAAGATTATCAAAATAAAATAATTTATCGGGGGTCGCTCCGGTGGTGTAGTGGATAGAGCGCGTACCATATTGGCTCGGCTTTCGTTGCAGTGGTTGCGGGGTTCAAATCCGACCAGTGGACCGTTACTGCAGGTCATCCCCCCCCTCTCTCCTCTCTCTATCTCTGTCTCCCCATTTCAAACTCTGTACTATCCAATAAAACTTGAAAATGCCAAAAAAATCTTTAATTTAAAAAAAAAAAAAAAAAAAATTATTTAAAGACGGTGATATGCATTGACGCGGTTCGATCTATCTATCGCCAATGAATCGACATAATGATCTACTATCGATGTTAAAGGCCTACTTCACCGGTTGGAAAATGAAGGTGACATCACAGAAAGAGAAATGTAGGGTTAGACAGTGAGACCATAAAACACTCTTTCTGCCTTTTCTCAGGCTAGGATGATCCGATATATTTATTTTTTTGCACATTTATACTTCATAGGATCTCCGAGTTCAATGCACCTTCATATTCCAACCGGTGAAGTAGGCCTATAAGTTACAATGTCCCCCCCTACCCCCCCCCCCCACTCACCTGAGGAGAAAAGTTCCTTCAAATCCTCTCCATTCTGGGCCCAGTGACACTCCTAAAACAGTCCCTGCTGTGGGTCGCTGCTGCTACAACATCAGTCTCATTGTTGGTCGATTCCAACTGTATCGATGGCTGATTCTTCTGCTGTGGCAGTTTGGAGATTTCTGGTGGAAAGAAAGGCAAGGCAAGGCAAGGCAATTTTATTTAGAGAGCACATTTCAGGCACAGGGCCACTCAAGGTGCTTCACAGGGTTAAAATCAAATAAAGAATACAAATACAAAAAAGGAACAAATTTAAAACATGGATAAAAATACAACATTTAAATAAAATAATTAAAACATTTTACAAAAAAGAGATAGGAGAAATCTGAATGTCTTTGCTGGGAAGAAGGAGGGTTTTCATAACAGAATACAATCATCACATTGCCTTGTCACTTCAGATTATATGGTGTTGTAGGTGTTCTAATATAATGTAAAGCCCATTTATATCAATTAGACTTAATACTATGGTTACTTTTACAACATATTTAGCATCACAAACCATAACAATATTCTCGTAGGTTTAAAAATGTAGTAATTAAACAAAGGACAAATCTGGGTCTCCTTGCTTGCTTGTTAAAAGATGCTAGAGGATTTTTCAACACATAATAAAGTCATCACATAATTGCCTGTCACTATGCTATGGTGTTACTAATATTTTATCCCTCCCTTTTATATCAAACATACTTGATAATAGGGACACTTTTCATTTAACATATCACACTTTAAGAGCATCACAAACCATAGTAATATTCTTGTAGGTGTATGTAGTGTATCCATTAAACTAGAAACTCATTTTAAAAGGATGAATATATGACTCTGGCTACAGTATATTTTTGAATAGATTTGTTATTTCTACCTACATATATAGCCTATGACCCTGTTGAAATGAAGGTTATGATCCATCTCCAAATATTATGTTGACATCTACTTAATAACAGGTGAGAAGCCTATCTGTTATATAACGTATCTAGCTGCTCATTTTCATAATGTACTTCTGTATTTCGCACGGCATGAAAACAGAAACAAACGAAGCCTTGATGCAGGTGAGTGTCATGGAGTTTGAGTTCACACTTCCTGACACCTGCCATGTTGCGTCATCTTCACACAGCAAACTGTCACAACAACTAAACTGTACAATTACCCCGTTTCAAGTCAAACCAAGAGTCTCATAGCGAGTCCAGCTAATGTGTCTTATTACACGTCCAACCGCCGTGTTAATAAACCCACAGTTAACCCCGAATAAACGACCTTTAAGCGGCTTTGTTTGTATTTTCACCAGAAACACGGTTAGCTTGTTGGCTAACGTTAGCTTCGCTGGAAATTCGGTCGGCCGGGCAACCGCTGTTCTACCCTCGTTGACAACACGTTTTACGGCCTAACTGTGTGAACCCAAGTCAGTGTATGGCTACAGATATCTTCTATTTTCTGTCATGTTCACCTGTTTACTCTGGTGCCCGTTGACCCGTTGTCCCTGCTCGGCTCGGCTCGCCTGCCCTGTTGTTGTAATGTCGGGTGTGAGACCGGAAGCCAGGTCAACAGCTGATCGCGAAAATAAAAAATAAATAAATTAAAAAAATGAAAATCAACTATAAAAACAGGTAAATACTAGTGTTTTAATCTTTAAACATATTAATAACAACACTACAATTCATTCCTATTTAAATCCATGATGTTAATAATTACCCATTTAGTACAAAATTTAAGCGATGTGGTTGCTAGGAGACACATGAAGACCGCTGAATGTGAATCCTTTCGTAGTTCACTGGAACTGAGTTGAAGACAGGTGTTGAACCACTGTTGTTGTTATATCACAACTCAATTTATTAAACATTTTAGCACTAAAAGAGTTAAAAGCAGAGATTGGAAAATGTACCTGAATTGTTTTTCGATCAAATTACTCTGCTGAGCTGTCCTTATGTTCCACAGGGGGAAACAATAAGTGTGGGTAACATTCATTTTGGTGGCTCTCCAGTCATCCAACCAAAATGGGTGGGTTGGTTAGAGCAAATTCAAAAAAGTATATAAAGCTTGTAAAACATGTAGAACATCTACTACAGGAAAACAAAAGACTGAGCAACTTTCAAAAAAATCTTTAATTATGCAGAATTGATTAGCATGCTACACTCCACACAGGTCAACACAGGACTTGAGAGAGTGTGTGTGTGTGTGTGTGTGTGTGTGTGTGTGTGTGTGTGTGTGTGTGTGTGTGTGTGTGAGTGTGTGTGTGTGTGTGTGTGTGTGTGTGTGTGTGTGTGTGTGTGTGTGTGTGTGTGTGTGTGTGTGCGCAAAATTACAAACTGGTAATTTTCCATCATAATTTTCAGTTCTCAAGATTTATTTATTTGGTTCTGGTTTCAATTTTAGTTTTTGCAGAACCTCGTTTGTCAACCGTTTGCTGTATCTGTTGATCTTCCAGTGTCCGGGCATCCACCCGAGAAGAAACCGATGAAAATCAGTCCAGGCGAATGCAAACATCTCCCTCCACTCTTTCTCTAGGGCACGAAAATCCACCTCCACCTCTTTCTTCATCATCTTCACCGACATCTTCAACTCTGCGAAATAATAGTCCAACAAATCTGGCACCTTCTTGTCACACTCCCTCTCCTCCATACAGCTCCCCAGAAAATACACCACATCTTTCATCCCGCAGCCACCACCTACGTACTGGAAATCCACCGCTGAGACATCCTTTCCACTCCGCGAAAAACAGAAGTTAGCTAACTTTGCGTCGCCGTGAACGATGGTTTTAAATCGACAGTCGTTGAGGATTTTGTCGATGTCTGCGGCTGCTGATTTGAGCTCGGGATGGTCCATGGCCTCTAATTCGTCCGGCCGCGTGTCAAGATGCCAGTAGGTCCCGACAGGCCACAAGCCGTCCGGGGAAGTGCCCAGGAAGAGAGCGTGGAAGTGGGCAAGCCAGCTGAGGCAAGCCTTGATTTCTCTCTCCTTCACGCTGGTCCTACAGAGGAAAACAAAATGTATAGCCTTATTTATCCAGATTGAAATCGGCTGTTGTATAGGCATGTAGGGCTGAGTGCTTTTAGTTTATACCTGGTAACGTTTTTATTTTGGTTTTAGACTCCGGCAAATTGGATTTGAAATGTACAAATGTGCATATATAACTTTAAACTGCTTAGTTTTTATGCAAGAGACTAAAATGTTTGGAAAATATAATTAAAACACATAAGATAATGACTAAAATGTAAAAAATCCTAAAAATAGCCTATATGTCTCAATCTGAACAGGCCGGAAAATGGGTCTCTATCTGGAAGTGTCCATCATGTGTTTCATAGCCACATACTACCCAGTGTTTTCATAAAAACATACCCTGCGTTCCAAATCACATACTTCAACACATCTTTTTACTACACTACATAATAAAGTACAGAAGAGTTTCAGCCCCACAGGAGCGAAAAAAAAAATCAGATAAGGAAGATTTTTTTTTCATTATGTCACTAAGAAATGTCAAGAATAAAGACGAATACTCCGAAATGCTATTGGAGTTAGTGAGGCATTTATGTTTTTCAGCATACTACAATTGACTTGCATATATTCGGACATCCTAAATCTTTTTCTGGCATACTAAATAGTAGGGAAGTATGGGGATTGGAACGCAGGGATATTCTGTGGTTGCGTTCCGAATCGCATGCTCTTTCTTTTTTCTATTCTACATACTACATCCAACGATAAAAATAATCTAGTTAGGATGCAGTAGGCATACTATTGGGACATACTTTACTCTCTTATTTCATCATAACATTGCGCCTTGATCTTGCCTCTTGCTTTTATATCCGTCGCATCCCTGTTTGTTTTCATATGGAGGCTTCGTCGATGTGACGTCACTTCACGTGCGCACCGGATTGTGGGTCAGAATCGCCCAAATAGGATGCAGTTTTCAACACTAACAATCTTGGCCGCATGAAGTAGGACATCCGGGTACTTCTAACCATCCTAAATCTGTCCACAAGAATCGGGACATCCTAAATCTTTTTTCTACATACTATATAGTAGAAAGTATGCGATTCGGAACGCAACCTATAGTTGTACCTTCTCTGATCATATCCAGCTGCATCTAGATCTTCCAGCACAATCAGCATCTCGTCTCCGTGGGAACAGGCGGCCAGGCATTCCGGAATCCGACAGTTCTGATTGGTGGAATAGTTCTGGTACCAGTGTGTCTCCACCTGGTATAAAAAATATCTCGAAAAATTACCCATCAAAATATTCTTTCAAAATGTTTTAATGTACTGTATCTAAAACATACTTTACATTTTGTGAAGAAATGTTTTTTTTTTTTTTTTTAAGATTTTTTTTTTGTTGCATTTTTATGCTTTATTGATAGTGTAGAGACAGAGTTGAAATGGGGCAGAGAGGGGAGTGACATGCAGAGAACGACCGCGGGCTGGAATCGAACCCGGGTCTGCTGCTGGCCGAGGCCCATGGGGGGGACGCCCTACCAACTGAGCTAAGGGCGCCCCCAGAATTTTTTTTTCTCTATTGGATTAGGCTACAGATTGGACACCCCACTATTTTAGGTTAAAAGTAAAATTAAAAAATTTACTTTTTTTTGTTGAAATCTATGGATCTCCAAAGTTGGTGATTTGGTAAACTAAAGAATGAAGTGATCCACCTCGTATGACTTGACAATGGTACAAAAATATCTAGAAAAAGTAGTCATGAAAATATACTTTAAAAACTTAAAATGAAGGCTATCTGAAATATACTTTACATTTGGTGAAGAAACTATTTTTTTTAGGTAACATTTTTTTTTAAATAATTGAAAAACTATGGAATTCCAAATTTGATTATTTGGTCAACTTAAGAATAATAACGAAGTGTTCTTGCCTTAGTGGGGGTCATTGTTGTGTGTGTGATTTTTATGTATGTGTATATTTTGTGTATGTTTTGTGTACAGGGACCACAATGGAAATAAGCCTTCGGGCTTTTGTGTGTCTATCCCTGGCTATTTTATGTATTTTAATGTGTGACAGAATGCTGTTCATGTTTTTATATCAAAATGGTCAAATAAAATCATTCATTCATTCATTCATTCATTCTACCTGGTACGACTTGACTTTGCGTGTGTGTGAGCGGTCCGTGTGCTCTGCCCCCGTTGGGAACTCGACATGTTTGACCACCACAGTCTGGCGGTCGCAGCCTGTCAGGTGCAGCCTCACGATCTGCCCGTAGCCGCTCCACAGGGTCTGGATGTTCTCTCCCACACGCAGAGAGAGAGCTCCACACGCCTTCAAGATCAGATCCTGGTACTCCTGTTTCATCTCTCCAGTCAGGGCTGAATAATAGGAAAGTAAATGGTAAATGGTAAATGGACTTGACTTATATAGCGCCTTCTAGCCGATTTTCTCAGCCCCAAAGCGCTTTACATATCTTACCACATTCACCCATTCATACACACACTCATACACCGATGGCAGAGAAAGAGCTCAGATTTAGCCAGTAGAATTGAACTAAGTACATTTACTAAAAAAAAACTGTAAAAAAAAAAAAAAATAATAATAAAAAAGTACAAATTCAAGCTAATTGTACTTTACTTGAGAATTTCCATTTTATATTTACTCCACCAAATGTTATGGGGGAATATTGTACTTTTTTCTCAACTATAGTTGTCTGACAGCTGATAGGAAATAAGAGTGTATGCTTTAGCCAGAGGAATATAACCCTAACCCTATCCATTTACTTTAGTATTAATTTCATCTCACAAGTACATATTGGAATTAAAAAAATATATATAAAATGTTTTACTTTTTAATAAACTAATATTTCCATTGAATCACCGAGAGCAGACACTTTCTTGATAAAAGAAAATTGATGTAAATTAAACTACCCAACAGTAAGCCCTATATAAATGAGTTAAAATCAGCCCCCAGCAAATGAAAATTTAACATAACGGTAATATCAATCCACAAATATTAGATAAAATGGGAAAACACTGACAGGAACATTAGCATCTTTAAATACTTTAAGTACATTTAGCAGCTGCGACCACTTTTACCCTTGTACTGTACTTTCACAGTGTAGTATAGCCTACCTCTTATTACAAGCATATTATAACTTATCTAGTTATTGTTGTTGGACACTATTTTATAACGTGGCATTTACTCACAGATGATCAAGCTTGTGCCTCCAGGAAGCAAAAACAGGCTCTATGTGTCTGCCTGTTTCTTTTTCTCCCAAACACACATACGATGCTACTATGCAATGTAATAATACGATAATTGAAAATAAATGCGTAAGCGTAACAATAACTGTATCACATTTGCCAAAACACTTACAACAAGTGTACTATACTTCAGTTTCAGTTTACTTGCGTTTATAACAGGAAGTATTCTCTGCTTTCTTCTGTGTGGCATTTGATCCTATATGGTCTAGATGCAGCCGCTTCCACTTACCAGTGCAGCTGCCAAGCACGCCCATATCTGCCAAGCTCGCCCATATCGGCCAAGCACGCCTACAGCTTGTTGCTATGGTTGCTCTGCACTAAGCTGTGTGACGAGAGGTCCTTACGTGACGTGTCAGCTGGTCGGACAGACAATTGTTTGTTTCACTTTGAATAAGTTGTTTTGAAGTGGAATTTGGTAGCGATTTCGGATAATTTGGATTGGCGGTTGGCATAAACTGGTTTGTGACTGGTGTGAATGGCATCCCAGGTAGGAGGTGAGGACGAGGAAGAGCAGGATGAAATGGAGTTTTCTGACTGGACTCCAGGGTCTAGAGCAGCAAGGAAGTCAGGACAGGGAGGTACAAGCCAAGCCGAGCTAAGCCAAAGTAGTAAAAGGGGTTTGGAAGGGAACAGTTCAGAAGACGACAGAATTGTGAGGAAGAAGGTTGTGAGGGAGGAATTTAAAGTTATTCTTAAATTCCGAAAGGAAGACGAGGAGGTAAATCTTAGCCCTATAGCAATATCAAGGGAGCTAAAAGAGAGGATAGGGGAGGTGGAAAGTGCGAAAGTATTGAGAGGGGGAGACCTGCTAATAATTTGTAGGACAGAGGAGCAGAAAAATAAGGCTTTAAAAATCAAAAGTTTCTGCAGGAAAACTGTCATGGATAGAAGGATTATTGGTGAGAATAGTGTGACGAAGGGAGTCATAACAGGTATACCAGTGGAGGAAGATCTGGATAAACTAAAACGTGGAATTATTGGTGGCATGGTGAGTGGAGCTAAGAGGCTGATGAGGACAGTGGATGGGAGGAGGGAGGAGAGTTTGTCTGTGCTCCTGGAATTTCAGGGTGCTGCAATCCCAGACAAAATTAGAATTGGATGCATGAGCTTTCCTGTAAGGGCATATGTCCCGCCACCGCTGCGTTGTTATAGATGCCAGCGGTATGGACATATAGCAGCCGTGTGTAAAGGGAAACAGAAATGCCCAAATTGTGGAGGAGACCACCGATATGAGGAGTGCAAAGACAGTAATCAGGACAAATGTTGCAATTGCGGGGGGCGGCACAGGGTAACATATGGGGGATGTGAAGTAAGGAAGAGGGCGGTGGAGATCCAGCAGGTAAAAACAACAAGTAACATAAGCTATTCTGAGGCAGTAAGGAAGGTGCAGGGACAAAGGGAAAGAGATGAGAGTAATGGAAGAGAGCGGCAGCAGGGGGCAAGAGGAGAGGAAAGGCAAGCAGCTAAAAATCAAACAGAACAACTGACAGCTGAACAGGTTATTGTTTTTATTGCATATGTAATTAACTGCACGGATCAGGTCAAACAAAAAACCGAAAAAATTAAAATCATTGTGAAGGGAGCCGAGAAGTTTTTGGGACTAAGAGATGTGTCATGGGAGGGTATCAGCAGGAAGCTTGAGGCAGAAGGAAGGCAGGGAGGGTCGGGTGACAACAAGACAACTTGATTGTCTTGCAATGGAATGCGAGAAGCTTGATAGCGAATGGGCAGGAGTTTAAAGGATTTTTAAGAGATTGGAAGAACAAACCAGAAGTGATTTGCATTCAAGAATCATGGCTTAAATCAAACTTAGATTTTGTTATTAAAGAGTATGTGAGTATACGTAGAGATAGGGGGGAGGGTAGTGGAGGGGGGTGTGTGATATTTATAAAGCAAGGTTTACAGTATAGGCTGTTGGGGAAAGGCAAAGATTTAGAATTCTTAGTAGTTGAAGTGTGGACAAAAGAAGGTAAGGTTAAAATTGTTAACTATTATAATCCATGTAAAAAACTTTCTATAGAGGGTATGAATGAACTTGTTGTGTTTTTAGGAGGGAAAGTTATATGTTGTGGAGATTTTAATGCGCATAGCACATTGTGGGATGAGTATAATGATGATAATGGGCTGGTGATAGAAGAGTTAATGGAGAGTTATAACCTTGTGTGTCTTAATGATGGAAGTGGGACAAGATTTAACAGCAGGACAGGTTCGGAATCAGCCATTGACCTGTCACTTGTGTCAGATTCATTGGCAGGGGTATGTGAATGGGAAGTAATTAAAAAAACGACGGTAGGAAGTGACCATTATCCGGTAGTAATAAAAGTAGGAGTGAGTATAGAGGACAATAATACAGAGGGAGTGCAGAGATGGTCGTTTAGTGGAGCTAATTGGGGGAAATTTAAAATGGTTAGTGAGAAAAGTATGTGTAAAATAGCAGGGGATGAAGATATAGATAAGTTTAATCGTTCTGTTTGTGACTCTATTGTAGAGGCAGCAAAGGAATCCATTAAGAAGAAAGGAGGTAAGCACAACAAGAGAAGTGTTCCATGGTGGACGAGGGAGTGTGATAAAGTAATTAAGACTCGAAATAAAGCATTTAAAATGTTGAAACAAAATCACAGTTTTCAGAATCTTATTGAGTACAAAAAGAAGCAAGCAAGTGTAAGAAGAGTAATTAAAAATGCAAAAAGGGAATATTGGAGGTCATTTTGTAACTCGGTGGGAAGGGAGACCAAAATAGGTAAAGTGTGGGGTATGATTAGGAAAATGAATGGCATTAAAAGAGAGTATGGGTATCCAATCTTATCGAATGGGGAAATAACAGCAGTGAAAGATGAAGAGAAAGCAGAAATGTTAGCTAAAACTTTTGTTAAAATTCACAGTTCAGATAATATTAGTGAAAAAGGAAGGACAGGAAGGGAAAATACAATTGCAGAGAATGAAGAGTTATTAGAACAGGAGGAAGATATTAATGATTTACTTAATAAACCATTTACAAAGATAGAACTGAACCGAGCTCTTAATAAAACCAAGATGTCAGCGCCAGGTAAAGATCAAGTATGTTACATAATGTTAAAGCATTTAAGCGATTCAGCTAAAGAGATTATTTTGAAATTATTTAATAAAGTATGGGAGGGTGGAAAACTACCGTTAAGCTGGAAGGAGGCAGTTGTAATTCCAATAGGGAAACCAGGGAAGGACTTGACAAATCCAGGGAATTATAGACCCATTGCTCTAACATCCAACATGTGTAAAGTAATGGAGAAAATGGTTAATGAAAGGTTAACGTATTATGTAGAAAGCAAAGGATATTTATGTAAGTACCAGAGTGGTTTTAGGAAGGGTAGAAACACAATGGATCCAGCAGTATGTTTAGAACATGATATAAGGAAGGCACAAATAAACAGAGAAAGTGTAGTGGCTGTGTTTTTCGATATTGAGAAAGCGTATGACATGATGTGGGGAGAAGGACTATTAGTAAAGCTTGGTAAATTGGGTATTAAAGGTCGAATGTATAAATGGATTAAGGATTTTTTAGGTGGGAGGGTAATACAGATACGAGTCGGGAATCAATTATCAGGAAAATTTGGTATTGAAAATGGAACACCTCAAGGGAGTATTATAAGTCCTCTATTATTCTCTTTAATGATAAATGATGTATATGAAGAGATAGTGAATGAGATGGGAGTTTCACTTTTTGCAGATGATGGAGCAATATGGAAAAGTGGAAGGAATGTGAGCTTCATAGTGCAGAGATTGCAGAGGGCTATAACAAGGGTAGAAGAGTGGTCATATAAATGGGGTTTCAAATTTTCTGTGGAAAAGACAAAGATAATGTTTTTTACTAGGAAGAAAATTGGGAGCGAGGTTAAATTAAAAATATATAAACAGGAGTTGGAGAGAGTAAAGCAATATAAATTCTTAGGTATATGGTTTGACGAGAGGATTACATGGGCTGTACATATTAAGAAGGTTGTGGACAGGTGCAAAAAAATACTTAATGTAATGAGGTGTTTAGTTGGATATGAGTGGGGGGCAGACAGAATAGCGTTAAAGGCTATATACACTGGGTTAGTCAGATCGGTGTTAGACTATGGGTGTGTAGTGTATGGGTCAGCTGCAAATACATCTCTTAAAAAAATAGATAATATACAGTATCAGGCTTTGAGGGTGTGTACAGGTGCAATAAAAACAACGCCAACAGCAGCACTACAGGTAGAGATGGGGGAGATGCCTCTAGAGTTGAGAAGAGAACAGCTGACTTTGAACTACTGGATTAACCTTCGGGGCCATAGTCAGGATCATCCAGCACAAAGCACTTTAATACCGTGTTGGGAAAAGGAGAAAAGGGAAACAAAAAGTTTTGGTTGGACAGCGAACCAGAGGGCAGTAGAATGTAGAATAGATAAATTAAATATAGTTCATACAGTACCAATGCCTATAATTCCGCCGTGGATTTTGCCAGATGCTACAGTTGATGTGTCATTATTAGAGAACAAAAGCAGAAATAAACAATTAATACAGGAGTACATAGACAAATTCTATAACTATGTGCAAATTTATACAGATGCATCGAAGGACTCGGGTAGTAAAGTAGGGGTAGCTTTTAGTGTACCAGAATTTCAAGTGGAAATAGGGAAGAGGGTTAATAATGAGCTTTCAGTATATACAGGGGAACTGCTGGCAATACTGTTGGCAGTACAGTGGGTGGAGGACAACAGGCCATTAAGATCAGTTATTTGCTCAGACTCCAGTTCAGCATTAAAAAGCCTACAATACAACTGCTCCGAAAGCAGACCAGATATTCTGATTGAGGTTCAACAAACGTTATACAGAATACAAATGATGGGGCTTATAGTGGTTTTTTTATGGGTTCCAGCGCACATTGGGATAAGAGGAAATGAAATGGCAGATAAGCTGGCAAAAGATGCTACCAGAAAAA
Source organism: Ammodytes dubius (assembly GCA_026122265.1). Classification (NCBI taxonomy): domain Eukaryota; kingdom Metazoa; phylum Chordata; class Actinopteri; order Uranoscopiformes; family Ammodytidae; genus Ammodytes; species Ammodytes dubius. The sequence continues at coordinate 29,635,524 of CM047509.1, forward strand.
GCACAATTGATATAAGTATAAATATAGGTAAAACTGAAATTAAAGGCATTATTAAGCAAGCACTGATGAGGAAATGGCAAAAGCAGTGGGAGGAAGAGCGGAAAGGAAGATGGTTTTACAGAATCCAAAGGCAAGTGGGAGAAATGAGTTGTGGAGGGAAGAACAGAAGAGAGGAGTCGGTCCTATCACGACTGAGGTTTGGGCACACTGGTCTGAACAGTACACTGTTTTTAATTGGGAAACACGAGACAGGCAGATGTGAGTGTGGGCAAGAAGAAACAGTAGAACATGTAGTAATGCAGTGTGTGAGGTATGAGGAAGACAGAAGGCAGATGAGGGAAAAGTTCAGAAAAGAAAAAGTACGTTTTGATTTAATAGATATTTTACAAAAGAAGTCCAAAAAATGTCATCAAGTTCTATTTCATTTTCTTAGTGTTACCAATTTGTTTTTGAAAATATAGCTTCGTATTTGAAGTAGTAGGCTATTATTTTTTATTTATTTTATTTATTTATTTATTTTTTTTTGAAGCGAGGTTGTCAATTACACCACACTCCTTACCAGTAGATGGCGGTAATGCATCTAAAAGTTGTTTGCCAACCGCCAAAAAACAATATACAAGAAGAAGAAGAAGAAGAAGCTGTGTGACGTTCTTCCTGTTCCGTTCTGTTGGTTAATATCGCGCTAGCCAGCTAGCTGCTCTTGCTGCCGTCAATGTTGAGACCATTTCACCAGCAAAATGTTTAAAACAGGACATTATAGCACAGTTAAAAACAAGAGAATCAGCATCCGCTACATTAAACATGAATACTAAGTGCTCATAGTACAGGAGTTACGTCTCCAGCGAGAGTATGGATTACAACAGTTAGCTGGGACTGAAACAGACACCCCCTGCTCTTCTATATCAGGTAAGTCAATACAAATGTTTTATTCGCCTACTTCGTTACCTAATGTTATGTTTGTGTTATTCAAAGGATTATGTTGGTTAGAAAATAGCTTAAGTCTTATCTGAATGATAATTAGTATATGATAAAAAATGTTTAACACGTGTTTGTTTGTTTGTAGCCTATATATTAAATTAGACTGGCATCTGGTCAGCATATGAGGTAACAGGTTAGGTGTTACTGTTAACATTATTTTAGTGGAAATGTATAATTTATTTGACTATGTTAATTAATGACTAACATGATTTTTATGTGATGTGTCTTTTGTGAATAGATTTGCAAGCTACGAACACCTGATGACATTTTGGAGCCTTGCATCAATAAAATGGTCTGGGTCTCCATAGCCAAATCAGCTGCCGAAAGAAATAAAGTTGTCACACCTGCACGTCCTTCAATGGTGCTTTGTTGGTAGTTACATACGTTATAATACATAAACAAGATGTCATTGTATTTGTGTAGACTTAAAGGCTAAACTAGCGACTCAGTCCCCTCAAATACATCAGTGTAATTAAGTGACTGTTTTTCTCTATTTTTAGGTGCACATGAACTTTGTACAACATTTTGTCAAAATCAATGAATATCTCCTCACAATATGCTACCTGTCCGTACTGTCTGAGCGCTGAAAAAATCTGATGTTGATACACAGCCTACATGCTGTGTTTTCGCACATCATTCTTTTTAGTTTTAGTTTTATGTTTCTGTGTACCTTGTGTTAATGTGTATGTTTTACTGTACTGCTGTGTGTCGGCCATGACCCTCTTGAAAAATACCTTTCAGTCAGAAGAAATGGATTAAGGGCAGTTATATTTGTTTGATTGCAATGAGCCTCATGAGAGACTCTGCTTCTGTTCCACATAGCGAGTCTCAGAGCTATACATCTGAACATATTTAGTGGGCTTTTTCAAAAAGCTCCAGCTC
>CM047509.1:29642383-29649883 GCA_026122265.1 Ammodytes dubius
GTCCCCCTCCCGGGCCGGGCCCAGCAGCAGACCCGGGTTCGATTCCCACCCGCGGTCGTTCTCTGCATGTCACTCCCCTCTCTGCCCCATTTCACCTCTGTCTCTCTGCACTATCAATAAAGCATAAAAATGCCCAAAAAATATCATTAAAAAAATAAAAAATAAGCTTGCCTTGCTTTGCCCTTCTAGGAGGCTTCTAATTAAGGTCACTTGGTACAAAATATACCTGCAAAATATACCTAAAAACAGCTTCTTATCCAGTAATGATAGCACTCAATTCTCTCATTTAAACAACAATATTGAGGACTTTTGGAGATTTTATGTGGCCTACTGTGGTAGTTCTTTAAGTGTCTTGCCTATCTTTTTTTTTTTTTTTTTTTTTGTCTGTTGGTGAGATTTGAGATGTGGCAGGGAATACTAGGGATGCACTGTAGTGTTACCCGAACGCAGGATGCAAAATAAAATTCCACCAACCCTAGTTGTGTGGCACATAAAGTTCTATTATATTTATTTTCAATTGCACAGTATGTTGACTTTTTTATTTTTTTATTTATTTTTTTATTCCCGGTGAAGGGTTTTTACTGGGAGTTTTTTCTCAGCCGAGCTAAGGGTGTAAGGGCAGGGTGTCATATTGTATCATATATCATATTGTATGGAATGTAAAGCCCACTGAGACAAATGTATTTGTGATTTTGGGCTGTACAAATAAAACTGATTTGATTTGATTGACAGCCCTTTGTTGTGTGGTCCACAGTATGGGATGACCCCTCTGATGCACGCGGCCTACAAAGGGAAAGCCGACATGTGCAAGTTACTGCTGCAGCACGGAGCTGATGTCAACTGCAACCAGCATGAGCACGGATACACCGCACTCATGTTCGCCGGACTGTCAGGTAGTGTGTGTGTGTGTGTGTGTGTGTGTGTGTGTGTGTGTGTGTGTGTGTGTGTGTGTGTGTGTGTGTGTGTGTGTTGTGTGCGTGCGTTAAGAGTGAAGACATTTTGTCCGTTTCTAATTTCAGGACAGGCCTTTAAAGGACTGTTTGAGGGTTAACACGATGTTGTAAGGTTCAGGTATAAATTAGGTTTTTGTTAGGGTTAGTGTAAGGGTTGGGATAAGGCATATCATTTTGATGGTTAGTGTTAAGGTAAGGGGCTAGGGAATGCATTATGGGTGTCAATGGGTGTCCTCACAAGTATAGCCGTACAAACGTGTGTGTGTTTTCACTTGTGCATGTGTGTGTGTTTTCACTTGTGCATGTGTGTGTTCACTTGTGCGTGTGTGTGTGTTCACTTGTGCGTGTGTGTGTTCACTTGTGTGTGTCCACTTGTGCATGTGTGTGTGTGTTCACTTGTGCATGTGTGTGTGTGTTCACTTGTGCATGTGTGTGTGTGTGTGTTCACTTGTGCATGCGTGTGTGTGTGTTCACTTGTGCGTGTGTGTGTTCACTTATGCCTGTGTGTGTGTGTGTGTGTGTGTGTGTGTGTGTGTGTGTGTGTGTGTGTGTGTGTGTGTGTGTGTGTGTTCTGTTCACTTGTGTGTGTGTATTGACTCCTCTTCCTGTGTGTGTGCAGGTAAGACTGACATAACGTGGATGATGCTGGACGCAGGAGCAGAAACAGACGTGGTCAACTCAGTGGGTCGCACCGCAGCACAGATGGCTGCCTTCGTTGGTGAGTCTGGATGTCACAACCAGTTTACTGTGTTACATCATAATATATTGTTTGTCTTACACTCATTAACACATGAAGTTCCTAAATTAAACTTCCAAATAAATGCTTTTCATTTTCATGTTCTAAAATAGAGAGGCTACAACTTAGATGGGTCTACTTGCTGTACTTTGGAAGACATGATTAGAGTTAAGCATTATACTGTATAGGCTTTTTTCACTTTCAGATGAAATTCAATTTCTAATACATTTTTGCTAAGGTATATGCCTTAGTGTTTGATTTGACTGGTGTACTGTTTTAGTCAATATTGTAATAACGTTTATTTTGATATTTTCATTTGTTTTACATATTTATATAAGTAATTTAAATGATACACAGGGTCTCGTTCCCAAGATAATCTTATTTCAATGCCAATCGTTACATAAAATAACCCTCCTCCTCTTCCGTTTCCAGGACAACACGACTGTGTGACGGTGATCAATAACTTCTTCTCGCGGACGCGTCTGGATTACTACACCAAGGCCCAGGGTCTGGAGAAGGAGCCCAAGCTGCCCGCCAAGCTGGCAGGACCCCTCCATAAGGTCATCATGAGCACCAACCTCAACCCTGTCAAGGTAGGACACAGTCTCTTTTTTTATGTTTGAAAGAGACTGTGATATAAGTAGTAGTAATTTATGTTGGTCCGTATCCAACGGTACTTACTTTAATAAGTACCCCATCCTATTTTATCCAGATGGTGATGCTGGTAAAGGAGAACCCTCTCCTAGCAGAACCCGAGGCTCTGGAGAAGTGTCGCCGCGTGATGGAGCTGATCTGTGAGAAATGCATCAAGCAGCAGGACATGAACGAGGTGTTGGCCATGAAGATGCACTACATCAGCTGTGTGCTGGGGAAGTGCGCCTCCTTCTTAAAGGGCCGCGACGAGAAGCTGGACGCACTAATCAAGAGGTGAGGGGCTGTCGATTTTAAAGGAATACTTCACCCGTGTGTGTGTGTGTGTGTGTGCGTGCGTGCGCGTGTGTGCGTGTGTGCGTGTGTGCGTGTGTGTGTGCGCGCGCGCGTGTGTGTGTGTGTGTGTGTGTGTGTGTGTGTGTGTGTGTGTGTGTGTGTGTGTGTGTGTGTGTGTTCTGAAAAAGGTATTTACATGTCCTGTATGTTTTTGTAGAACAGGTAACATGTTTCTACAAAGGAATACTTCACCCATACGGAACCGGCGTTCTATCATTATAACATCGCTATTATAATATAATGAATGAGGTTTTTCTTCCCTCAGTCTTCCCTTGGCCCAGCTGTCCTGTTAATCCTAACCCTACATTTTCCCATGTGTGATGTCACGCATGGGAAAATGTAGGGTTAGACAGTGAGATCATAAAACACTCTTTCTGCCTTTTATGGGCTGATTTATATATGTAGTCTTAGTGAAATACAATTCCAATGAATATTCCTGATTTTACTTTGTGATGGCCATTGTAAATATCCCTCTCTTTGTGTGAGGTCAAAGGATAACATAATCAATATCTGAGTGTCTTATTGACAAGAAAAAAACTAAGAGTCGGAGTATGACTAGAGCTTTATCGGTTTTTAATATCCTTATCCTTAAAGTTGGGGCGACTGTGGCTCAGTTAGTAGAGCGGGTCGGCCGATGATCAAAGGGTTGGAGGTTCGATCCCCGCCCTGCCACTTGTGTCATAGTTGTTGTGTCCTTGGGCAAGACACTTCACCCACCTTGCCTCGTATGAATGTCGATAGTTAGCCTGTTATCGGTGTATGAATGAAACAGGTCTCCCTTGCAAAAGAGTCTTCGGTCTCAATGGGATATACCTGTATAAATAAAGGTTAAAGGTGCAGTGTGTAATATGGCATCATCAAGAAAGTTCTACAAAGTTCTAGAATGCAACACTCCCTGGGTAACCCCACCCCTTTCGAATAATAACAGAAGCTACAGTGGCCTTCAAGGACAAGAACAATTCTAAATTTTAAACAATGCTCCTGATGACATTCCAACTATGACACTTTCAAGATGGCGGCACTAGGCCTTGGTCCAAAATATGCAGAAATATGGACATATATGAGACCCTTTCTAAGGAAAAAAATAATAATTCAAAACATTTTCTTCAGCTATTATGCACTAAATTAAATGTTCTTATGGATATTATAATTACTTTCTACAAAATCTGCTTGGAAATAAAACCCAAAATTCTACACACTGCAGGTTTAAAATGTTTAATTTCCCTTGCCCCCTGTCCCTGCAGTTTGCTGAAGGGCCAGGACAGCGATGGTTTCCCCGTCTACCAGGAGAAGTTCATCAGAGAATGTATCAGGAAGTTCCCGTACTGTGACGCCACGCTACTGCAGCAGCTAGTCCGCAGCATCGCACCCGTAGAGATCGTGAGTTTAATTTAATTTTTTTGTTTTTTTGTTATTATGACGTTAATTGGACATATATATTTTCATTTATTTTTTGGTATAAGAAATAGAAAAAAAATTAAGATAAGACCGAGATCTTAAGCAATATACAAGCAACAAATGAGTAACTCTCTTAAGTCTGGAACATATTATATTATCAAGCAGTGGAAAAACTAGGCTCTGGTGATGTCTTTTTAAGATACTTTACACTGGTGTTTCATCTTGATATACAAATGTGTGGTTTGTTGTGCGATGCCTAATCTATTCTCTATTCTATTCTCTATTCTATTCTCTTCTGTCTTCCCCTCACCCCAGGGTAACGACCCCACCGCCCTGTCTGTGCTGACCCAGGCCATCACCGGGCAGGTGGGCTTCATGGACGCAGAGTTCTGTACGGCCTGCGGGGAGAAGGGGGCAGAGAAGAGGTGCTCCATATGTAAAATGGTGAGTCTAGAAATGACAGCAAACGTTTTCTGCTTGTTAGGTGAGAAACTAAAACAAATAGGCTGCAGATGAAGTTGAAATAGGTATCATCCGGTAGAGTTTTGGCAAAGGTTTATACGAACAGGAGGAGGAGCAGAGAGGAGGTGCTCCATATGTAAAATGGTGAGTCTAGAAATGACTGCTAATATATGTGCTTGTCCAATAAGTTCAGTGTTTCTTTAGATGGCAACTTATAACCATTCTTCAATTGATATATTTTATTTTTTGAATATACATTTTGTTTTAGATATTTTAAGGCTTTCACTTCATTTCAACTTTGCCATTTTCTTTCATCATCATTTAACAATGAAATTTACATAAAAATTAAACAATAAATGTAATGTAGTAAAATTCAAAAAAGTTCAATTGAAACCTTTTTTTTTTGGGTTTCTTTTTTCCGTTTTGTTTATGCCTTTGGATCAGTGACATCATGTCAAATTATTGAGTAAATGTTATTATTATTTATTTTTTTCATTCATATTTTTACTTTAGTAAAGGCTCGCATTTGGGTGACAACGTTGCCATTGTTTTTTGATCCTCATTTAACAATGCAATTTCCTTCCATAAATATATAAAGAATGAAATGTAATACAATGCTTACAAGTTCAATTTGAAGCTGTATTTCTTCTCTATTTAGTTTTGGAGCTGTTAATAATAAGTTAAATGGTTAAATAATGTAAATATAATTTTCTGTGTCCCCAGGTGATCTACTGTGGCCAGGCCTGCCAGAAGCTTCACTGGTTCAGTCATAAGAAAGTCTGTAAGAAGCTGCAGGACCAGAGAGAGAAGCAGGAGGAAGAGTCACCAGGCTCAGGCTGCAGCAGAGCAAAGGTACAGCAACTATAGAAGAGACTAAAGCCCCTATCTCACTGGGCTGCGACTGTTTGCGACAAGTTGGAGACTGCATTCGCAAACGAGTCTCTAAACTGTCTCCAAACGTTCGCGGAGGTCTCAATTTCCTCGCATGAGTCGCAGAGCCGCGCAGTCCTGTCGCATGAATTTTGAACATGTTCAAAAAAAGTGTGCGACAAATCAGTCTCAAAATAGTCTCAGAGTCGTCGCCGGTGTGTTGCACGCGTTGCAAACCCTTCTCAATTTAGTCTCCGCGAGTCAGAAAGTGCGAGAAGTGTGAGACAACTTTGCGAGGGTTTGGCGAGTGTTTGGCGACATATGCACTTATTGGAAGTTAGCTACCAGTAAATGAAATGTAATTAAATAATAATAACTTCACTGTGTGTGTGTTTTCAGAGGAGAGTGAAGCGGTGCAGGAGACCACAGACTCCATGAAGGATCTGTCAGTGGAGAACAGTGAGGTCGACCCCTCGGACACTGGGTTGGAAACCCCAAACTCAACCTCCATCCCAACCAATGACAACTGAGGAGCACCGAAAGAGTCCAAAATACATCCACACACACACACACAGACAGAGACACATACACACACACACCAGAAACACACACTAACACTCTCTCTCACACACACACACACACACACACACACCAGAAACACACACCAGAAACACACACACACACCAGAAACACAGACACACACTAACACACACACACACACACACACACACACAGACACAGACAGACTCACACACACACACACACACACACACAGACACACACACACACACACACACACACACACACACACACACACACACACACACACACACACACACACACACACTGAGAAACCTGGCAGTTCGACTTAAAAGCCAAGGACAAGGACTGGTCTGGCAGGAGATACACAAATAAAATAATATTTATTCCCAAACATGAGAGACTGTCACAGACGCAAAGAGACACTAGAGGTTTGTGCCAAGGGCGGCCATCTTGTTATCTTTCTTTTGTCTTTTTTTTTTTACTTGTTAATTTTTTTGAGATGATGTCGTGATATGTGAATGTGAAACATTGGTTGCGTTCCGAATCGCATACTCTTTCTCTTTTCTATTCTACATACTACATCCGACAATAAAAATAATCTAGTTAGGATGCAGTAGGCATACTATTGGGACATACTTTTCTCTCTTATTTCATCATAACATTGCGCCTTGATCTTGCCTCTTGCTTTTATATCCGTCGCATCCCCGTTTGTTTTCATATGGAGGCTTCGTCGATGTTACGTCACTTCACGTGCGCACTGGATTGTGGGTCAGAATCGCCCAAATAGGATGCACTTTTCAACACTAACAATCTTGGCCGCATGAAGTAGGACATCCGGGTACTTCTAACCATCCTAAATCTGGCCACAAGAATCGGGACATCCTAAATCTTTTTTCTACATACTATATAGTAGAAAGTATGCGATTCGGAACGCAACCATCGCGTAGGCTGATGTGTGTTTGTGGGTAGAAGTCACCAGAAGGAATCGTGGGTAATAATGATATATATGAAAAGTCAACGGTTCACGTCAATAATGGAATTCTCTGCCTTAAGAACCTTGTAGAAACTTGTGTGGGGGGAAGAAGTGACTGTAGTGTGTCTGTGTAGCCAATCAGTTTGTTTGCAATACACCCTGCGTTCCAAATCACATACTCTTTCTTCCTACTACACTACATACTAAAGTACAGGAGAGTTTAAGGGCCACAGGAGAGGAAAACAATCAGATAAAGAAGATTTATTTTTCATTATGTCAAGAAATGTCCAGAATAAAGACGAATGCTCCAAAATGCTATTGGAGTTAGAGGGGCATTTATGTATTTTCAGCCTACTACAATTGACTTGCATGTATTGGGACATCCTAAATCTTTTTCTGGCATACTAGATAGTAGGGAAATATGGGGATTGGAACGCAGGGACTGTCTTGATTTGCTATCGGGACGTTTGTTTTGTACTGATAACCTCGTGGTTAATTATGAGTGGATAGCAATGGCTGCACGATACTGACCAAATAATGTATATTTTTAAATAATAAAAAACAGAACAGCATAAACA
>CM047509.1:29654883-29682383 GCA_026122265.1 Ammodytes dubius
CAGCTGTGAAGAGGTGAGGTGTCAGGTGAACAGGTGAGAGCGTTTACAGAAATCATCTAAGAGCTGAGACGATCATAAAATCATGTAGTGGACTTTGGGTGGTCAGAGTGGCAAACATAACATTTTAGAATAAAAGACAGAAATTTGTCTTTTCGCATATCACCATGGAGGTCATCGTCACTTTCTCTCCCCCATTATCAGGCAAAGCACAGTAAAAAATAAAAAAAAAATAAAAAATAAATATATATATATATATATATATAAATATATATATATATATATATATATAAATATATATATATACATATATATATATATATATATATATATATATATATATATATATATATATATATAAATAAAAGTAAATAAATAAAATGCAATAGTAAAAAAAGAAAGAAAAAAAATATTCAAATTAAAAAAAAAAGAAAGCCTCCAGGCCTGTTGGTATTAGAGCCGGTTCAGAGCTGGAAACAGGATCCTTCCTCTGAACTGAGCCGCTTCATTAAGAGATTCACTGATGCATGAGGTACAGACAGACACACCAACCCCCCCCCCCCCCCCCCCCCCGTCTAAACCTCACTCACATTCTGTCTGAATACAGCTTGATTAGGAATCGCTCTCTTTCAACACGCCTGTGTGTGTTTTGCAGAAGCCAGGAGGAAGCTGACGTGCCCATGAGCAAGACACTGCACATACAACTACGGAAAAATTTGAGAGACCAGTCTGGATTTTTCTTAAATCTTTATCTCTATATTACTTGCTGAAAATGCTGTTATTGACAAAAAATGTATTGGAATTTGGTAGAAATTTTGTTGTCAGGAGTTTATATTATAAAACCAAAATGTTCTTTCTACTCTAAAATATGCCTATTAATAGTAAAACGAGAGACACTGAACATTTGGAGTGGTCTCTTAATTTTTTCCAGAGCTGTATGTTAGTCTAATCTATTTGAGTTAAGAGTTGGTAGTAAGATCTTAAAAGTATGTTGTGATTAGGATTTTTGTGATTAGGAATAAAACTGAAAGAAACATGATAGAATATGGGTTTTTCTTTATTATGTCATATGTGTTGTTTTTAAATAAGCAGTTTGTAATACAAGTACAAAAATATAAGCACTGCCACCCATTCATAACACTGTTGCAGTCAATACCAGCTTTGTCAAGAGGTAAAAGCAGTGGTCACACAATACAGTAGTTTGACTATTTTTTTTTATCAGAAATGCCCCAAACTTGTAAAGCTATGGTAAACATCCTTTCACTCTTATAGATTTCTCACACCTGTAGTTCTTGCTGCATTTTATCGCTTTACATGTGTATATTTTATGTTCTCTGTTAACAAAGCACACACATAAAAAATGATGTATAAAGAGCGAAATAGTATCCTTTAAATGTCACTGGTTCACCCCAAAAAACACTGGCCACTTCACCAACCTTTAAACATGTATATTTGTTAAGACCATTGCCTTAATTGTGGTTGATTATAGATAATATAATCACAAATAAATATAAATGAAAAGATAAAGCACTAAAGAACACACAGGAAGCACATGCAGGGGCAGGTAGCTCCTCTGTTGATGGATGGAGGTTAGAGGTTAGAGGTCACTGGGGCAGGAGGTGTGTGTTGCTATATCCCAATCCAGAGGACTATAAAGGCTATAGCCTATGAAGGCCGATTCGAAGGCCGAATGAGCGTTGTTAAACGAGACGGTCTCCGCAGGTCTCCGTTTACGAGCATTTCTCTGAAAAAAACGCAATGAATCTTGGGATATGTTGGGCCGCGAAGGATCCATCTGTTGCAGCCTTCAAACCGTGAAACGAAGGCTGCATTTCTCGGCCGCATATGAAGGAGCCTTGCAAATTGTTGCAAATGGAACAAGCCTTAACTAAGCTTTAACAAAAGTTAAAACTTTGACACTTACAGTATCTATCTATCTATCTATCTATCTATCTATCTATCTATCTATCTATCTATCTATCTATCTATCTATCTATCTATCTATCTATCTATCAGTTGAAATATATAATCACCACCCCCAATCTTCAACCTTTTCTTTTTTCTTCACATTTTATTTCTGTGCTTTTCGTATGTTTTTCTGTTGCATGTCTGTTCCCATCACTGTGCAAAAAAAAAGAATAAAGAAAGTAGAAAAAAAAGCATATCTCGATCTCTGCTGCTTCGATTTCTTTCAAGGTTGTCTCTCAAAAGTCCTTAAACGTCATAAAAAGGCAATACTTAAACTTGTGAGTGTCCCTTTAACGTTGCTATATAGAGATGAATTTAGAACAGAAAATAAACACATCTGTCCCATCCTCTGCAGCATTCATGAGTCACGTTTATTTAGGGGGGGATTTTCAGTCTGTGCCGGTTCCCTTCATGCCTGCAGAAGCTGTCCCACCAGGGCGGGGCTTCTGTCCCCAATCAGGGCTGACGTGATCTCAGCCAGCCTCAAAACTGACCTCTCCCAACGATCGCTGTCCTGAGAGAGAGAGAGAGAGAGAGGGGGGGATGGAGGGAGAGAGAGAGGGAGGGGAGGGAGAGAGAGAGAGGGAGAGAGAGAGGGAGAGAAGGGGAGGGAGGAGAGAGAGGAGAGATGGGGAGAGAGAGAGAGAGAGAGAGAGAGAGGGAGAGAAGGGGAGGGAGAGAGAGAGAGAGAGAGGGAGAGAGAGAGAGAGGGGGGGGGGATGGAGGGAGAGAGAGGGAGAGGGGGGAGAGAGAGAGAGAGAGAGAGGGGGATGGAGGGAGAGAGAGAGAGAGATAGAGATAGAGAGAGAGGATGAGAGAGAATAGGGGAGAGACAGAGAGAGAGGAGAGAGAGGGGGATGGAGGAGAGAGCAAGAGAGAGAGAGGGAGATGGAGAGGAAGAGGGAGAGGGAGAAAGAGAGGAAAGAGAGGAGGAGAGAGAGAGAAAAAACACAGGGAGGTCATTTGTTGTAAGAACATAAAATTACAGACAGACACGCTATATCGAACACGCCACCTCACTCCTGTCCTTACGTGCGGCTCAGCAGTGAGATCCTGCAATAACAAACGGAGACATCCCACAAACAGATTCACATTTGTTCATGTTTATCCTTCATTCCCTCCATAGTCACGACGCTAGGGTTGAGTCATCCGAATACTTGTGTGCGCTAGTGTTTCAGTTACAGGGGACCGCAGGCAGCATCCAGTTAGCATTAGCAGACGGTTGAAAAACTATCATGGACACAAAGCTAGACCATTCCCATCCCCTTGGTTACATGTTGTTCCACTTGTATTAATTGCAAAACAGATCTGCTAGGAAAGAGTTACAACATTGATGATTCAACTGGTAAAAAAAATAAATAAAAAAAATAAGGACTTTGGGGAAATTTCCATATTTAGCATCAGCTGACAATTTTACTTGAATACACACCACACACACACACACACACACACACACACACACACACACACACACACACACACACACACACACACAACACGCACCACACTGTCCTTTGAAAAACAGAAACATTCACAAAATACAGTATCTGCACTGTGTCTGAACTACCACAAGGATGCTTCTCATGAGAGGAAAATGCAGCACTATTGCTTTCCTGTTGGAGTCAGCTGTTAGGTTTAATAAACACACTACACAACATAGAGTGGCAATTTGAATACCACAATTTCATTGATTGCAAGAATAACATGGTGAGTGAGTGAGTGAGTGAGTGAGTGAGTGAGTGAGTGAGTGAGTGAGTGAGTGAGTGAGTGAGTGAGTGAGTGAGTGAGTGAGTGAGTGAGTGAGTGAGTGAGTGAGTGAGTAAATCCGGTGGAGGATTCTTCATTCTTCTTCCCCACCTCTTGGAATGCCCTTCAGAGCAACTTCAAAATGACCATTCTCCCCACTGTTTGTTCTTTTAAATCTATGATTTCTAATTTTCACCATCACCACTGCATTTGTTTTAACTGAATTCATTTTTTAAGCTCTTTTATTGTAATTCTTTATTTCTTTTGATGATTTTATCTTGCTAGGATTTTGTGTTTCTCTGTTTTATTCTATGTCACTCTGTTGTTATTGTTGTTGTTGTTGTTGTGTTTGTTGTGCGGTCGTCGGCGTTGTAAATGAGGGGAACCTCAATGCCTTTCGAGTTTGTATAAATAAAGGTGTTCATTCATTCATTCATTCATTCATGTAGGCTATCCCATGTTATTGTATGGCTCGTTCATTCAACAGACGGAAGCAATTTTCCAAACGGGACGGAGAGGGAATAAAAAAAAATCCCACAAAATTAAGGCACTTAAAAAAGTTTCTTTCTTTTACAAATGTGTGTTAGTCAAAGCCCTGCTCTGAAGCTTGTGAACCCAGGAAAGGCCCACACACACACACACACACACACACACACACACACACACACACACACACACACACACACACACACACACACACACACACACACACACACACACACACACACACACACACACACACACACACACACACACACACACACACACACACACACACACACACACACACACACACACACTACTTGGAAACTTATGGTGCATGATATTGGACAGAGCTACACCAAACCACACGCAACACAGGAGGGAGAGACCATACATTCTCTGTTCTTTTTAAAAAGGCGATTTCAACTGTTGTGGTTGTTTGGCTGTCGTGATTCCCTCTCTCCTCTATCTCTTTCTTCTCCTCTTACCGCCTGCGAAAGAGAGAAGAGAGGGAGAGAGAGAGAGAGAGAGAGGGAGAAGGAGGAGGAGAGGGCTAAATGCACTTTTAATGGTTCTCACTCCCCTGACTCTATTCCTTAGGCTATACAGGAGACTCCAAACTTTGATTTTTTTTTTTAGTTTTCTTGATGAGGCTGAAGAATGGCCTGTTTTCTGTCTTTCAAAGAGGCTGCAAGTTCAAGGAGCTTTTTCCCTTTTGTTTTAACCACCGGGCCTATGTTCCTCACTTTAGATTTATGCTTCATACAATACCTGGACATTTTCATAACTGCAACTATGGACTTTAATAAGGCTTTTGATGTAGCAGCAGGCATTAGGGAGAACGAAAAAAATAAAAAAAAAAACGATTTTCATTTTTTGAGACTTTTAAAGATACACCCTGAGTTCCAAATCACATACTTCTTTTACTACACTACATACTAAAGTACAGAAGAGTTTTAGGGCCACAGGAGAGAAAAAAAAATCAGATAAAGAAGATTTTTTTTCATAATATCGAGATATGTCAAGAGTAAAGACAAATACTCCAAAACGCTATTGGAGTTAGTGGGGCATTTATGTATTTTCAGCACACTACGATTGACCTGCATGTATTGGGACATCCTAAATCTTTTTCTGGCATACTAAATAGTAGGGAAGTATGGGGATTGGAACGCAGGGACAGTTTTTTAAAAAGTTCATACCATTGAAAACTGAAATAATTTTTTTTAATGTTTACCAGTGAGAAGAGAATAACATAAGAAAGGCCTGGGATGGATTTTGGTTGCTGTTATGCAAGTAGCTTCACATACTTTAGCTCTGTACTCAAATACCCAAAACATTATGCTTACATGTGTGTTTAAAGGATCAATCTGTTTTGAAAGCCTTGGATCTTATTATTAGTTTTGGTGAAAACAGATTGTCTACTTGCCCTTAGATGGAATGTGTTGAAAACAGTTTCCAGCTGATATTTTAATGTTCCCATCTGACCCTGTAGAAGGGTCTTCCATACACAGTTGAGGGTTTTGGTTAAAGGCAAGGCAAGTTTATTTCTATAGCACAATTCAGACACAAGGCCATTCAAAGTGGTTTACAGGGGCATGAAATACATCAACATTAAAATACATCAAGTATAGAGTACACATTAGAAAAGCGAAAAGCTGCCTGCCTGCCTGCCTGCCTGCCTGCTGCCTGCCTGCCTGCCTGCCTGCCTGTCTGTCTGCCTGTCTGCCTGCCTGCCTGCCTGCCTGCCTGCTGCCTGCCTGTCTGTCTGTCTGTCTGTCTGTGCTCACTCCTATCTACCCAGGCCTCATAGTCCATTCACTCCTCTCCTAGCAGCGCAGACAGGGACACAGGGACAGGGACGGGGGGGGAAAGTGACGAGGTGTGAGAGCGAGGAGCGTGGAATCGGGGGCCTGAGCGTGGTGAATGGGAGAGAGAGACCCGGGACCCAGAGACTCCCGGAGCAATCCGTCCTAATCACAACCAGCGGAGTGGAGGGGGGGGGGGGGGGGGGTCGGATGACATGGATTTTTCCACACCGACCGACCGACCGAATGACTCTAAAACTGGAGTAAAGATCAGTGATTCCAGCCTCTGTGTGTGTGTGTGTGTGTGTGTGTGTGTGTGTGTGTGTGTGTGTGTGTGTGTGTGTGTGTGTGTGTGTGTGTGTGGTGTGTGTGTGTGTGTGTGTGTGTGTGTGTGTGTGTGTGTGTGTGTGTGTGTGTGTGTGTGTGTGTGTGTGTGTGTGTGTGTGGTGTGGGTGTGTGTGTGTGTGTGTGTGTGTGTGTCGTGCGTGTGCAAGCCTCTCTCTCTCATTGATTAAAGCAACACGGGGGATTGATTGAAGAAAATGATGGAATCCAAATATGATGATGATGATGATGATGCTTTAAATAGGTTGCAGAATGGTGGCATTCTTTTGTGTTTGTCAGCATCTAGAAAATTTTTCTTGACATTCATTTTAGATTTCCAATTGAATAATAAAACCCCCTTTGAAGAATCAAAAGGAATTTGAGTAAGAAGGAAAAACAGTGAGAGGTTTTTTCCTGTTTTTCTTTACGATGCACTAAAGTCATTGGCTTAATCACTACTAGTACTACAAGGCAATGGGGAGATGGGCCAGCAGTACATCTGCAAGCAGTCAACAAAATACTTGCCGATAGCGCAACGTTTGTCTACATATTCCCACAGAATATGCATAGGTTCATCAGTGTGTGTGTGTGTGTGTGTGTGTGTGTGTGTGTGTGTGTGTGTGTGTGTGTGTGTGTGTGTGTGTGTGTGTGTGTGTGTGTGAGGGGGGGGGGGGGGGGGTACAGCGAGCGTGAAATCAAAGTGTTCTAGTCAAATTCCTGATTGCATCTTATCATTTGTTTACACCGTGAGCAATCAGATGAAAGCATTCCTCCGACTGTTATCTAAAAGCAATTGCATCTTCACACGGAAAGTTTTTGCTGAAAAGAGCCACAGGGGAGGATGATAGATGTGACGATCATCGGACGATTACCGTCCAACCCAAGTGCATTGATGAGAAAGACCCTGAGAAAGTCACGAGAACCCGGGGTAAGTTGGTGCATATTGAAGACAGCTACGTTCATTAAACCACAGCTAATGACTGCACTAGAAAGGGGGTCTGCTTTCCTTATACGCAGAACAAAACACTCAAGCTGGCACACGAAAAAGCTAAAAAAAAAAAAGGCATATCAAGCTCACCAAGGAGGATCAAAGTTTTTAAGCCTGTCTAAGCCCCGAAATATTTGAAGGGCCCCGGAATTATTTCCACTCCAGATATGCGGCCTTTTGAAATATGAATCATAAACGCTCCATAAAATCAGTGTTATTAAATCAAGTAGTTGCTTGCACAGTGGAACATAAATAACGACTGAAACTCTCCGTGGCACAGCTTTAAGTCGTCACAACTGCCACTCAAGGTCTTCAAATGTGGTCGAGGGAAAAAGGCCACGACAAAGGGGCTAGAATTACTCAACAGCAACAAACTCCGAAAGGGTTTTTTGAAAGACATTTGCATATCGTAACTGCTTTCAGAAGTGAAATCTATACGAGCTAAGAGCGGCGGGAGCGTGTGGACTGATTGATGGAGGCTCGGGGGAAAGAGCCCGAGTTCACAGACAAACAGCTGGTGCCTCTCCTGACCCCGCGCTTTGCTTGTGTCTCTTTCCATTTTCACCAGCAATTTTTATTTTATTTAAATGTTCTATTTCTACTCATTAGCTTTTAAATGTTTTATTTCTATTCATTCGCTTTTCTAATGTGTATTATGTATTTTAATCTTGCCCCCTGTAAAAGCACTTTGAATGGCCTTGTGTCTGAATTGTGCTATAGAAATAAACTTGCCTTGCCTTGCTTTTCTTTCCACTTGAGGGCCATCCAAGAAGAATAAAGCAGCGTTTCTAATAAGAATTGTTAGGGGCACGCAAACATCCATGGAGAGAGACAGAAATACATGTGTTGGTACACACACAAGGCCGCATGCATGCACGCAAAGACACAAACACATGCAGAGATTCTTCATAAGCATATGGGTTCAAACATCGTACATCTGCGCCCCCTCAAACAATATGGGATCCTTCAAGGGGATTTTCATCTCATGTCTCCAGACCTCAGTCATCACAGCCCATGTCCTGCAGCATCGACTGTGATGCTTTTCCACTGTCACTGTGCCAGTGTCTCTTCCATCACAATATGGACATGAAGGAACTAGTTTAGTGAGTAGAGCTAAGGGCTTGAGCAGATTGGAGATCATACTGTTTGTCAGCGACTGAAGGGACGGATAACGATTGTCTTTCGATAAGATGTCCTATTAAGGCACCTTTAACTAACTTACTAAATAATCTCTTCTGGGGAGACATAGAGAGAGAGAGAGAGAGAGAGAGAGAGAGAGAGAGAGAGGAGAGAGAGAGAGAGAGAGAGAGGGGGGGATGACCTGCAGTAAAGGTCTACGGGTCAGATTTGAACCCGCGACCACTGCAACGAAGGCCGGAGCCGATATGGTACACACTCTTTCCACTTTGCCAACGGAGCGCCCAACACACAAACTTTTTTTTTAAAGAGATTTGTTTGAATTAAGGGATAGCTTTGGATGTTCACTACTGTTATTCATTTATTTATTTATTTATTTATTATTCGGACAATTACACACGTACACAATTTTCTCTTTGCATATTCACACATATTACTTTGTGTTATCGTCCGAAGGGTGGCAGGAGAAGCATACTTCGGCCATATCCCCCGTTGTTTAGTCGGTGTGTAGTCATGTAACTTTTTTTTTTTTTTTGGGTTGTGCATGACTAATGCCATTCTGTTTATGTGTATTCATATAACTAAGTGTATATGCTATTGCTTGCTTAAAGCTTGAAGGTTCTGCTATTTAAAGCTCCCCTAGACAGACAGCGCTGCGTGTAGTGACCCAACTTCTCCCCAACCCCCCTTGAGCACTTGGATCGTTTATCGACGATCCCTGTTAAACATGATTGGACGATTCTGAAAGATGAACCGATTGCCGAACACAATTAGTGATCACTCGAGGCGGAATATTTCTCACTGTAGAAGCGCGAGACAACATGAGTGGTACACACACACACACACACACACACACCACACACACACACACACACACACACACACACACACACACACACACACACACACACACACACACACACACACACACACACACACATGGATTGGTTTTCTAGCAGTCTACATAATGTATCACGTTTGGACAGATATAAAATATTACCTGAAGCAAAGGCGTAACTGATGAAAAACCACAAGCTGATTAGTCTGATTGATGTAGACATATGAGCCAATAAGCTCTCTAACTACTCACCTGTTTACAAGTGTGGGAATCAATCTCCACGTGTTACAAAGAGACATTTCTTCACGAGCCAAAGTCTCTCTGCCTTCAGTAAGAGAGAGGGGGGTATCTCATTTTATTGTATTTTTTAAGCCCTTGTTTTTTACGAGATTCACTTCAGCACTACTAGACGTAAGTGACCCTCACTTTCCACTTCACGATGATTAACTGCCACCAATCCTCACTTAAAGGTTTCCCCGGCCAAAAGTATCATCATTTATTCGCATTAGTGGAAGGACTATCACTCGTATAACCTATGCCATATTAAAACGGGGGAGAGCGACACATTTACATTTTGAAACACAACACTTTTTTTTTCCACTGACAAGCGGACTGAGAGCGCCTGCTACATCGATTAACTGACGCATCCAATCCCTTGGTGTCGTAGTTGGCATTTATATACTTCGTCTTGACAGATTTCACATTTAAAAATAGAGACTGTTATAGCAGCAAACAATATATGAACTGGTGTCAAGGGGGGGAAAATACCACTGGATGGGAGTCATAGATGGACTGAGTTCTGGGGGACTTTTGGTGGAGTTACATTTTTTATTTTTTACTTCATGCACCAAGAAACCGAGATCCCAGCCAAGAGACAAGTCATATTTTGACATTGAGGCGAGACCACCATGTCTGTTTGTGTCTCATATACGTACGTCCACCTTTCACGGCCATTATCTCCGGAAAAAAATAATAATAATCCGATACTCTGAACCAGAAATCTCAACTTCTAAAACACTTACATCAACTTAACTTTCCATAATCAATCCTAGCACTATTCCGAAGGTTATCACAGACAGAAATGTTCATATGTTGGTAATTGTTCTTAAAAACATCCTGAAAAGGCATTTTTAAGACCTGAACATATATTATTTTGATTTATTAAATGGAAATAAGGCTTTATCCAAAACCTGTTCTGTGAAATCTTTGGACACTAATATGATGTAAAATTTAAATAAAGTTTTTATCTCTGGATTTATTTTTGTTTTGTTTCTAAACAGATGTACATTCATGCATAATTAATTAGATATTGCCAAATTTGCATATGTATCTGAAAAAATTGCAATACAAAACTGTCTTAATGTCAATAATCAAATGGCAGGGGGTGCCTTTAGCTCAGTTGGTAAGGCGTCCCCCTCCCGGGCCAGGCCTAGCAGCAGACCCGGGTTCGATTCCCGCCCGTGGTCGTTCTCTGCATGTCACTCCCCTCTCTGCCCCATTTCACCTCTGTCTCTCTGCACTATCAATAAAGCATAAAAATGCCCAAAAAATATCTTTAAAAAAAATAAATAATAATAATCAAATGGCAAAGTTTCATGATGATAAGTTACATTATTTTTTACCTTTTCCACCTGGAGTGTCCTGCCTTTAAGATGTGGTAAGCAATCTACCGAGAAGGTTTGTTTATGTTTACACTAACTGTGACGATGCGAGTTGCCTGGGCGTGCGCGGCACACACACACACACACACACACACACACACACACACACACACACACACACACACACACACACACACACACACACACACACACACACACACACACACACACACACACACACACACACACACACACACACACACACACACACACACACACACACACACACACACACACACACACTGGTCGGCTGCTGGCTCCGAGCCAGGCTTTTAGATCGCTGTTAACGGAGCTGTGGCTGTGTTCAAACACCAGACTCTTTTTCAGCGCACACACTCTATTGACAGGTAGCGGATGGTGAGTAGATATTCACTAATTTTCTCAAAAAGTGTTCTGGATGGGGCGCTCCGGTGACATAGTGGATAGAGCGCGTACCATATCGGCTCTGGCCTTCGTTGCAGTGGTCGCGGGTTCAAATCCGACCCGTGGACCTTTACTAAAAATAATGTTTAAAAAAAAACTGTTCTGGATTACAATCGCTGAGCAAGTGACAGCATTGTTTTAATATATATATAAAAACAATGCGATATATATATAATCATTTGACTGGGCAGTAACTAAAAGCCCAACGTTCTGAATCACTCCCATGTGTAAGAATGCACAAACACATGCAGCAGCCTTGTTATTCCGAATTTGCAACCGCAAGTTTATGGAATGGGACTTCAATCATTAGCTTCTATTTTTTGCTTACTGTTTAAAGGGGAGGTGGGGGGGGGAGGTTGACAAGCCCGTGCTGCGACAGGTCTTTGAAACACAGAGCAAAGAGAGAGAGAGGGGGGGGGGGGGGGGGGGGCTGGGGGGAGAACGAGGCAGGAAAGCATCAGCGGACCACACAATAAGCAAATCCTTAAAACCCCTCTATACTCTTAAATGCCACAGTTGCAATCAACCTCTCAGCCACACAAGAAGCGACGCATGCTTTGAAGCTTAAAGGTTTCAGGCAATTAGGACCTTTTAACAGTGACAATTTGACTCTGTCGTTTCCCCACAGGTCCCCACAGCCCTTAGGACTGCTGTTGTAGAGGGGCTTCCACTTCTGTTCCCTTCATGAAACGCCAAGAGGTCCCACTCCTAATTGAAAAACAGCTTATGGAAAAAGCTTGGCCCGCAGCCCGACCCAAGAGAACTGGAAAGAGTCTTTAGAGTCACACCAGCAGCTACCATAACCAAAGTGGCCAAGGACATTTTAGAAGGGTTTATTTTTAACGGCCTCTTTTCATCATCCAAACCTTTAACTGTCCTTGTGTTCTTGCCTGTGACACGAGGGTGTAACGGTTCAAACGTTTGTTGTTCATCCACTTGAGGGCAGTATCATGACTAGGAATAAAGACCAGACACACAATCCTCCACCCTGGGAGTCTTTACTAAGCTGAAACCGCACCTAACGTGGCCACACACACACGCACGCACGCACGCACGCACACGCACGCACACACACTCACACTCAACACACACACACGCACACGCACACACACACACACACGCGCACGCCACACACACCACACACACACACACACACACACACACACACACACACACACACACACACACACTCACACTCACACACACCCTCACTTCACTGAGCATTACAGTGACTTCTGCTCTTTCATAGATGAAGTAATTTCTCAGAAAAAAAAAAAAAAAAAAAACTCTCCCCAAATGACCTGTGTTTGAATCCTAATGATACAATACAGCTCCAAACACCCAGCGCTTGGGCCGGGGAGAGGGGAGAGGGGAGAGGGGAGAGGGGACAGGGGATAGGGGAGAGGGGAGAGGGGAGAGGGGAGGGGAGAGGGGAGAGGGGGAGGGGAGAGGGAGAGGGGAGAGGGTAGGGGAGAGGGGAGAGGGAGAGGGGAGAGGGGGAGGGGGAGATAGGGTTTAGGGTTACAGGGCTCATGACAGCTCGTCCCAAAGCGGGTATTGTGGTCCTTATGCCCCTGACTGACTCCCCTCCGTGCATCATTGAAGACAGGCAGTAGCCCGGAGGTTGAACTGCAAAGAGAAGGGGGCAACAGGTCCGATTACTGGCCAGTCCAAAAGTCTGATTAGAGCCCCCCAAACTTTTACACCACTGCAGTCCGGCAGCGACACACACACGCACACACACACACACACACACACACACACACACACACACACACACACACACACACACACACACACACACACACACACACACACACACACACACACACACACACACACACACACACACACACACACACACAGCTCATTTTTGACCATTCAACCCGTTTGAAAAGACCCACTGCCTTCAGTCTTAGTGATGAATACATGATATAAGGAGCATGACAAAGAATTGTGGTAGAATGACTCAAACCTTTTAGAGGATGTAGAAATACCACATGGGGGAAAAACACCATTATGAGTAAAAGTTCTAGATTTAAATCTTCGCCCCTCTTCTATTTCTCTGTGTGACTGTGAGGAACCAGGAACAACAGTTTGTGTTGATTCTTGCGCCCGCCTACTAGTCAGTCTGGGTCCGCGGTATATATTCAAGGATTTTACCCGTCCAGATTTGTGGCGGGTTAATCAGCGAACAGAGGGAGTGGCTGAGATCAATGACGTGCGTCAGTTTCAGTTGTAGCGCACTACATACGTCAGAACCAAACGTTATGCGATTGGTTATGGCAGATCCAGAGTGGCACTGGGCAGATCCAATAGTTTTAAACTTCAACAGACACCCGCCTGCCTTCAAGTGAGTTAACGTTTGTCAATTGAGCGATTCCAGACCTTCTGTACAAATGAAATGAAGTACGATGGTCTGGTTGGACCAGGCTAGTTTCGGATCAGTTCACTGAAGAAGAAAACCCCTCAAAATCACATGCATTTAAGGATTTGAGTTTTTCAAAGTTCTCATTGTGAACTATTTTCATCATGCTGACACTCAAGGTTCAGCCACAGATATTAAAAATAGCTGAGTCCCAGCTGAACGACTGAGTAATAATATTATACTTCTTTTTCAGATGAAGCCTCGCCGGGGAATGTCTTTTATTGAATTTTGCAGAAGGTATTCAGAGTCGTTGCCCGAGTGTCTGTATTTTAGATACCTGTGTCGCTCCCACTCTGCCTCACTTCATCTGAAAAGGCGTTTGCAGTGTTGGAAAATGAATAAGTCTGTATCCCACCCTGCTTTTTGTGTGGCTGTGAATTCCCTAAAAACTTTCCAGCTAAAGAGAAAGGCAAACTGTTTCTATTGATAACTGCTTTTCAGAGCCCATTGAGAGAACAATCGCAGCCACACAACCCTTTCACGGTACACTGGTAGAGCTCTTTCAATGTGGGTTTCCAAAATATCCTGTCTGGGGGCCGTCCATTGGGCAAACATAGCAGTTTGTTAAGTCACGTCTAATGTACGACTATACTCTTCTGTGTACCCTCTTGAGGCACTGCAAACACCCCGCTAAGAATGGGACATCTAGAGGGGGTCTGTATTTCCACAGCATCCCCCTCGGTGAGAACTTTTTTTTAACAAGCTCCGGTGAGGGATGACTTTGTTTGATTTCAACTCAGCGACAGACATACCTCCAAACAGGGAGCCGAACAATGGCTCTTCAGTTTGAGAGGTATGAAAGCATGAAGGCATGGGTGGGATTTATGAACTTGGGACATGCCAAAATCCCACATGCGGTGAGAGAGAGAGCCCCCAAAGCAAGCACACACACACACACACACACTCTTAAACACACACACACACACACACACACACACACACACACACACACACACACACACACACTCTTAAACACACACACACACACACACACACACACACGCACACACACACACACGCACACACACACACACACACACACACACACACACACACCCTTCACAGAGGCCTCACTTTCTTATCACACTGTATCACTTACAACCCAACCAGGGGAGAGGAAAGTGCTAGTCTATATCCCGGGCCATCTGAGGTCAGGTGCAGGTGCAGGAATATTTTAACAAAACAAGACATTTATTACAACCTGGGTTTTCAGCACACACACACACACACACATCCTGGCCAAGGCTTAGTGCTCTCACTTCCACCCTTAAGAAACAGCCCGAGATCGTAATCGCAGCAGCAAACATACAAACAGAGGTGCAACACTGTGTTTTTGTAAATGCTGTCAAAATATCGGTGTACCACAGACTAAACATCGGGGGGGATATGGCCGGCAGTGTGGCTTGACAGATGGAGTGTGAGAAAAAGAAGGGACGGCTACAAGTAGCTGTGAGGGAATATATATGTTCACACGACACTCCAGGACTGTCAAGATTGGGGGCGCCCTTAGCTCAGTTGGTAGGGTCCCCCCCCCATGGGCCTCGGCCAGCAGCGGACCCGGGTTCGATTCCAGCCTGCGGTCGTTCTCTGCATGTCACTCCCCTCTCTGCCCCATTTCAACTCTGTCTCTACACTATCAATAAAGCATAAACAAAAAAAAAAATGCCAAAAAAAGATCTTAAAAAAAAAAAAAAAAGGACTGTCAAGATTGATTTGTGGTGTTTGAGTACAATACCAGATATATAAGTTATTGAATCTCATACCTTGGAATCTGGTTATTATTTATAACTTCATAAACTTCCAATTGGGGTTTCCATCGCAGAGGGAAATTTGATTTTAGCAGTGGGACCATATCCCAAAAACTCGCCAGACTTCAAAAAATGTTTACCAGCCGACTGAATCTTCAAACTTCTTAGGAGGAGCTGCAGTTGTTGTTACCCTAAGTCACAATATGCTTTTGGTCTTATTCAACCCTGTTTAGTTTTCCATAATGTTGTGGTACATTAGATCATTTTGTATATAAATATAACTGGTGATTTATGTTGGCGTAGCACAGTCAAATTTCAAATAAAGGCTGATGGCACATGCACATTTTAGGTGTGAGCTATTCGTCAAAATGTTATGTCAATACGTCTCATTGGAGCTAAAGCAACGTGACAAATTTAAATGGCCATATGTCTCTGAACCATTTCAAATTTTGTAAAAAAAGTCGTACTGACACAGAGCCCTAATGTTCCCGTAAAGGATTTATGTAGCCCGTAAAAATCATAACCATGGGAAGCCAATCAGCATAATTGCCTCTTACGTCATGGATGTTGAAGCACATATGGGTCCAAATGCAGATTTTAAAATTATTCTATTGAAAAAAAAAAAAAAAGATGATTGATTGTTTATCCTTGGCATAGTAACTTGTCTTCAAAGGGCTTTTCTAGCTTTCCAAAGAGACTCCAGGAGAAGATGAATTCACCAGCCTTTGTTGAACTTTTACCAGCACTTTGGGGCATCTGGTGGTATTTTCCCTGGTCTGAACATATTGTGTGCTATTCCACAGCTATTTTCCACCACACCCAGACCAGACAAGTGCGTGTGTGTGTGTGTGTGTGTGTGTGTGTGTGTGTGTGTGTGTGTGTGTGTGTGTGTGTGTGTGTGTGTGTGTGTGTGTGTGGTGTGTGTGTGTGTGTGTGTGTGTGTGTGTGTGTGTGTGTGTGTTGTGTGTACCAAGAGGTCTCTGCAAATAAAAGCACTAGCAGAGCAGGAAGGTGAGCGCCACAAAAACAATATTTGATGATGAGGAGGCCCGTTAAAATGAGAGCATAATCCCCGCAGAGCCCGTGCCTGTGTGTGTGTGTGTGTGTGTGTGTGTGTGTGTGTGTGTGTGTGTGTGTGTGTGCGTGTACGTGTGTGTGTGTTTTAAATGAGAGCATAATCCCCGCAAAGCCCGTGCTTCCCCACGACAAGAACTGAAGAGCTGTGTCGGAAAAACTACTGTGGGTGGGTGGTCAGAAACGGCTCAAAACACACAAGTGGCAAAACAAACATACACACATGTTTCGCCATAACTCTGAGTGATTGAATGTTTACAAACTAATCGTGAAGAGCTGGCTTACATTAATCTTCCATAAGAAACATGGCCGCCTGTTTGTAACACTTGATTCTCTAGTCTATTGGGACGTAATTTCAGAAAATTGTCTGTAAAGAGCTTGCTTGCGTCAAGTCACATCCAGTCAGACCACAGAGCAGAGTCTTTTTAATCTAAGGAAATCAAAGCTGAGTAAACACTGCTTTGGTATGTCTAATTCCTTGGGTTGAAGAACTCCAGCGGTCAAGTTTCACACATACCGACACACATCTGGAGCCCTCTCGGCATGGAAGATCAGGCTTGATATGCTGCACATGTTTCGCAGTGATGGCAGTGATATTGTCTCCAAGGCGCTGACCCTAACACTCTACAAATATATCACTTAAGGAGGGAGGAGGGAGGAGGGAGGGGGGAGGGGGGAGCGCTCGCCGGGCTTCCGTCTGTATGGAGATGTCAGGATCTCATCGTGTGTAGGCCAAGTTCTTCTCATCCCACATTTCCAGTGGGGTTGGGATGTTTAGTCAAGTTTTAAAGTCGGGAACAAAGACAAGTACTTAGGCAAACAGCAGGGGAGGAACAGTGTGAAGGGAGCAGGGTGGATATTGGCTTTTTATTCTGACACTAAGTGCAATAGATCCTGAGCAAGACATGGCCAAATCTGTCCGCCTCTCCCACAGACTTGTAGGTGGGGGGGGGGGGGGGGGGGGGGGGGGGGGGGGGGTGGCCAAAACAGCTTTACGAACTTCCATGACATTTCTTATCTGCGCTTTCGGGAATGTTTTGATTAACTTATCTAATGTTCTTTCAGTTGAGCATCACTTCTAAAAACAGCAACTTAATATCAGCAGTGTTTAATGGTAAATGGACTTATATAGCGCTTTATCTCCGTTTATCACAGACTCAAAGCGCTTTACATTGTTTTGTACACATTCACCCAGTCACACACACATTCATAACACGATAGCAGCAGCTACCACGTAGGGTAGGCTTAGCACTAGGGTGCTAAGTTAACTAAGCTAACTATCGGGAGCAATTCGGGGTTCAGTGTCTTGCCCAGGGACACTTCGACATGTGGCGGGGAGACGGGGGATCGAACCTCCGACCCTGCACACCAGAGGCGAACTCCCTACCACTTCGCCACTGCCGCCCCGTGTTTCTTTCTTCCATATTTAAAATGTCTCCTGAGCTGTAAATTGACTTACTGCCATCGGTGTATGAGTGTGTGTATGAATGGGTGAATGTGGTAAGAAATGTAAAGCGCTTTGGGGCTGAGAAAATCGGCTAAAAAGCGCTATGTAAGTCAAGTCCATTTACCATTTACACTAGCCAACAGCCATCCCCTTAAGGTCGATTTTTCTAATCATCTATTGGAACCGCAGTCGATGTAGATTCTTCAAGTTATGCTGTTAGTTTTTTTTTGTCAGTCAGTGGTCCCTGGATAAAAGCAAAACACTGATGTAATCATGCCATGCGGGTAGATGCTAGATGGCGATACAATTAAGAACAATTAAGCAGAACACCCTGACCGCAAGCACCTCAGACATGTTTTTTTTTTTTTACTTGTGCATTGCAGGGAACAGACAGACAAATCTAATTTTAATCTTTCTTAATATTTTCATCAGCTGTCTGCCCCGGCTACGTGAGGCAGGTGCGTCTCGAACCTCTGTGTAACCCGTAAACACGAATACAGGCAGAACACAGAGCTTTCAAAGAGCTACACCGGGCAGGGCTTTAATCCTAAATTTAAGCCTTCGACGGTTCTCGTGCCGACAGAAGGCCGAATATCAAGTCCAATGCACTTTTCTAATTGCCAAACAGTATCACGGATAGTCCAATGAATGTTTTGAACGGACAGATCGGATTCCGTTGAGAACATTTCCGAGTCGGGGACTTCCCAACATTTTAGTAATCTCACATGTCTCGTAACGTTCCCTAGTTGGAGAATGAGCGATGGTGATAAGTCTCTTGGAGCACATTAACGGTTGCAACGCTCTTTCATCACAGATAATATAACACCACTCTCTTATTCATCTGAGGAACAATTGTTGGATTTGCTCAGAGAAATAGTCGAGAGTGTGCGGAGACAGCAAGAGAGACGGCAGCCACCATTCATGATCTTCCCTTGACCTCGCCTTGGTTACGAATACAGAGGTGTCACAGCAAGAGCTTCAGTTCACTTGTGTAGGGTTTCACCTGTCTGCCTGTCTACCTGTCTGCCTGTCTGTCTGTCTGCCTGTCTGCCTGTCTGCCTGTCTACCTGTCTGTCTGTCTACCTGTCTACCTGTCTGCCTGTCTGTCTGCCTGTCTGCCTGTCTGCCTGGGTCGTCCCACAGAGGATAACCGGCGTATGTGTCAATTCCGTAGTTGGAGTGTGAGAAAAAGTGCGGAAAAAAAAAAAGACCTCTGGAGAAATCATTTTCCCTTGGCGGTTCATTTAGAAACATTTCTCCAGGAGTGTGTAATTCATTTTAAGGCGAATCAACTAAAGGACCAGATTTCAGTCGGTCATGGAAATGTGCAGTTGAAACCTGATTGTTTATGACTTTATAAACTCTGGCTCACTTTAACACTCTTTTTCTTGTTGCCAGTTCTAGGGAGCTCTGGGGACGGCAAGTCGGTCGATCAGCGGGTCCCACCACTTTGGTTCCAAATGAAATATCTCAACAACTATTCCATGGAGCAATGACATGCTGTAGATTCATGGATAGATTTTTTTTTTTTTTTTTTTTTTTTTTTTTTTTTTTTTTTAAATTCTACTGACTTTTGGTGGTCCCCAAACTTCAACCAGCAACCCCTAGACAGTAAAAGTTTTAACTTGTATCGATATATCATTAATAATTGTGTACTTCTTTAGCGCCACAATGAGGTTGACATTTGTGATGAGTAAAATGTCTCAATAACTTTTGCATGGATGGACATTTTGGTACAATAATCCATGTCACCCTAATAACTTAGACACATCACTTTCTACCTACACAATCAAAGTTTGAACTTGTATCGAGGTGTGGATATATTTGATTGAATGACTTCTTCTTTGGTCACAATGAGGCAGTTGTGATTCTGAGTAAAATGTCTCAATAACGGCATGGATTGAGATTTGGTACACAAATCATGTCGACCTAAGAATGAATTGTAATATGTTTAACACGTAAACACATCACATTTCTACCAACACAATTATTGTCATGGTGGCATTGTCAGTGTGATAACTTTCAAATCTTTAAGTTTGTCATGCCTCACAATGAATCAGTGCCAAATAAAAGTATCTTCCGCAGCATTTTCGGGTTAGGGGAATCTATGGAGTATTTATGAGATCTATGAGTAGTTATCATGTGTAAAGTACTGGGTGATTGATTGATCCATGGAGATTAGATTACATTATGTATGAATATATACATTGGTGGAAAACTAAAACTATATGCCAGTCTTTGTTTTGCTCTGACAAATTTCTTGTTATTCTGTAACAATGACCAAATGAACTGAAGTGAACTGATTTTGCCCAACGTTTCACCTGTTCTTTCAATGCAATGCATTATGCCTCCCCATTAAGACAACTGGTTTATTCAGCAGAGGAAGACTATTGAATTTAGCCTGAGAGAAAAAGCACGAGTCTGGTGAAACAACAGAGACATAACCCTTCCCTGATCCACCTTTTTAAATTGTGTATTCACTTTTCTAATGTGTATTTCATTGCTTGATGTATTTTAATCTTGATGTATTTCGTGACCCTGTAAGCACTTTGAGTGGCTGAAGTGTGTCTGAATTGTGCTATAGAAATAAACTTGCCTTGCCTTGCCTAGCAGAGGACAACTGTTAAGTTAAGTTATCTTTATTTGTCAGTTGTACACGAGGCACATTGAAATTAGTTTTTTCGCATATCCCCTCTCAAGTTACCACACTTCGGAGGGGGTCAGAGCGCAGGGTCAGTCGCAGTACAGCGCCCCTGGAGCAGTTTTGGGGTTAAGTGTCTTGCTCAAGGACACAGTGGTAGAGATGGTGGGCACCGTAGACACAATACCAGCCTCTGCTAGTTTTACAACTAACACCCTCCTGTCCGGTGCCGGGGATCGAACCAGCGACCTCATGGTTACTGGTCGGCCACCTTACCTGTAGGCCATCCCACATCCTGTTGGATTTAGCCTGAGAGAAAAGGCACAGTCTGGTGAAACGAAGGACCTAGAGCCTCTCCTGATCCGCCTTGACCTCGGCGAGGGTACAACTCCAAGAGCTTCACTGGGCGTTGTAGTGTTTCACCTGTCTGCCTTCAGAGCCCTGATCTGAACAGGTTAGAGAGATAGACCTATGTCTTCTCCTTTTCTTTCTCCCTCCCCTCCCTTTCTCCTGTCTCTCTCTCTTTCTCTTTTCTTCCTCCCCTCCCCTCCCTTTCTCCTGTCTCTCTCGCTCTCTTTCTCTTTTCTTCCCAGCCGACTAATCTCTTCTCAGGTTTAGTATTCCCGGTCGGGGGCTCTTTTGAGAAAAGGAGGAAATATGGGGTTGGGTAAACATCAGGGCTCTCACTGCGGGGATTACAACACCCATATATCACCGTGACAACTCCCTTTTCAGTGGATGACAAGTGGCCAGGGACCCTGTGTGAGGAGGGATCTAATGACACTTCCTATGGCCGCTGCTGCTACAGACACTGATAGCCAATACCGTCACCGTTCACACAACATCGTGTCAGGGAAAATGAGGATCCGGTGTCTCCATATATTCTCAGCTCAAAATCTTTAGATTGAGGTTTGAGGTTTTTGTTTCACACATTATCACAAGCAGGTGATGTTTGGCTTGTGGGCATCTCGCAGAGGTAACAACACAAATGGAGAAAGACTCTAGAAAAGAAGTGCTTTGATCACATTTCCCTTTCAGAGAAGAGAGATTCTGCAGTTCATTGTTCATTGTGACTCCGTTTCACTCTCTCTCTCTTCCGACTTGATGAGGAGAAAGTGGCACGCACGGCGACGCACTCTCACTGCTAGATGCATTGTGCCTCAGCTGTTGGGTGTTACTCGGAATAACGCGAAAACCAAAAAGTCAGGCCTCGTTTCAGATAATCCATATTTTTATCCAAGAAGACATCAGTAAAGGTCAATGAGGTGGATCGTTTGTTTCCCCTCCAAACAGTTTTTTGGGACAAACAGAATTCCATGTGCTCATACATTTTAACTGTCAGAGGTTAGAATTAGATTATATACCAAATGGCTTGTACTTTTCCGAAGAGGTGGGTGCTTCCAACAATTCCTGAGAGTGGTACATAATGAGAGGCGAGGGACGGGACACTTAAAATGTCTCCATGGTTGTTCTTCTCACTGGTGTGCAAGTTGACAACAAACAGTCGTGTCAGAGCGAGAGAATGAAATCATTTCAGGGAGGAACAAAGGGGACTCAGAGTTTATAGGGATTATCTTTAACAAGGTTTGAATCAAGATGTTGAGAATACATAAAGTATTGATGTCATACAGCTTACTGGAATGAACGAAATATACGGGCGTAACCAGTCTAGTCCAGATGAATTCAAAAATCAAATTGCATATGTACGGTTGTCTAAAAAGAGAGCCAAGTGAACAGTATTATTTTAAGATGTGTACAAAATCGGGGTATTTGTAGTAATGGTCACTGGGTTCACTACCAGAGACATGCCATTGGGTTTATATCATAATACTTGGCGCATTCTTGTGAAGGCATCTTGAACTTTGCAACTTTCATTCATATAATAGATAATAATGACCCAAACACTTCTAAACTACAAGAGTCATACAAAATTCTCAGGACATTGGGGTAAATGTCTTCCGGATCAAAATTCAGAGACAGTGGCCGGCGAGGTAATCTAGAAACGCCATCCTTGGAACGTGGCAGCTAACCACTTGAGCACAGTTCATCCAATAAAGTAAAGCATCTAGACACAAATACTATTTTTATTTTATAAGACCTCAAAGCCTCACTGATACAAGTTAACCTAAAACCAGCACATTTCTATAATACGATATAATACAGCTCCGGAAAGAATTAAGAGACCAGTCTGGGTTTTTCTTCAATCTTCATCTCTACATTAACTTAATGGAAATGCTCTTAATGACAACAAATGTATTGGAATTTGGTAGAAATGTTGTCAGTAGTTTTAAACCAAAATGTTCATTCCACTCAAAATATGCCTATAAATATAAAATGAGAGACACTGAACATTTGGAGTTGGTCTCTTAATATTTCCCAGAGCTGTATGTACCCAGTTCAGTTTTTCTGACAATAGCTCCCTGATATTCAAACACTTCCCTCTTTCTTATTCCATCCGCCCCAGTGTTTTAAGCATTACTATGGTGATTATACGACAATATTATGTTAGACACTGTGAGAGTATCACCCATCACCCATCATCCCTAATCTCAGGAAGTGCGGAAAGGCTAATTGTAATTTAAGTGAAACATGATGCTATACATTAGGCTCACACTACCAA
Organism: Ammodytes dubius; assembly: GCA_026122265.1. NCBI lineage: Eukaryota > Metazoa > Chordata > Actinopteri > Uranoscopiformes > Ammodytidae > Ammodytes > Ammodytes dubius. The sequence continues at coordinate 29,678,212 of CM047509.1, forward strand.
GGACCACCCGTTTTCCAGGTCTTAAAGTTGCTTCCTTACGACTATGATCTTTTCCTTAACCTCGCGGCCACACACCCTCACACCTTTAGAAGCCCCTTTCAGTGCAACCGAAGCCTGATTTGTCTTGTCGACCACTGAGTAGCATTCAGCGAAGCAGTGGGGAGTTAAGTTCCTTCCTTAAGGGCCTAACCGCAGCGGTGTGATAATGACGGAGTACATCTAGTAATTTGTACACACATAGTAACAGTAGTCACAGCTCACATGGTCACAGGTTAGGGCTCTGGATTGTACATTGTTTTTGTTTTTGTTTTACCTCGTGTTGTTCCCAGTAGAGAAAAACAAACTCTACTCTTTATTTATCTTAAACCTGCAGTGTGTAGAATTTGGGGTTTTATTTCCTAGCAGACTTTGTAGAAAATAATTATAATATCCATAAGTTTGTTTAATTTAGTGCATAATAGCTGAAAAACATTTTTATATATTTTTTTCCCCTTAGAAAGGGTCTCATATATGTCCATATTTCGCATATTTTGGACCAAGGCCTAGTCGCCGCCATGTTGAAAGTGTCATAGTTGGAATGTCATCAGGTGCATTGTTTAAAATTTAGAATTGTTCTTGTCCTTGAAGGCCACTGAGCTTCTGTTATTATTGGAAAGGGTTGGGGTTACCCAGGGAGTGTTGCATTCTAGAACTTTCTAGAACTTTCTTGATGATGTCATATTACACACTGCACCTTTAAATTAGAGCAGCAGCAGCATTCAAGATTTTTTTTTTAAATTAAATGTGGTTACTGCAGTTAGTTTGTTCAGCGTTGCATCTACACTTCAAACTTAATCTCCAGCTTTTTCATATGTAGAGATATTTAACGTTTCTATAAGAATTTAACAATATTACTGATTGTATTTTCTTCAATACACTTTACCTACAAACATAAAAGTCACATAAAGCATGGTACTTTTTCCTTGATTTCTATTTTATGACAACTATACATATTCACCAGTCCAGTCTGTTCAGTGTATGTTCATCGAACCTATAGAGCAGCTGCGCAAAACTTAAAGGAATACTTCACCCATACGGAACCGGCGTTCTATCATATAAAATCGCTATTATAATATAATGAATGAGGTTTTTCTTCCCTCAGTCTTCCCTTGGCCCTAGCTGTCCTGTTAATCCCAACCAAGTGAGACCATAAAACACTCTTTCTGTCTTTTCTCAGGCTAGGATGAAACCGATTTCTAAAATGTTTGCACATTTATACTACATAGGATCTCAGGTTCAATACACCTTCATATTTCCACCGGTGAAGTACAGTAGGTCTTTAACACAGCCTGAATTTGTCTCACGTTCTTCCTGTGAGGTGAAAACAACATTTCACACAGTCAGAGAAAGCATTATAGTACAATCATCTGGTTCAAAAGATTAAGCCAAGCCAACCTCACTAGCACAGAGCTGAGAACAAACACAGGTTGCACTGCTCCCGTTTCCATTACCTTTGCTCTAATGTAGTTTTGTGGTTTAGGCATTTTGAGGCAATATTCTGGCAACTTTTAGGGCGCGGTGTTAGTTTCATCAGTGCTTGACAACATGATAAACTCTCTCCCATGCGTTCCAATCCCCATCTTCCCTACTATTTAGTATGCCAAAAAAGATTTAAGATGTCCAATACATGCATTTCAATTGTAGTATGCTGAAAATACATAAATGCCCCACTAACTCCAATCGCATTTTGGAGTATTCGTTATTTTATTTCTTGACATAATGAAAAAAAAAACTTCCTTATCTGATTTTTTTTTCTCTCCGTGGCCCTAAAACTCTTCTGTACTTTAGTATGTAGTGTAGTAAAAAGAAAGAGTATGTTGAATTTGGAACGCAGGGTGTGTGTTGTGTCGATGTGGAGCTGCTTTGTACTGAGTGTAGAGTCGCATAATGAGTTCAGGCATTTCTCATCTCATTCCTGCCGCTGCTGAAGCTCGTAAACACTTCAATTAGGGAAGAATTCAAATCCAAACACACAATCACAAACTTGCATTACGATGGATAAACACTTCTGTAATGAAAAATGGCTAATGGTGTATTGAAGCTAACACAGAATCTGTATCGTTACAAACCCTGCGTTCCAATCCCCATACTTCCCTTCTATTTAGTACGCCAGAAAAAGATTTAGGATGTCCCAATACATGCACGTCAATTGAAGTATGCTGAAAATACACAAATGCCTCACTAACTCCAATCGCATTTTGGAGTATTCGTCTTTATTCTTGACATTTCTTGACATAATGAAAAGAAAATCTTCCTTATCTGATTTTTTTTGTCTCTCCTGTGGCCCTAAAATTCTTCAGTACTTTAGTATGTAGTGTAGTAAAAAGAAAATGTATGTGATTTGGAACGCAGGGTAAGTGAACTGTCAAATGTCATAAGAAAAATAGGTTAAAAACTGTTGAAAGCAGCATAACTAAAAGGTTTTCAGTGGGATATTTGAGACTTCCAGACAGGGGAAAATTCAACCTGTTCCCGGCAATTCCTTTCTTTGCATGGAACAGAAAATGCAATCCAGACTGTTTTGTTGTGAGGGAAGACACGACACGTCATTTATTTTGTCCGTGTGACTAAGCTGCAAAACTCAGGAATTTTGGCCGTAGATTCAACATTTTTAACATCCAGAGGGTGAAGTTTGAAGTTGTTTGTGTTTGAGCTGAAGCAACGAACCCTCAATACAAATACAAAATAAGATAAACAATGCATTTTTAATGTACAAAAAGCCATTGGTATAGATTTAAAGTATCTTTCACTAATTTAACTGAGTGCCATTACATGCCTACTATGTGTGCATTATTGCCTGTAGCCAGTATAACAAATACAAACATATAATTTCAGTGCAATATTTCTAATATACTGTGCGGCCGATATTAAAAAGGTTAGTTGGCTAGCATCTTGAGGTATGAAGACAACCATCTGGGAAGAATTATTCTCATTATAACGACAAGCTAACAGTGATTTATACAAGGCTGTATTTGTGCTGTGTCCACCATCTCAACGATAACGATAGGCATTTTATCATGGTGAAACACACACACATAATCTCTGTCCGCTCCCTTCCCTGTGTTATCCAGACAGGAAGACTAATTAACGACATTAATCTCCATAATTCACAATAGAACCATGATGTCCGAAACATCCGATAGCTTGAATCAAACTCATGTGTGGAACCGGAGGCAGACAGACAGACGCACATGCCTCACTCCATCAGGAATACCAACAGCATATCGTTCTAATTACGACGGCCCTCGTTACATACGTCATGTGACCAAAACGCATGATGCCGAACCACTGACCACAAGACAGGCCTTCTCGTCCGGCTAATTCTTCAAGTTTTTATTTCTACAGAAGTGAATTAAACCTGCAGTGTGTAGAATTTTGGGTTTTATTTCCTAGCAGATTTTGTAGAAAGTAATTATAATATCCATAAGTACATTTAATTTAGTGCATAATAGCTGAAAAAAATGTTTTGAATTATTATTTTTTCCCTTAGAAAGGCCTTAGAAAGGGTCTCATATATGTCCATATTTCTGTATATTTTGGACCAAGGCCTAGTGCCGCCATCTTGAAAGTGTCATAGTTGGAATGTCATCAGGTGCATTGTTTAAAATTTAGAATTGTTCTTGTCCTTGAAGGCCCTGGGGTTACCCAGGGAGCGTTGCATTCTAGAACTTTCTAGAACTTACTTGATGATGTCATATTACACACTGCACCTTTAACACACAACCTGCGCAGACATGTTCCGTCCTGTTTATGTTGTTGTTTTTTTACCTTGTTTAAAGGTGCAGTGTGTAATATGACATCATCAAGAAAGTTCTACAAAGTTCTAGAATGCAACGCTCCCTGGGTAACCCCAACCCTTTCGAATAATAACGGAAGCTACAGTGGCCTTCAAGGACAAGAACAATTCTAAATTTTAAACAATGCATCTGATGACATTCCAACTATGACACTTTCAAGATGGCGGCACTAGCCTTGGTCCAAAATATGCAGAAATATGGACATATATGAGACCCTTTCTAAGGGAAATAAAAAAATAAAAATAAATGTTTCAGCTATTATGCACTAAATTAAATGTACTTATGGATATTTAATTATTTTCTACAAAATCTGCCAGGAAATAAAACCCAAAATTC
>CM047509.1:29687383-29692383 GCA_026122265.1 Ammodytes dubius
AATAAAACTTTGACTTGAATCTAACAACTGTCCTGTTTACAAAAAGTCATATTTACATTCACTTTTCAAATGTCTATTATTCTATACTTGATATATTTTAATCTTGATGTATTTCTTGACCCTGTAAAGCACTTTGAATGGGCTTGTGTATGAGTTGTGCTACATAAATAAACTTGCCTTTCCTTTCCTCGCCTTGCCATGTGAAAACCTTTTTGGCGCTGAACCAAAATAACAGGCGTGAACAACTCGGGGGTTGGCGTCACGTTTCCAGGTAGACACCAACTTCCCACAGCGAGTTCACACACGTTTCACTGTGACCGTGAAATCAGGTCAGACGGGGCAAGCAAAGAAAACTGTGTTTGATCTGTTCAGATACTCAGGAGAGTTTGCTGGCTTTAAAAAAAAATGCACTAAGTTGGGGCGCTCTGGTGGCGTAGTGGATAGAGCACGTACCATATTGGCTCCGGCTTTCGTTGCAGTGGTTGTGGGTTCAAATCCAACCCGTGGACCTTTACTGCAGGTCATCCCCCCCCTCTCTCTCTCTCTCTCTCTCTCTCTCTCTGTCTGTCTCCCCATTTCAACTATGCTAATAAAGCTTGAAAATGCCAAAAAATACTATTTAAAAAAAAATGCCCTAGTTGTGGACTTGTTTTCTGGTCTTGTTAAGTTAATAATATATGTGATGTATTCTAGATATTTGTTGAGATGCAATTTAGGATTTTTAATATTTTTTAGTATAGTTATAGAATGTTATTTATAATTTAAATCAACTACAGCAGTAGTGAAAGACCAGGTTTTATAACATCTTACAAGAGAGGCTGCAAACCACATATTTAAGTTGTGTCTATCATTTCTATAACAGAACAGAAACAGACAACCGACCCCTTGATGGGGTTGGTTGTCACAATGTGTCAGGGTGTTTTGATGATTAATGTCTTCTTTATTAAAACAAGTTGGAAACTGAGAGGGGTACACATTGCAAGCCAACATCTTAAGCTTCAATTTAAATATAGGAATGACTGTTGAAAGATGTTTTGGTGATGAGCAATTCAAACTGGAGTCAAAAGTGTGCCTACTAACCCCGTTCTCCCCTACAGTATAACATAACAGTGAAGGGGATAGAATAAAACAGATTGGTATAGTATAATAAAAGATAGAATACAGTAGAGTAGAGTATAAACATGTTGACAGTGAGAGTTGTGGGAACTCTTGACATGCCGTTGTCCTCGTGTGGCAGGGAGTCAATCCCAATAAAACCCGGCTCCAGTGTTTACATGTGTAAATCCGTGTGTGTGTGTGTGTGTGTGTGTGTGTGTGTGTGTGTGTGTGTGTGGGTGTGTGTGTGTGTGTGTGTGTGTGTGTGTGTGTGTGTGTGTGTGTGTGTGTTTTCTTTCACTCTTTATTGAAAACTCACTCATATGAAAGCAGGGGCTTGAGTGAGAGTAATGCCGCGTGACATCCCCACTGATTGAGGCTTGTTTGGACCTCTGTTGGTTTATTTCTTCAGTATTACCTGCCCATTGCTTTGGCAGTTGCTCTGAGAAGTTAAAAAGGTCAATTTTCCAAAATTTTAAGTACGTAAACAGGCCTTTTGACAATATTTGAAGGCGCTCCGAGGAACTTTTTTTCAGTTTTGGTTAATTCTTGGAACCCCTTAGGACAAAAGCGGTAGTATTTTTACCAAGCCAGCTGTTGTTCCTGGTTGAGCGTATACCCATGACAAAGGCATTAAGAAAAACTATATCAAAACAGCATTATTTTCACTGATGGTCTTGTTTGCTGTTACATGTCATTCATGATCATCAGAGGAAAAAAATTTGACAGTGTCAGAAATATGTAAAAGTTCCTCGTTGCACCTTTAAATATGTTTTCCAGCTAGTTTGATCAGTTTTTTTTAGGTATATTTATTTCTCTGTGGACTCTCACATCATTGTACAATTGTGTCAGTGGCACACACACACACACACACACACACACACACACACACACACACACACACACACACACACACACTCTCTCGGGAGGTGTAGGGTTTCCAAAACAGCCACACCAGCCCCATCAAGGGATCAACGGTGGACTACAGGTGACGTTTTTACAAGTGGGGAAAAAAAAGTGAAAAGATTTTTTGGCTTCCTTGTGTAGGACGTGTACTTCAAGGAAACTGAATCCGTCCCGAGCCAGATGTCTTGTATTCACCAACATGCAGAGGAGAGGTTCATTCATAGTGTGGGAAATGATACCGAGACACATCATGCTTAACCTCCACCAACACTCTCTCTCACACAGACACACACACCAACACTCTCTCACACACACACACACACACACACACACACACACACACACACACACACACACACACACACACACACACACACACACACACACACACACACACACACACACACACACACACACCACACACACACACACACACAAACACACACACACACACACACACACACACACACCCCAACACTCAGAAAGCCACGGTGATCAGTATTACCTCACTGACTTTGGATTTGTAGAAAGGTCTGATGATAAAAAACTTGACTATAGGAGGCTTGCCTTACACGTTTTCACAGAGATATTGGATATCTAAACCGAAAGCTTATTCCTTTGGTTTACTATGATCACTCAACGAGGAAAAACAAAAATACAAACACTTCAACGTTTCAATATTATTCTTCCTCAAAGCGAGTTATTATTTCTCAGCTGGTTAGTGAAAATCACATTCACAAGAGAGAAAAAAATAGATGAACTCATTTTAATGTGATCGATTTTTCCTATCAATATAAATGTAAGTTTTCCTTGTCTGTTGTATTACAGCTTCATCAGGACTGTGAATGTCGATAGTTAGCCTGCTGCTCTCTGTGTGTGTGAATGGTAACGTGTAAATGGAACAGGTCTCCCTTGGAAAAGAGTCTCCGGTCTCAATGGGATTTACCTGTTTAAATAAAGGTAAAAAAATAAAATTAAATAGGACTCATGCCAATGAGTGAAGAAACCACTGTTCCTGTTGCATTGATGTAAATAAATCTAAATTCCCTGTGCTTCCTTTTTAAGGTATAAACCAAACCAATTTCAGGATGACAGTGAGGCATCTGATCCCTGTTGTGTTTGAAGCAAAACAGCCATCAACTTGAAGAACTCATAGAATAACAAGAGAGGCATAAAAAAGTAATGAGAAAATGATTTACACAGATTTTACATTTGTTCTGGCGTGACGGAGACAATGTGATCCTGTGCTAATGAAACCTGCTGTGTGTGTGGACTTACAACTGGCTGAGGCACCGAACACAAATCAGGGCTGTGGTTGAATCCAGTGATGCTGTGTGTGTGTGTTACAGTCCCTCTTTATTAAGTTAGTGTCAGTGGTTAAGTTTATTCTCTCTACATCACAGAATAAACATCAAGCGTTCCCAGTTGTGTGGGCCTTTTGTCCACTAAAAAAAAGTGAGGTCGCCTTTAACTAAATTTGAGAAATTAAGATTTTTCTTGCTGTAACATAGGAGTTCATCATCAACCTTTACTTAAACAGGCAAAAATTGCTAAGAAACAATGTCTTATTCAAGCAATGGAAGCCTGGAAAGTTGCTGTGCAGTTGATACAGGATAGTGTAATGCACTCGTAATGCACTCATTCCGTTTTGCTAGTTAACAAATCTGGCCGACCGACAACAGCTACAGCTACAGCTACAGCGGCCAAATCACAGAATCCAGCGACAAATGCAGTTGGAAGAATTTTCCATGAAATCTGGTACAAAATTTGCCAACATTTAAATTTGTCCAATTCATCCTCTGCTATGCTGACATTTAGCTCAAAGCCCAGCTGTGGATACCTCATAGGATGCTATACTGGCAGTGCACCGGGACTGTAGCTCTGTGGATAGGGTGGATCGACCCGAAACTACAGGGTCGGTGGTTCGATCCCCTGTCTCCCCGCTACATGTCCAAGTGTCCCTGGGCAAAGAGACACTGAACCCTAAATGTCTCCTGATAGTTAGCCAGCACCCTGCGTGGTAGCTGCTGCTTTGGATAAAAGCGTCTGCTAAATAACATATAATGTAATGTTTAAAACTCACCCAAATTACGACTAGCGGGTGGAGTGGAGCCCGATTCGCAGCCTCCAAAACAGTCAGTAAGGATTCCAGTTCGGAAAGGCAAGACGGATTGACCTGCAGACACAAAGGAAATCCAAAAACTCTTTATCTGTGATCATCGGCAGGATAAGAATAATGCTAGAAGCTTTTAGTAAACCTAGACCCTGCTTTGGTCTGCACATTTCATGAATATTTAACACAGACATGTTTTTCGTTTCTTAAGAAAGTTGGTTAGTCGGGCTGTGGACCTTTACTGCAGGTCATCCCCCCTTTCTCCCCTCTCCCTCTCTCTCTCTCTCTCTCTCTCTCACTCAGTCTCCCCATTTCAACTCTGTACTATCTAATAAAGCTTTGAAAATGCCAAAAAATAATCTTAAAAAAAAAAAAGTTGGTTAGTGCTTGAAATGTGAACTTACAGAGAGCTGCATGTAGTTCCACTCCGTTAGCAGATAGCTGGTGTTTTCTCCCATCAGATCTGGGATGACGTCCAGCTCCTGTGAGACAGAGAGAGAATGCCCCAATTATTAAAGGCCTACTTCACCGGTTGGAATATGAAGGTGTATTGAACTCGGAGATCCTATTTAGTATAAATGTGCAAAAAAAATTGAAATCGGATCATCTTAGCCTGAGAAAAGGCAGAAAGAGTGTTTTATGGTCTCACTGTATAACCCTACAGTTTCCTTCTTGTGACATCACAGTAAGGGTTAGGATTAACAGGACAGCTGGGCCAAGGGAAGACTAAGGGAAGACTGAGGGAAGAAAAACCTCATTCATTATATTATAATAGTGATTTTATAATGATAGAACGCTGGTTCCGTATGGGTGAAGTATTCCTTTAATACACAGCTCTTATAGATGCAAGATCCTGAGTGCAAACACTTAAGTTAATCAATAAATA
>CM047509.1:29704883-29737383 GCA_026122265.1 Ammodytes dubius
TACAGGTAAATCCCATTGAGACCGAAGACTCTTTTGCAAGGGAGACCTGTTCCCATTTACACGTTACCATTCACACACACATTCATACACCGATAGCAGGCTAACTATCGACATTCACACAAGGCAAGGTGGGTGGAGTGTCTTGCCCAAGGACACAACAACTATGACACAGGTGGCAGGGCGGGGATCGAACCTCCAACCCTTTGATCATCGGCCGACCCTCTCTACCAACTGAGCCAGAGTCGCCCCAAATATATATGCTCCAATAATTTTTACATCAGTCTGGGGGGGCGGTGCGATTTTGCAATTGCTTTAGTTGACGGCATCATTGTGAGGAAAAGAAGGCAACATTCCCAAACTGTTTGAGAAGGCTCTTTTTGTGTGCGAGGCATTCCTAAGATAATTGTGTTCTGTGCAACGTAACGGCATATGTCTTCTTTAGAAATTAAATCAGTCTTTAAGTTGGACTTTTCTGTAGACATTTCTCTCAATAATCATAAACTGTCTCTGTGTTGTGATCACAGCCGGTGTTTAAACAGAAGAGAACCAGACTCATAAAGACAGAAGTACGAGAGTGTGTGTGTGTGTGTGTGTGTGTGCGCGTGTGTGAGTGTGTGTGTGTGTGGTGTGTGCATGTATAAAGAACCATACTCATAACCCAATGCTGTCGTCACCCCATTTTTCAAAGTTATTCTGTTTTCTTTGGCCGATGTACTGTTGGCCCCGTTAACACTCTTATCTTTCTGAATTAAGATACTTTTAATGTGTGTGTGTGTGTGTGTGTGTGTGTGTGTGTGTGTGTGTGTGTGTGTGTGTGTGTGTGTGTGTGTGTGTGTGTGTGTGTGTGTGTGTGTTGTGTGTGTGTGTGGCGTGTGTGTGTGTGTGTGTGTGTGTGCGGTGTGTGTGTGTGTGTGTTGTGTGTGTGCGTGTGTGTGTGTGTGTGTGTGTGTGTGTGTTTCTGTGTGTGAGTGTGTGTGTGTGTGTGTGTGTGTGTGAGTGTGTGTGTGTGTGTGTGTGTGTGTGTGTGTGTGTGTGTGTGTGTTGGCACTTTTTAGTATCATCAGGTCATAACACATTCTCCCACATTGTTTCAGCAACACATCATCTGCTTTCCTAGTGTAACTGTGGATGCTGCATGATAAGCTGGTACTTGCGGTCTATGCGAGACATGGCAAAACCCCCTTATCTTATCAGGGGACCGTGGTGTCATATTACCTAATGTTTATTTAATTCTGTAACTGTTTATCTTGGTGGAGCAACCCTGATTTATTTTAGAAACCGGGTGTAACACACACACACACACACACACACACACACACACACACACACACACACACACACACACACACACACACACGCACATACACACACACACGCACACACACACGCACACACACACACACAGTATTCGCCATCTTTCTCTGGAATTTTCTAAATGCTTAAGCAAATGTGTTGTGTGGTTATCCACAGCGTAGGATTGAGCATTTTTCATGGATGACTTTAAAAAAAATAAAACATATTTCCAAACATACAGTTATAGCACTTAGCAGTACGTAATAAACGGGTCATTTACTTTACTGCCTCTTGTTAAAAAGCAGAAATGTGACTTTGTTTGTTCCAGTGATTTATTTTCCATGGATTGTTATGAGACAGTTCCAGAGCTCATTAGTAGGTAGAACCATGTGGCTCTATGTCGTGGTTTACTTCATTGGAAGGAAAAACTTCAGATACATATTTGATGCTTTTATCTACTTAAAATAGCTAAAGACCTACTTCACCGGTGGAAATATGAATGTGTATTGAACTCTGAGATCCTAAGTAGAATAAATGTGCAAACATTTTAGAAATCGGTTCATCCTAGCCTGAGAAAAGGCAGAAAGAGTGTTTTATGGTCTCACTGTCTAACCCTACATTTTCCACACATAGTAAAATGTAGGGTTAGGATTAACAGGACAGCCGGGCCAAGGGAAGGGAAGACTGAGGGAAGCCTGAGGGAAGAAAAACCTCATTCATTATATTATAATAGTTATTTTATAATGATAGAACGCTGGTTCCATATGGGTGAAGTATTCCTTTGTAGAAACATGTTACCTGTTCTACAAAAACATACAGGACATGTAAAGAACTTTTTCAGAACACACACACACACACACACACACACACACACACACACACACACACACACACACACACACACACACACACACACACACACACACACACACACACACACACACACACACACACACACACACACACACACACACACACACACACACACACACACACACACACACACTCACACTCACACTCACACTACTTTACTATAGGTAGTATTGAATAAGAGCCCTCCTTTGTATGTGTATTTTTTGTCTTATTTGTTGACTCATCTGAATCTTCATTAAAACATACAGCTCTGGAAACATTAAGAGAACAATCCAAATGTTCAGTGTCTCTCGTTTTACTATTTATAGGCATATGTTTGAGTAGAATGAACATTTTGGTTTTATAATATAAACTTCTGACAACATTTCTACCAAATTCACAATAGATGTTTTGTCATTAACCCATTGATGACGGCTGCTGCGCGATGCCACATTGTATCTCCTGCCTGATTGCATTGTTACTTTATCTAATTTTCATGGCATTCCCAGCATAGAATGCACTGTCATTGGTTCAAATACACATGAGGTGGGTTTTGTTGATTTTTTTAAGAACATGTGACCACCCAAAAGTTGTGTGGTTTGCCGAAAATCACGTCAATCAAAAAAATAAAAAATAAAAAAATAAAACAAAATAATTTTAAAAAAATACGCCGGCTGTGTCGGCGACAGAACAGTTAGTGGCGTTTGTTGCGCAGAATCAAGGTCTACTATAGACTACTGACGAAAATCACACAACACATTGCATCTATTTATTAACAATATTTAATAATTTTCTAATTCATCTAATTTTGACGATTTTTAGAAATATTTGTTGGTTTGTAAGCGCTAAGGGAGCATGTTTAAATAAAACCTGTGAACCTTAACTTTTAAATGTATTTTATTTCATGTTTCTATGTGCTACACAGGCTTAGATATTAAGGTTTTGGTAGACTTGACAATTTGTACTATTTTTTCAGAAAACCCTCAGGCATTAAGGACATGCATCCTAGATTGCCATAGTCATCAATGGGTTAAAGAGAATTTTCAATAAGTTATGGAGAGATGAAGATTTAAGAAAAAAATCCAGACTGGTCTCTTAATTTTTTTCCGGAGCTGTATAACTTATTGAACTAATGAACATTGTATCCGATTGTACCAGCGCTCTGACTCCTAGCTGGGAAAGTTCAGTTTGTGTAGCTCACATGGTCATTTGTATCGAGGTGATGAGCTCATTTGGTTTTAACACACTGTACATTCAGGACTACAAAGACCAAGCCATGCTCCCTGAGAGAGAATACCTGGGTAATATTTTAACAACATATAAAAGAGAGAGGGGGGGGGGGGGTCTTTTATTCTGGCGAGACCCTGGAACAGAACAGAAGGAATTACAACAGCAATACGCTCTCGGTCTTGGAGGTAATTTAACCTGTTAGCATTTTGTCGCGGGACAAAAGCTTCCACGGGGGCCTGGATAAAGTGTCTGCTCCCCCTTTTGTCTTTTTTTAGCCCTAAGTTCTTCTTCTTTTTCTCAATGGATGTCAAGCTACAAAATGTGAGAGCTCTCAGAGATTTTTCATGAGCATGTCCTACAGTCACTAACCCTAACCTGACACTTTCTCTCAGTCTTTTGAAAGGGGGGAGAGAGAGAGAGAGACACACTCTCTCCATCAACCCCAACTTTCTCATCTCTTCTCTCTCTCTCTCTCTCTCTCTCTCTCTCTCTCTCTCTCTCTCTCTCTCTCTCTCTCTCTCCTCTCTCTCTCTCTCTCTCTCTCTCTCTCTCTCTCTCTCTCTCTCTCTCTCTCTCTCTCTCTCTATTCAAAATGGGCTATATTGGCATGAAAGTTAAAAAAATATATATATATTTGCAATCAAAACCAATACAATATGTCAAAATATTCAGATAATACACAATATGAACGATATATACATTATGAACATTATATAAGTTAAATACAGTGATACAGTGTGTGTGTGTGTGTGTGTGTCTCTCTCTCTCGACCTCCCAAGTTGTCTTAATTTTTCTTTATTTTTTTCCGCAAATTGACTGGCCTTGACACTGCCGCCGCGAATGTGAGCTCATTTTCATGAAAGAGGCCAACGCCAAAGCCAACAGCAATCTGAATATCCATACAAACGTGCCAAAGAATAAAAATAACTGCAGACAATTAAGGGCTCCATACTTTAGCTCTTAGCTCAAAAATTCGCCGCATCCTTCAAAAACACGGCTATCGAAAAAGAACCATCAATGGGGAGTCAAGGTTGAGAAAGCAAACGAGAAAAGTGTCTGTAATATAAATAAGGGGTCAGACTTCTTGCTCCTCAAGTTACACATTAAATTGGGCCCTGGATTAAGCCTGCCAAGTCTTAGCAATAAGCCCCTAAGCTTTCATAGGACGAATCAACACTTTTTTTACAGCTTACGTCAGCGGCTAAGATTCCTTCCATTTTTCAGGTACACCTATTAAAACGCACTGAAGGCTATTAATCCAAAATCCACTGTAATGTGCCCATTTTCTTCCCCCCAATTTAAGCCTTTGTTCAGAATTGGTTCCACAGACTAATCTGAAACAGTGTGGCAGAATATATTATATATAAACGTGTCATTTCGTTTTTCCCAGACTAAAGCACAGGCCAAGTGAAAACGATAGCACCAACCCAGACCACACGCTCAGCACAGTAAAAAGCCTAGAGCAGGTTTTATTCTGGCACATCGGACGAACAATGAACTGACTATAAAAAACGGGACCTGTTGTCATGATGTACGAGAATCATAAAGTCCTTTGTCATATAAGTGGTGTAATTTTTATAGCATAAATCTCAGACCGAGTCTCATTTTTTTATACATTTTTTTGGAGACTTTTTTTGTGCAAATATTCAAACACCATACGTGTCTGGAGGAACTGATTTGTCCGGCCCATGTGATATTTTTTTGTCAATTCTTTTTTGGTGGTGTGTGATGTCGACAAATCAAGGCTTGTTGCTTGACCGTTTGAGCTGCAAAGACTAAACTGATGAATTCTCAATGATAAAACCATTAAGGTGGTCTTGTACTAATTTACTTTTTTTTGGGTAGTTGGTGAAGATCGCTTTATGACCTGTTTATTGACATTTAAAAGTACTGTGGAACCATTGAAAAGATTATCAAATTTTTTTGAACAAGTAAATACCTGTTTAGATTTGGAAACTACTGTAATTGACATGATTAACGAATGGAAATGATTTGACATTCTCCTTCTGACTGTTATGTATGAGTTTGTTTGGTGTTTTCGTACTGTGTTCTTTTCCCCGCTCTTAATTGGCTACTGATTGCTTGATTGAGTGAGCAGGTGAGCTGCCTCACTCAATCACGCTCAGGTGTTCAATCAGTGAGCAGCATGAAAGCAAGAGGAGAACCGTGCTGACCTGTTGTTACCATTCTGATGTTCTTTTTCTTGCCAGTGCCCTGTTCTTTGTCTTTGCCCCTAGCCTAATTTGGGGACATAACAATGGCTATGCGTTATATATATACATTACCAGCATTCTGGTTAGAGCCCACCCAGTCCATTGTACCTGCTGGAATAGTCTTTTATTTGATCAAAATATTTTTTTGGCAGACAATCACTTTTTGGCACCACACGAGTTCTTTCCAGTGAAGAAGAACTGGTTTGCGACGGGCACGGAGCTCCAAAACCGATCCCCAAACTGTGCTTCAGTGGAAAAAGTTATAACGGAGCCGACTTTCCACAACAGCTATAAAGTAAAACTCTGTGCTACCACTGATACATCACTCTTTTTATCACTACATTCTGGGGCCCTGAGGTTCCATACTTGACCCCATGTAGTTATCTGTGCAGATGCTTTCACTGGAACATATCAAACTGAAAATAAACTGTCTGCATTTGGGGCGCTCCGGTGGCGTAGTGTATAGAGTGTGTACCATATTGGCTCCGGCCTTCATTGCAGTGGCCGTGGGTTCAAATCCGAGCCGTGGACATTTACTGCAGGTCATCCCCCCCTCCTCTCTCTCTCTCTCTCTCTCTCTCTCTCTCTCCTCTCTCTCTCTCTCTCTCTCTCTCTCTCTCTCTCTCTCTCTCTCTCTCTCTCTCTCTTCTCTCTCTCTCTCTCTCTCTCTCTCTCTCTCTCTCTCTCTCTCTCTCTCTCTCTCTTCCTCTCTCTCTCTCTCTCTCTCTCTCTCTCTCTGTCTCCCCATTTCAACTCTGTACTATCTACTAAAGCTTGAAAATGCCAAAAAAAAAATGTATATATAAAAAAAGAAGAATGCATTGGTTCTGCAGATGACATCAGTTACTATCTTGTCTATCAGAATTAAAGTGCTGAAAAGTCCCCAAAAGGTTTTCCAAATACATTAAAATATATCTGAAATCATTCTTGTTGGTGATCCAAACTTCGTCCAGAATTTTTTACAACATCTTGGCTCCCTGTCCCATACATTTGTCAAACCGTGCAGCCAGAAACCTGGGTCTAATATTGAGACAGTGACCTTTTCCTTTAGCAAAACAAGATACAAAAGTCTATCAATCATGTTGTTAACAACGGAGGAGCATCTCCCAAATCTGGTCCCTCTCTCTCCCGGACCTCCAGAAGATCAAACAGGGTTTTAATATCTATCTTGATTAGATTATTGTGATTAATAGAAGTCCAGGTTTAGCCAAGAAAACTATCTCAGGCTTTTAGATGGTAAGAAACGCAACTGCTCGGCCTTACACAAACACTAGAAGACTAGATCATATCAGCTCTTCACTGCTTACCAGAAACATTTTGACTTCTCGTGGCTCAGCTATTAGTTAAATTGTTGAATTGCTACTAAAATTACCATTCTAAAAATGTTTTTATCTGATGTTGAATGTCGTGTGAATGTCGATAGTTAGCCTGCTATGTGTGTATGAATGTGTGTGTGAATGGTAACGTGGGAAAGGAAAACAGGTCTCCCTTGCAAAAGTGTCTTCGGTCTCAATGGGATATACCTGTATAAATAAAGGTATGATGATGTTAACGTTGGGAATAACCATTATTTAGTGTTGGATTACAAATGGCACATTAACAAAAATACTTAATTTATATAGAAACAAAAAGGTACTTTCTATTTCCATTGTATGCAACTTTATACTTCAATTCAACTACATATTAGAGTCAAATATTGTTATTTTTTCATTGTCTGGCAGTTTTAGTTACTTTTCAATGTAGAATTTTCCACACCTTTCCTGTGTGTTAACGGTAAACTAAAGAATGGACTGTACCTTCTGATAGGCTTGGTAGATGACATCATAGGTGAACCCCTGGGGCATCTCACTGGCTCTGTACTTGGCTCTCTCCAGAGAATGGTCCAGGAAGCCCTCCGATGTGCTCGCTATCACCGTGGAAACAAGAGGTCGGATAGCGCCCGCTGCCTGGGTGAAGAAGAAAGGCTAGTCAGTCATTTGTATTTTTTTTTTTTTTTTAAATAATAAAGTTTGGAAATAATACTTTTTAATTATTACCCATTTCAAACTCTGGAAAGATTTAAATACGTCTCAAAAACTGTTAATTGTTGATGAATATATTGGGGTGTTCCAGTTGTTGATCAATAATAAATACATTTTAATGTCCTCCTAACAAACACTTTATTGACGGGGCGCCCTTAGCTCAGCTGGTAGGGCGTCCCCCCCCATGGGCCTCGGCCAGCAGCGGACCCGGGTTCCATTCCAGCCCGCGGTCGTTCTCTGCATGTCACTCCCCTCTCTGCCCGTTTCACCTCTGTCTCTACACTATCAATAAAAGCATAAAAATGCCAAAAAAATATCTTAAAAAAAAAAAAACACTATAGAAAGTGCTTTAGTTTTAGACATGAATGTAAGAATGCAAAACAAGAAAATAGAATCGATTAAATAAATTGTTCTAAGAGCAGATTCAGATTCATACAGAAACATCTGCAACAGTCCCAGAACTAACATTTTCCGATCACCTTAACTGGTCACAAACGCCAATTCATACAGAGAAAGTCAAAGTAAAAAAAAATTCTATAGCACATTTAAAAACAGCATCAGTTGACCAAAGCGCTGTACAAGAGACAATACAAAACAACATATAAGATACATGAGGAAAAAAACTTAGGAGTGTCAAAGTCTCAACTTTTGTTAAAGGCCAATGCAAAAAAAAAAAAAGAGTCTTCAGCAAGTATGTGGTAAATGCTGACGTTCACTTGCGTATTTCATTTTGTGAGACATCACAGCATTCACGCACTTAGAGGTTAAACAGACGTAAATCCACATTGGGCGGCATGAAATGAGACGAAAGGGGGGCAACGAATCAATTTGAGTACGCATCAATTTTTAACCGAAGGATTTGCGGTGATGAAAATGTTGATATAACATGTAAAAATCTCTGGCTCTCCTATAATCAAGAAATCATGGTCTCTCTATTTTATCTCAATATTTTGCAACATAATCTTTTAAACACAAACAAGGATCACGATTGGGATTGTTGAAAGATGGCTGATTTAAGACTTCTTTGTTTTCTTTGTCAAATAATCTTTATATCCGTGACTGCGATATTTTTTCAAAGAGAAAAATATTTTCCTGATCAAACTTTTTTTGAGAGTCAGCAGCCACACGAGTAACAATAAATAATAAATCCATCTTTCAACCATCACGGCCTGGAGAGAATTAAAAAATAATCAACATATCTGACATAGTATATTTCATCTCATCGTATAGCATGATTGAAGGCAGTATCCAGGACACACACACACACACACACACACACACACACACACACACACACACACACACACCACACACACACACACACACAAAACCATAACTGACAGTCGGAGGAGAGCGTGTGCGAGCGAAAAAACGTCCCGCAAATGAAAGGAAAGCAAACATGTGTTCTGCGTGTTACACATGCTGTTAGAATCAAAATGAATCTGTTGCTTTCCAGCAGAGACGGGCGTCCTGCCTCGAGCGCCCTGGAGACTTGGCAAGGTAATGAAGACCAGACCGCCTGCCGCGAAAAGTTCATCGCAGAAACCACACACACACACAACACACACACACACACACACACACACAACACAACACACACACACACAACACACACAACACAAACACACAATACACACACACACACACCAAAACACACACAAACACACAAACACCACATAACACACACACACACACACACACACACAATAACACAACACACACACACACACACACACACACAAACACACATACACAACACACACACACACACACACACAACACAATAACACAGACACACACACACACACACACACACACACACACACACACACAAACACAATAACACAGATACACACACACAAACTCAGAAACACACCATAACTGTGCCTGTGTCAGGGAGCCTTGCTGCAAAAGTTCAACACACACACACACACACACACACACACACAGACACACACACACACACACACACACACACACAAAAACACACACACTCAGAAACACACACACACACACAAAAACACACTCACACACACACACACGACACTCAGAAAAACACACACACACACAACACACCACACCCCCCCTTGTTGTTTTCTTCACAACCTGTGTGAGCTGCGTTCACCAGAGCTGCCGAGTCTCCGTCATAAATCATCACGAGTCTAATCCGCCCGTGTGTTCGTCACAGCGCTCCAAATGTTTTCCATTCATCTACCGGCGATGAAATAAACGCCGCGACCGGGAGCGATGGACCTGTCAATCTGATAAACAGTTCATGGAGAGAGATGGAAAGACCTTGTTGTGTGTGCTTAAAGCTACAGTGCGTAACTTTTTCCATATAAATTCATGTCGGTTACATTCAAGCCCATCGCCAAACGAGTTGACACAAAGTCGATTAAGCCCTATAAACTCCACACAACTCTTTCTGTATTTCTCAGTATGGCAGCGTTTACAAACTTGTGTCCCCCCCCCCCCCCCTGACACTGGTGCAGGAGCTCAAGAAAAATCCCCAAGAAGAGCCCAAGAAATGTTTCAGTTGTTGATTCTACTGCTAAGAAAAAAAAACCTGGACGTTACAGCAGCAGGAGGAATAAAATCCAATGCGTGATCACCGAAAGGCTTAAAGTCGTGTAAACGTGCCAACAAGTGTTGTTGTTGTAATTACTCTGAAAATTCCCAATTGGGGGGGGGGGGGGAGGGGGGGGGGCAACAGAAAGTCACACGCTCAATAGACACAAGAGCCGTTTGTCTGTTTTTCGTCCCGACACCAGTGGAAAAACTTTGGACTTTGTTGTATTTCTGGAATTTAGTTTGTTTACGTTCAAACTGCACGGAGAGAGAGAGAGAAAAATGAAACCGCGGGGCAGCACAAACAAAAGTTGCTTTACGGTAACCTGTCGTCCCGTAAGGTGAAATTTGGGTCTGACTGTAAACCGCTGCTTAACTTAACACATGATGGATTTGTTTACCATTTGGCCCGTCTCTGGTTTACAGCTTTAAAAGAAAAAATGAAGCTACGGGCTACAGTGGAGATTTAAAATTAACCGCATAACCCTCTCCAAGCATGAGGAAATACTGGCATTTTTTTCGGGGGGGGGGAGGGGGGTTTGTTTGTTTCTTTGATCTGTCCCTGAAATGCTGTATTCTATTAGAAGTAGAATAGACACAATCCAGCCATCTGATGCTACTGGAAAATAGTTTTTAGGCACAAAAAAAAACACACACAAGGAGCTCTGAGTTCAAATGAAATCAAAATACATCATACAAAACATAATAAGCTTTCAAATATTTACAATCCTGATGATGTTGCACATCTCCGAGGCAAGCGGCCATATTTTACTATTTGGGAGCTTCTGGAGATGAATTGTATTATGATTATTTTCCAAGTTGTGACATTTATACCGAGCTTTGAACATGTTTAAAGTGGCACAGTGACAATGTATGGACACAGTGAATGTTTGTGTTGAGAGAGAGGCCTTGAATTAGTCTTCTGTCTGCTTTGTTTTGATGCTAATAAGTTGTTTATATAATCATACAGATGTCAGTGAGGGGTTCCAATTTGGACACGGCTTAACCTCACACGACAAGAGGGGAATCTGGGGCTTCTAGTGGGGCGACTGTGGCTCAGGTGGTAGAGCGGGTCGGCCAATGATCGAAGGGTTGGCGGTTCGATTCTGGCCCTGCCACCTGTTTCATGGTTGTTGTGTCCTTGGGCAAGACACTTCACCAACCTGTGTGAATGTATATGACTGCTGTATGTTTGAGGTGGTGGTCAGAGGGGCCGTAGGCGCGAAATGAATGAATGGAACCTGGAACCCTGTAAAGCGCTTTGAGTGCGAGAAAAGCGCTTCAAATAAAAAAATCTGAAATGGGGAGACAGAGAGAGGGGGGGGATGACCTGCAGTAAAGGTCCACGGGTCGGATTTGAACCCGCGACCACTGCAACGAAGACCGGAGCCAATATAGTACACGCACTATCCACTACCCCACCGGATCACCTCCAATATCAAAAAAAATTCTATATAAAAGTTAATATAACTTCAATCACACTCACCCCATATTCCTTGGCAGCCATCACTATCTCAAACAGAAAGTCCTCCTCCACAAAGGGCCTGACAGCATCATGTATGAGGACCACTTCAGGCCTCCCCTCCTGCCCCTCCCCTAAGGCCAGCACCCCGTTACATATGGACCTGTGAGGAGAAACATTAGATCATACGGCAGGTAAGGTAAAGATCAAGCAGAGTATGTAATCAAACAACTGACTGAGGCGTCATGTTTCTTGGGTCCTTAGAAAAATGAAGGTCCATTCTGAATCTGATCCAGGCAGCACGTATGCTATCGGGGTGAGAATGGCAAAGGGACAGTACAGAAGCCAGCTCTCTTATTCTGTTACAACCACAGATAGTATATAAAACAACAACAAAGCATTTAGTTTAACAGGGGGAGGCTCTGAGTACAAGACATTAGAAGAGGTGTAGCCTGTCTGAGAGGCCGCGGAACAAGCACTTGAGGAAACCAGCCCTTCAGTTTAGTATTATTATAGGCAAGGCAAGTTTATTTCTATAGCACAATTCAAACACAAGGCCACTCAAAGTGCTTTACAGGGGCAAGATTAAAATACATAAAACACATTAGAAGACATTTAAAAGCGAATGAAAAGAAGTAAAACAATAGTGCAATATTTCTCATGACAGACCGGTGGCGCGTGGATCCGCCTGGCACCAAGCGGACCTTCCTGTGATGGAAGCGCTGCACGATGTCCGTCATCACCGCTGTGTTTTCTGTGGCAACCGACACAACAATGCTCTGGATCCACGAAACCCTGCAACCAAGAAGCGACAACATTTTTTTTTTATTTTTTTTTATTATTAACCTTTATTTTACCAGGAATATTCTCATTGAGATTCAAAATCCCTTTTTCAAGAGAGTCCTGGCCAAGAAGGAGACAGCATAAAAACATAGAAATTTCACATTAAAAAACTAAATTTCTTACTCAAAAACAAAACACAATAAAAAAACATCTGTTTTGTTAACGCAACCCTCGACCCGAAAGCTTCTTATATCGAGGAGTCAGGGCTGAAACTCATCTATTGACTGAATGAATGAATGAATGAATGAATGAATGAATGACCGTGTTGTGTGTTAATAATAAAGATTATGTCATGAATGCTCATTAAATGTTCCCAGATTGAACAATAGATATGACGTCACATTTGAGCTTTGCTTGGTAAAATAATTATTTAAAAAAGAATATTTAATTGATTAATTGAACTTATACCATAGTCTGTGTGAATACTCTATTCTGATTGGCTGGAGTACATTCCATGGGTGTGGATTAACCTCTGATGTATGGACACCTATGGAATTGTTTACATTCTGTCCACTGCGTCGCCGGCTCGCCGCTGATTAAACTGTGTTGATAAGGGATTTATAAAGCCTAAAATATCCTGCCGTGCAATAGCCTCTGGACACCACAGGATGGCGCTCGAGTCGTAACACAAGAGCTGTAGTAACGATAGTAGTACAATAAAGTGGCTAAACTTAATGTCCTCTGGTTAAACGTCAATGGTTATCGCGTTAAAAAGGTGAGTAAGACCCCTGTTTAATTTGACAAAAGGTTTGTAACTGAGTTTACATGTGTTTAGCCACCAAAGTCCGGCTTCACTGTCTATCTGGACATAGGCTACTGCTGTCAGTCAGTCACTGCCTCACGTAACTTCAGGCTGTAGCCCGTAATACACATGTTCGCCAGTCATATTCTCCGTGAAATGCGTTATTTATTTTGGGGGAAATGCTTTGTTAGCTCGGTGGAACTGTTGTTAAACATGTTGGGTGATTACATTTACTGTTTGTACAGCGTGCGCAATGTTTTTTGACTTTGTATATTGCTAGCATAACAGTAGGTCTGTGGCTAACAGCTGCCGCAGTCTCCCGTTGCTCGTATTATCCCTGGTCCGACTTCCCTGTATAATTTGAACGCACCGTTAAAGCCAAATTCTGTCGTTGCCAGGTCGTATCCTTGGTTGATCCTATTGACTGGAGTACTGAACTACGTTTTCATTACATAAGAACCTTATGGGTTTGCAATGGGTATTCCAGTTATTATACGAGGTCTCGGGCGTTGCTGTGGAAACAAGTTGTTATTCGTTCGAAACAAATCTAGTTTCGTTCAAAAAAAATCTAATTTGATCGCAAAAAGGCATGAAAATATAACTGATTGGTCTAATTATTATTTTTATTAGTAGGAGACTATGGTATAAGCGGGTTAATGCCCTTCGAGGTGTCCAGGTATCAGGGGTTAATGGACTTCGTGAAGGCAACTGTCCTCCGCTGCGCGTCGGACAGTTCTCGCCTCCACGGTGTCCATTAACCCCTGATACCTGGACACCTCGTCGGGCATTAACCCTTACGTATGGATGATCCGATCCAATATCAGGTCTGATATGGCTGCAATACACTAATCGAATATGTAATTATTCTAACAATTAATGAAAATTTGATTTAGGGCTATAGCTATTGGATTGTGTATTTCTAGTTGATAACAAAACTGAGCAAAATAAGTCACATCAGTATTGTAATGCATCTGCAAACAATTCAAAGCCTCATATCCCTGCTTATGAGTGACAAGGCATTGATTATGGATCTGACCTATGTCCCCCCCCCCCCCCTCCCCCCCAACCCCTCCTACTCGAGGCCTCCCCCTGTAATCAGCAGGGGCCACACACACACACACACACACACACACACACACACACACACACACACCACACACACACACACACACACACACACACACACACACACACACACACACACACAGGCAGCAGCATCATCTCCCCCTGCTCTCCCGTCCCAGGATGTTGCTCCGTTCATTTCCTGACAACACGTAAACATGGCAACGGCTCAGAGGAGACACGTGTGATTATAAACACCGGTTGTTATTGTATTGTTGTAATGGAGGTCGGGACGTGATCACTGCTCACTGTAAACATCCACGCTCCATTCACTGCTATGGAGACTGGAATCCTAAAGCCCTACCTCACCGGTGGGAATATGAAGGTGTATTGAACTCTGAGATTCTATGTAGTATAAATGTGCAAAACATTTAGAAATCGGTTCATCCTAGCCTGAGAAAAGGCAGAAAGAGTGTTTTATGGTCTCACTGTCTAAACCCTACATTTTACCAAGTGTGACATTACACATGGGAAAATGTAGGGTTAGGATTAACAGGACAGCTGGGCCAAGGGAAGACTGAGGGAAGACTGAGGGAAGAAAAACCTCATTCAATATATTATAATAGCGATTTTATAATGATAGAACGCCAGTTCCGTATGAGTGAAGTATTCCTTTAAGACCATATTGTTACTCCTCTAGTCGTGGAAAAAACCACCAGACCACCAGTTACTCATCATCAGTGGAGTAGCGACAATATTTATTTTAGAAAAGTAGTGGAGATAAGTTTATAATTATCATATTGGGTTTATTGATGCATTATAACTGTCACTTTAATGTTGACGCTGGCAAACATAGGGCTAATTTGAATTACTTTATTTATAGGCTACTTGCCTTTATCTTTGTTTATAAACGCATATTTTTAAGAATGGCTATAACCCCTAAGTAGCCTACCTAATAGAAATGTAACTTAGCAGAACATTTAAAATACTCATGATGTAGCCTTTAAGTTACTTTAATAAATGCAAGTGGCCTACCTACGTTTACTTACTGTAACTACAGTAGGCTACTTGAGTAACTGTAGGCTACTCAGTTACTTTCCACAACTGAAGCACCTACAGTATTTCGTTCTGAAAAAGTGAATTCTCCTATACGTCTTTTCCAGTCTTTTTATATACTATCTGCGGTCTTTTCCCCCCTACCTCTCGAAAGCCTGGATGGTGTAGCTTATGAGCGGCCGCCCCAGGAACGAGCAGAACTGTTTGGGTGTCTTCAGCCCGGTCCTCTCTCCTGTTCCACCGGCAGGGAGAACCACAGACACCGGGAAGTCCACGCTGCGTTCCCCCGGCTGGAGCTCACTATTCCCGGCCTCTTGTGTTGGGAAAACCCCTGGATGAGCGGGCCTCTCTGGATCACATTTATCGCTCTGCATGTTGTTGTGGTTAAACTCCATTAATTGGGGGGTTTTTAAGGGATGGGGGTCACCGCGGGTCAGTCATCACCTTAACCGGGACAGTAGCACATGATGGGCGGGGAGGGGGGTGGAAGCTAGCAGCAACGTGGACGGAGGTTTTGGAAACAACTGTCAAGTTGGCAGTTAAAAAGCGGACTTCCGGGGAATGTTTTCAAAATAAACCTCACCCATAGTCTAGGTTGTTGTAGTTGTTTTATTTGTAAACCTTTTCGGATCAAGTAATATATCTTTTTTATTTAATTATTTCTTCTTCTTTTTTCACCATAAACAAGTTTCCAACAAAATATCTGCATCAATTCTGCCATAATGTTTATTGTAAGTGAAAAACATTTACTTCAACTGATGAAAGATGTTGTTTGTGTTATTATTTGTTATTTAAATACAGAATTAAAATGGCAATAATAACACGTGACATGTTAATCACGCCCAATGTCACGACCCAGGTGTCATGCATTACTTTGAAATGAAATCCTACTGTAATGCGAATTCGAAATTAAGATTAACTAATGTAAGGCTTTTTAAGACCTTCTAAGTAACCTTCAAGTGAAAATAAAGGTTATGATTGATTGATTGATTGATTGACTTATTGATGATTGATTGATTAATAGGTGGACCCACAGTCTAAATACCACTTCAGCAAATGTAATAGAAGTCAAATTCAATTGAATATCAAAATTAATATTATTTTAATGACTTCCAGCTACTTAGTTACACAATGTAATAAATGATGGGTAAGTTTCACCAGTACAAAACCCTATAGACAACATAAGGACTTCAATATTGTCATGATATAAGTTCCCTTGTATAGATTAAACATCCCTCTATATGAGTTATTATAGTAAACCACAAGGTAACGTCTCCAATGACAACAATGCATGTGATAAAAAGTAGTATTTATTTCATATAAAGTGATTACAAAACCGATTTATGAAAAAGCGTTTCCATACTCCACCCCACAAGCTGACGCCTAAAATTCATCATACTATATATTGCCACAGAGAATATATTACATCATACATCATAAATCTTACACAGTAACATTTTATACACATGGCCATACTTCAAAAAGGCAAGTAAGAATTTGATATATATATTTACAAGTATTTACACAGGATATTTTGGGTGTTGGTGCCTAAAAAACAGTTGACTTCAAATCTCCATCTGCTTATGAAATGAACATTTGAACGCATGCACATTGGCTATTGTGGACACTGTGGGTCTGCAGAGCTGGACAACCCAATTCAGTTCACACACTATCCCTGCGTTCCAATCCCCATACTTCCATACTATTTAGTATGCCAGAAAAAGCTTTAGGATGTCCCACTACTTGCACGTTAATTGTAGCATGCTGAAAATACATAAATGCCCCACTAACTCCAATAGCATTTTGCAGTATTCGTCTTTATTCTTGACATTTCTTGACATAATGAAAAAAAAATCTTCCTTTTCTGATTGTCCCGTGGCCCTAAAACTCTTCTGTACTTTAGAATGTAGTGTAGTAAAAAGAAAGAGTATGTGATTTGGAACGCAGGGTATGTCTTCAAACCACATTGATTCAAATGTCAAAAAAATAAGTCCTTATAGCATATAGCATGGCCTTTTGGAGTTCTCCATCAAAATGAGGAAAAGCAGCCAAAAAAAATCAAGTCAATGAGACATATTCCACAATGTTCTTGACGTTGTATCTCAATATGGAAAAGAGACCAAACTCCTGTTAGTTTTAATGTGGATTTTAGAGTCTATACATGGGGGCGACTGTGGCTCAGGTGGTAGAGCAGGTCGGCCAATGATCGAAGGGTTGGCGGTTCGATCCCGATCCCCGATCCCCGCCCTGTCACTTGTGTCATGGTTGTTGTGTCCTTGGGCAAGACACTTCACCCACCTTGCCTCGTGTGAATGAATGTCGATAGTTAGCCTGCAATCGGTGTACGAATGAATGTGTGTGTGAATGGTAACGTGGGAATGGGAAAACAGGTCTCCCTTGAAAAAAAGAGTCTCCGGTCTCAATGGGATTTACCTGTATAAATAAAGGCTAAAAAAAAAAAAAATTTAAAAAAAAGCTTCAGTTCAGTGTCAGTTATCCCCCAGCTGGTTCTTGCCCAGCCTCCTCTTGCTCTTGCTCTTGTTGTGCTTGTGTAGAATCTGCGGCGGCGACAGGGACGTCTCCTCGAACTTATTGCCCGATTCGTTGTGTTGCCTCGAGTAGCGCTTGCACTTGCACGACGTAACCACCGTGATTTTGTACGTTCTGGTGCTCCCGTCCTGACACTGCAGCTGGATGCGTTGGGTGCGCGTTTGTCGTTGACGCACCGCCAGTCTTGATTGTTGTTGTTGTTGTTGTTGTTGTTATGGTTGCCGTTGCCGCGCCGCCCCAGAGCTTCCGGCTGTAGGTTCCGCCGATCCAGTTCTGCAGCATGTGCGCGGGCAGACACTCCCCCGTGCACACCAGCTCCTTGATGGGGTTGATGCTCGTGCAGTGGCCGTCAGAGATGTACTTGGTGGAACGCAGCTCCCGGCAGCCGATTTGACCTCGTTCTGTTTGGGGGGGGAGGGGGGAAACAAGGAGAAGAGAGTGAGATATACTATGGGAAATATGTTCTTCATTTATGTGAGATACAGCTGCAAATAAAAAAAAAATTCAATGTATTGCAGTATTTTCTTTCTAAAATGTATGTCAGTAAATAGTGAAAAAAGCCCATTAAAAAGCCCACACGCCATGCATGACCCCTCAAAATTGAGTTGATAGCGCCTGTACTGTTAGATTTAGTTTTAGTTTACGTAAAGTTTTGAATACAATGTCCTTTAGAGAAAATGACATATCTCAGTTATCTCAACATCATTGCACTGAAAAGTTAATCCATGATAATATCAGATTACTCCCCAGCCCTTCACTCTATACATTATATAGATATGAGCCCCTTCACAGCCTTGGGCATGTTGACCTTTCTCCTTCAAAAAGTTGAGATATTATAACTTTTTCTTCTTCTTTTTATCAATGTGGCAGGGATTAAACCAGAGTATTTAACATTGTTGCAGAGCTTACGACTGGAAAAGTATTTTTTTTTCTGCTGCGGGCTATGAACACACACCGTCCCCCTGCTCCCCTCCACCACTGTAACCCAAACCCAGGTCCATTCATACATCTCCATACACTTCAGTAATAACCACCTCGCTACTCAACCCCCCTCTCTCTCACCCTGACAGTGTTTTTGATGAATGAAAAGGGGTGAGGCTCTCTCTCTCTCTCTCTTCTCTCTCTCTCTCTCTCTCTCTCTCTCTCTCTCTCTCTCTTGTATGTCTGCCTTTCTTTTTACACTCTAATTCTGTGTCTGTCTGTCTGTCTCTCTCACACACTGTTCTGTCTGTCTGTCTTCTGTCTGCCTGTCTGTCTGTCTATCTGTCAGCCTCTCTCTCTCTCACTCTGTCTCTCTGTTCCTCTCTCTCTCTCTCCCTCTATCTCTCTTTCTCTCTCACACTCTCTCTCCCTCTCTCTCTCTCTCTCTCTCTCTCTCCCTCTCTCTCTCTCTCTTCTCTCCTTCACGGTCGGTTGCTATGAACTCAGGAGCAATCAGAGGTTTCCTGTTTACGGGAGAACACCTCCATTCAGCTGCACTGAGTTAAACCATTGAATTATCCCAAAGCAAACAGACATTAGGCCTAGAACACCTTAGTAGAAATGTATAGAGTTAATCTGATTGATCAAATGTTAAGGTGCAAGGAAAAAAACGACAAACACACAAACACACTATATGAAAGCTTGACATAAATATTGCAATGAAATCATCAATGCAAACTGAACATCAATAAAATGTCTCCACTATAGTAAGTTGAATTCTGAATTAATACACAAAACATATTAGACATATTAGTTGCACGCTTTAGGCTAAGGGGGGCGGGGGGGGGGGGAAAACTCAAACAATTTTTTAGGTTTTCAAGATAAATAGGATACTCCAGTAACCATGAATAAAAGGTTTGTGTTTTTATGTGACTATAATAGACTGTGATAGTGAATATTTTGGTTCAAAATAAAAGTTTAGCTCATGTTCTTGCCCCCTTGTGGCAGGACCTTAGAAAGCCTTCCCACGTTCTCCCTGCCACAGACAGCAGCCAGGTGTGTGTGTGTGTGTGTGTGTGGTGTGTGTGTGTGTGTGTGTGTGTGTGTGTGTGTGTGTGTGTGTGTGAGAGGAGAAGGAGAGAGAGAGAGTGTGTGTGGTGTGTGTGGTGTGTGGGTATGTGTGTGTGTGTGTGTGTGTGTGTGTGTGTGTTTAGTCAAGTGTTGCATCTGCCGGGAGTCATGACTACAGTAGCAACAGAGACGTACAATCTCAATTATCCTTTTATAACTGTTCCTACAGTAACGGTTAACCACCACAGTACAAGTCTGTGCAAAACTCTTTTACAGGAACCATAAAGTACTAATTTACTCAATCTACAACTGCAGGGTTTGTTGTGTCACAGGTTACGCTTTGCAAATAGCAGCTGTAAATTCTTGTCGGTGTATCTCAATATCAAAAGAGACCAGATTTTGTAGAAAGTAATTATAATATCCATAAGTACATTTAATCATAATAGCTGAATTTTTTTTTTTTATTATTATTTTTTCCCTTAGAAAGGGTCTCATATATGTCCATATTTCTGCATATTTTGGACCAAGGCCTAGTGCCGCCATCTTGAAAGTGTCATAGTTGGAATGTCATCAGGTGCATTGTTTAAAATTTAGAATTGTTCTTGTCCTTGAAGGCCACTGTAGCTCCTGTTATTATTCTAAAGGGTTGGGGTTACCCAGGGAGCGTTGCATTCTAGAACTTTGTAGAACTTTCTTCATGATGTCATATTACACACTGCACCTTTAAGTTTTACGGGGATTTTAGAGTCTATACATAAGAGATTCAAAGTCTTTATTGGCATGTGAACAATGAGTAAGTAGAGTGTTTGATGACATGTGACGTCAACGGTCTCATTCATGAATGTGTGAATGATGATGCCATGGTGATGGGATTAAATGCTTGATTAAAAGGTCATTCATTCTGCTCTTTGATATGTAGATGTTAAAACAAAAATAACCAAATTAGGCTCTTGATCACTTTGTCAAGAGTGATTAACTGCAAACCAAGACACTCAATTCAGAAAGAAAATCTAATAAAGTGTAAGTTAAGGAGGTGGAAATAGGAACTGGCACAACAAGAGTAATTCACGTTTTGCACTTTTAGCCTTGCACTTTTTCTAAAATGCACTTTGGCACTCTTTATACTTTTCCAATTTAATTGGTTTGTATGACTTTTTTGTGTGAAGCGATTTGAATCTGCTTTGTGGAATGTGCTATATCAGTTGCCTATAGCCTTCACTGCAAGTTGTATTGTCCCATCTGGAAGGAATCTAGGGCTACATCATGTCTTAGAGCAGGTGATTAGCTACTGCCATCGGTGTATGAGTGTGTGATATGAATGGGTGAATGTGGTAAGATGTGTAAGGCGCTTTGGGGCTGAGAAAATCGTCTAGAAGGCGCTATATAAGTCAAGTCCATTTACCATTTACCATTTACCATTAGACAGTTTAACGTCATGCAAAGAAGCCCACTTCAACAATACAACCAGAACCAGAAAGTAAAAGGAAAGACAAACCCTTCCGCAGAAGTGACTGAAAAAAGTTCAACAAGGTCCACTGTAACTCTAAGTCTAATGCTGCCATGCCACATGAAGTTAAATTCCCTTTACAGATTATGAAAAGAAGCCATGTACCAGCCAGGGATAAAGTGTAGCATCCCCTGGACCTGGTCCTCCCAACATCCACAAGTTAACAAGAAAATAAAAAGGAAAAGAAATTAATCTTCTGCAACAGTGACTGAAACATTCATTTAAAAGAAGTTCAACAATGTCAAGTAACTCAGTCTAGAGCTCCACAACACACACACACACACACACACACACACACACACACACACACACACACACACACAACACACACACACACACACACACACTACGATAAGAAGCCCTGACCGCCCTAAGTGATCAAGCATCCTCCAGTCCAACTTTATCATTTGTTACTCATGCATCTTGGCTTCAGCATTAACTTCATAAAGTATGTGATTGGACAGTTTAACCTCACGCAAACAAGCCACGTTAACAATAGGCTACAACTAGAAACATTAATATATAGCCTGCAATACAATACAGATTATGATAAGAAGCCCTGACCGCACAGTTAGTCTAGAGCTCCACACACACACACACACACACACACACACACACACACACACACACACACACACACACACACACACAACACACACACACACACACACACACACACACACACACACAAACGACACGCACAGCACACACACACACACACACACACACACACACCCCACACACACAACACACACACACACACACACACACACCACACAAAACACAAACACATTATGAGAAGAAGCCTGACCACCGAACTAGTAACAAAACAAACATCCTCCAGTCCAGTCCAACTCACACTCCTCTCCCTCTCTTCGTCGCGCTCGCGTCTCCTCTCCCTCCGTTCCTACGCGCGGTTCATCGTCACGTTGTTCTGGACCTCCGGTACCGGCACCGGCAACCGGGGCGCTCACGTGCGGGTACAGCAACTCCGTGGCGCCGTTCTTGTAACCATGGCTACTCCTCAGCAGGACGCAAAGTAGAACCAGAGACTGACACGACTGTGACGCGCTCAGATGCATGGTTAGGCTATTTCTTCAATGCGGATAATAGTGTGTTGTGTGTGTGTGTGTCTGTCTGTCTGACTTTCTGTTGTCGTCTGTCTTTCTGTGTGTCTGTCTGTCTGTCTGTCTGTGTGTTTGTCTCTCTCTCTCTCTCTCACACTGTCTGTCTGTCTGTTTGTCTCTCTCTCTCTCTCTCTTCTCTCTCTCTCTCTCTCTCTCTCTCTCTCTCTCTCTCTCTCTCTCTCTCTCTCTCTCTCTCTCTCTCTCTCTCTCTCTCTCTCACTGTCCGTCTGTCCCGGTTTCTTCAATGCGGAAAAGAGTGTGTAGGATATTAGGGTGAGATGTAGTTCCGACTGGATGTAGACTGAGCAGGGTGATACACATGTGAGATCCAGGGTTTTTATACAGCCTGAGCGTCTCGCTTTTTGGCAGCTACTCAGGTGCGTCTCTGGTGCGATGCTCTGATTGGTCGCCACGAATTTACACAAAAAAAAATATAATAACCACGCCCACTGGTTTTAGTGTGGAGAGTTTAACATGAGAATGATGCAGAGTCAGACAGAGGATTCCTGCAGCAGTGTTGTTGATGGGTCATAGGCACAGACTGACTCGTGGGTTCTGCTTTGGTTTAGTTATATTTAACAACATGTAGGCTATAAATTACTACATTTCAGTTGTTGGATAAGAAGAGGGCTTTTTTTTCATTGAATTGACATGTGTCTTGTTAAATTAATGTGTTCTCATAGTTCTCACTGCCATCGGTGTATGAGTGTGTGTGTGTGTGTGTGAATGGGTGAATGTGGTAAGATATGTAAAGCGCTTTGGGGCTGAGAAAATCGTCTAGAAAAGCGCTATATAAGTCAAGTCCATTTACCATTTACCATTTACCATTTAATGTTATATTAGTTGTTTAAAATGATATGCCCCTATATTATGCGGATTACGACCGACTTTTGTATCCAACATTATTTTACACCAATGTGATTGGTTGTTTTATTTTGTTTTCTGTATTGCATAGCATTCTGGGTCATTGACCGTCAAGTGTAACTGCGCACATGCCATGGCTGCTTTTTTTTTCTTCTTTTAACCTTTATTTATACAGGTAAATCCCATTGAGTCCGAAGACTCTTTTGCAAGGGAGACCTGTTCCCATTTACACGTTACCATTCACACACACATTCATACACCGATAGCAGGCTAACTATCGACATTCACACGAGGCAAGGTGGGTGAAGTGTCTTGCCCAAGGACACAACAACTATGACACAGGTGGCAGGGCGGGGATCGAACCTCCAACCCTTTGATCATCAGCCGACCCGCTCTACCACCTGAGCCACAGTCGCCCCCTGCTGATTGATATACCGGAGCTGTGAAGAAAAGAATAAAGAAATAAATGAAACATATGCAAGACGTGATTCTTTATCAACATGATGGAAGAGAATGAAACCTCAACATGTCTGAATTGTGCTGTATAAATAAACGTGACTTACCTTGCAGAGATGAGACTGAAACTTGTTGAAAATAGTTTTAAAGCCAAATAGCGAAGACCTGTTTCTTCCAGTATAAACAGAGCATTGTAGCTGCATTACATTTACATTAACTAAGTCAATCACCATCTTTGTTGAGATCTGGATCCACATTTTTCCCAGATTTGTGTGTGAAGTTTCGTGTGTCTGTGTTTGTTCCTCTCTGCAGTACTACTTTGAAAAGCCAGAGTGAAGCTGAATAAACCTTTTGTATGTGCTTATTGGGATAATTTAACTTTTTTGAAGAACAAAATCGTCAATATAATATGTAATATATATAATATATATGTATAATAATAATAATAATAATAATAATAATAATATGTATTTCAGAAGCATTGAGATTGAAATTTGACTCTCCTACTTTTCTGATCAAATGCATGAAAGAGTAATTCTTGTGCAGTTAAGTGTGCTATAGCTACTCTGTCTGCAAAAACATTGTGTTTGCTAAATAAATGTAGGCTTTAGAGTGTGGTGAAAAACTTATATCTCCAAATCGATTTTCAAGATGTTTTTGGATCAGTGGAAGAAAGGAACGTGTGGACAGATTGTAGAAAGAAAGACGAGAATGAAGGGAAGAAGAGAAAGACAAATAAAGGTCAGAATTCGTCAGATCTGCGTCCACATGCTGTTTGTCAGACATCAGAGAGCCATAAATGCTCCATCTGTCTGTCTGTCTGTCTGTCTGTCTGTCTGTCTGTCTGTCTGTCTGTCTGTCTGTCTGTCTGTCTGTCTGTCTGTATATCTGTCTGTCTGTCTGTCTGTCTGTCTGTCTGTCTGTCTGTCTGTCTGTCTGTCTGTCTGTCTATCTGTCTGTCTGTCTGTCCGTGTGCCTGCCTGTCTGTCTGTCTGCTGTCGTGCCTGCCTGTCTGTCTATTAAAAGCTTCAAAACAACTCTTTCTTGTGCATATGGAAAAGAGTTTGTGAAGTTTTTGAAGTAAGAACAGAACAGCATTGCAAAATAGTTTTGGTTTGTTATAACACTTCCAGGTTTGCATCTTGAATAACATCATACACATATGGATTGTCTGTTTTTATCAACAATTTTTTTTTCTTTTTCTTTTAGTTGGCATATTTTCTTAGCTTTGCAACATTTGCCTGACTAAAACTAATACTATGTTTGTTCAAAGACTGTTGAAGATTTTAAAAAGTTGAATAAGAATTGAATAGCTGTATGTGAATGTAAAGTGGCTACACAGTAAAACCACCTATGACAGCCATAGAAATAAATGGTAAATGGTAAATGGACTCCACTTATACAGCTCTTTTATCTGTTTTTTCACAGACCCAAAGCACTTAACATTGTTTTGCACACATTCACCCAAAATAGACCTTGGACTTGGACAATGGGCATGTCGCTATAGCTACGGTCAGCCCCCTTTTTGTTTACATACCAGTTTACAGAGCCTAGGCTTTGTATAAACACCAGATTCTTTTTTAGTGCACACACAAGTACGCCTATGGACAGGTAGCGGATTGTGAGGAGATATACACTGATTTTGACAAAAACAAGCGTCAACAAGCGTTCTCCAAAATCACTGACTCCACCTTTCATTAAAACACCATCTCGTGCACAGCTGATGTTGTTCCTCATACTTTCTCATGTTGGGTTTTTTCTCCACGTTGTAACTTGCCTCTCGACTCTCTCTCTTCTCTCTCTCTCTCTCTCTCTCTCTCTCTTTCTCTCTCTCTCTCTCTCTCTCTCTCTCTTTCTCTCTCTCTCTCTCTCTCTCTCTCTCTCGGCCAAACGATTAATTCAAGAATGAAATGTGATCTGTTCTGCGTGTTGCTCCTCTCACTACCTGTCAGTTTACACCTCTGATGATCGCAGAGCCCCAGACGAACTGGAGTCTTTGTGTGTGCGCCGCAACAAAACAAGGGAGATATGATTACTCTGGTGTGTTGTGTGTGTGTGTGTGTGTGTGTGTGTGTGTGTGTGTGTGTGTGTGTGTGTGTGTGTGTGTGTGTGTGTGGTGTGTGTGTGTGTGTGTGTGTGTGTGTGTGTGTGTGTGTGTGTGGTGTGTGTGTGTGTGTGTTTGTGTGTGTGTGTGTGTGTGTGTGTGTGTTTGCTTCGTAGCAGGTTCATCACATGTTGCAAAAACAAGGAGAGATATGATTACTCTTGGGTTTTGTGTGTGTGTGTGTGTGTGTGTGTGTGTGTGTGTGTGTGTGTGTGTGTGTGTGTGTGTGTGTGTGTGTGGTGTGTGTGTGTGCTGTGCGTGTGTGTGTGTGTGTGTTGTGCGGTTTGTTGAGGGGAGTATGATTATGGTGTGTGTGTGTGTGTGTGTGTGTGTGTGAGTATGTCTTCTGTGGGTGTTCGTAGCGATGTGAGTGAGGTGACAGTTTGTCAGTGGTGTGAGTGTGTGATACTACGTGTGTGTGTGTCTGTGTGTGGGGTGTGTGTGTGTGTGTGTGTGTGTGTGGATATGATTATCTTTGTGTGGTGAACATTCATCCGATTGCTTGTCATGTGATGTGTGGGAGAGTGCGTCGCACCTGACACTAATTGTGGTGGTGTGAGTGAAACTGATACGAGATCTTACTTGTGTGTGTTTGATGTGTGTGTGTGTGTGTGTGTGTGTGTGTGTGTCTGTGTGTGTGTGTGTGTGTGAGAGTGAAAGCTGATACGAAGATCACTTACCTTGTGTGGGTTTGATTATCACACGAAGGGGCTGCGGTTTGGATTAATGGATGGAGGGAGAGGAGTGTTTATTGTGGAAAAATACTCAAATGTGAGTAAATCACAGTTGTAAAATAAAAATAAGGAAAAAAAGAAATTTTTGCAAAAATTCACTCTCAAGTATTCAAAGTAGTCAGAAAGAAAGGCAGAGTTTAGTTTTACTGTATGTCTGTCTGTCTGTCTGTCTGCTTGTGTGTCTGTCTGTCTGTCTGTTGTCTGTCTGTTCTCTCCTGTGTGTCTGTGAGTGCATGAAAATGTTCAAGACTTACCTCCCGTTTTCATCATTTTCAGGACTGCAGATCAAGAAGACATGAAATATTTTTTTTGGAAATAAGGAGAAAACATTTCAGTTGGAAGGGAATGAACAAAATACTCACAATATGTAAGTCAGGCAAGTAACCTTTGACCTCCAAAATGTCATCAGTTCATCCTCGAGTCCAAGTGGTACTGTATATATCTAGCTTCCTGATTAATACACACACACACACACACACACACACACACACACACACACACCACACACACACACACACACACAACACACACACACACACACACACACACACACACACACACACACACACACACACACACACACACACACACACACACACACACAGCTAGATATCACTTCATGAGGTCTACAGTGACCTTTACCTTTATTTCAAAATCGAAATAAATTTCATCTTCAAATCTGAGTCGACATGTGTGCAAACTGGAGAAAGTCCCTGACAGAGTTCATGATATACTGCACTCACAAGAACGTCTTGGACGGACACACGTGATATAACTTCATGTTTTTCCGTTGCTGGTCTCGTCTGCTGTCATTTATAACCACCAGGAGGACAAACTGTGACTGTTTCATGAACATTTAAAAGTTCCTCATTGTCTCTTTAATGTATCTGACCTTGGAAGGATTGCTTAAACTTTTGCTCCTATGTTTTTTTTATTTTTTATAAAGTAATAAACACTGAATTCCAACTTGGAGTACAGACCATGTACCTCAGGCTCTTCAGCATGTAGTGAGAACCAAAGTTTTATTGACCTGCTGTGCCTTTGGACCTGGTGATGTTGCTGTTTGATGGAATTATTTAAAGGCCCTGGCAACCCAAATCACTAAATCCTTTGTAACTATGTTATTTGGGTGTAAATGAATGCTAATATGTATATGAAAGGTTTTAAGAATATCTGTCAACCCCCCGCAAAAATACTGTCAGTCAGTTGGTGACCATTTGAAAAACACCGGATTCAATGTTGCTTTAGCCTCTATCTTCACATGTCACCCGGTTCTAAAATACATTGGACTGTCTACCTGTTAGTTAACTATTCTAAACATCAAAGTAATGATGAATAACTGCAGCCGTTGTAAAAAAACAAAACAAACATGGAGTTAATAAAACATACCAAAAACAGAGCCTTTAAAGTTCACTGACTGGTTTTAAATCTTCTCGAAGGTGACACACACACACACACACACAACACACACACCACACACACACACACACACACACACACACACACACACACACACACACACACACACACACACACACACACACACACACACAAATCACACACACACACACACACACACACACACACACACACCACACACACACACACACACCACCACACACACACACACACACACACACACACACTGTTATTGTTTCCTCTCTCTTTTGTTTTGCCTCAAACAGCGGCACCAGGGGGCTCATTCACCTCTGCACTTCCGAGGGAAAATAAAGGGCAACATGACCAGCCCTTCTCAGGAGACGCTTAGTATTTAGACGCCCCTCTCTTAGTGTTTAGACGCCTCTCTTAGTTAGCGCCCCTATGAGCCTCGTATGGGACACTAGACATGGGGTTCAACTGAATGCCTAAAAGTGAATATGATAGGCCCGGGCCGGAGCTATTGTGCCCCCTTCACTATGTAAAGAATCAGCTGACAAACTCGTGAAACTCAGCACAGTGAATTTGGTCGCCCCATCCCCCCCTCATGGTGATGTGTGTTGGGTAATGGTATTGAAGTGTAGCGGATGTGTGTGTGTGTGTGTGTGTGTGTGTGTGTGCGTGCTTGAGCTTGTGCGAGTGAGTGAGTGAGTGAGTGAGTGAGTGAGTGAGTGTGTGTGTGTGGTGGTGGTGGTTGTGTGTGTGGTGTGAGTGAGTGAGTGGTGGTGTTGTGTGTGTGTGTGTGTGTGTGTGTGGGTGTGTTGTGTGTGTGTGTGTGTTGTGTGTGGTGGTTGTGTGTGTGTGTGTGTGTGTGTGTGTGTGTGTGTGTGTGTGGATCAGGAAGCGCCCACATGCAGTACTGTGTGAGGTGTGGCGAGGGCGACCGGAGGGGCACAGAAGGAATGCACACACACCTGGACCGAAGCCAACACAAAAAAAGCAAAAAATTGTGTCTACACAGTTTGGCAAAAACCCCAACAGTCCAAACATGATGGATGGACAAATGTGTCTCATTCCAAGATTCAAAGTGCTTACTGTCATATGCACAATAAGAAACATGTTCTCAGTCGTACAATGAGCCACGTCGGGTGACCGTGGCTCAGGTGGTTAAGCGGGTTGGCCAATGATCCAAGGGTTGGCGGTTTGATCACCGCCCTGCCACCTGTGTCATGGTTGTTGTGTCCTTGGGCAAGACACTTCACCCACCTTGCCTTGTGTGAATGTGTATGACTGCTGTATGTTTGAGGTGGTGGTCGGAGGGGCCGTAGGCGCTGAATGGCTGCCACGCTTCCGTCAGTCTGCCCCAGGGCAGCTGTGGCTACTATCGTAGTTTACCACCACCGGTATGACTGCGTGTGAATGAATGGAACCTGGAACCCTGTAAAGCGTCTTTGAGTGCCTTGAAAAGCGCTATATAAATCCAATCCATTATTATTATGAAATCCTTCCTTTGTTTTCCACAGACTGAAAAAAAGCAGCAACAATACAGAATATACAATTTACAAGGCAAATGGAAGAGCAGCATAGATAAAACAACTATTTCTGTAATTGTTTTTTTTATGACAATCAGGGTTACATTTACTATTGTTATAAACCAATACACCAAGGTTATTTTGCATGCAGTTGGATATGTACATGGTTCTGGTGGACATACAAATGAAAGTCAAATATCGTCACCCTCTTAAAATAATGGCCTAAGTCACTTTTTGGCCAAAATGATTTTTTTGCTTAAATCATCTCCTCATGATGCTGGCCACCTCTGGTAAAATGGCCTAAATCCTCAGTTGAACAGATCATGTGATTTTACTTGACATAGGCCATTATACCATGTTACCAGAATGTCAAGAGTGTGTTTTAGGCCATTTTATTTTGCCTAAGTCAAAATTTACTGTTAATTTTTTTTTTCAAGGACATTTCACAAGTGTGTAAAATGGCTTAAGTCACAAGTTAATAGACATGCTCTGCGTTCCAGTCCCCATACTTCCCTACTACTTAGTATGCCAGAAAAAGATTTAGGATGTCCCAATTCACACGCAAGTCAATTGTAGTATGCTGAAAATACATAAATGCCCCACTAACTCCAATAGCATTTTGGAGTATTCCTCTTTATTCTTGACATTTCTCGAAATGATGAAAACAAATCTTACTTATCTGATTTGTTTCTCTCTCCTGTGGCCCTAAAACTCTCCTGTACTTTAGTATGTAGTGTTGTAAAAAGAAAGAGTATGTGATTTGGAATACAGGGATGGTAGTATATAGATTTCAGGCTGTAGTGAAGATGTATTTCTTTGAGCATAGTGACACCTGGTGGCCATCATGGGTAACAGGTCTGGTGTGTGAGATTGTTAGACCTTCTTTCTCCACTAAGGGGCGGTATTGGACTTGTCTACAAAAAGTCTCTACCTACCTACTACTTTTACATTACATTATATTACATTTTATTTTGCTGACTTCCATTAAGTGCATTCAACAATGAAGGTACAAACTCAGAACAACAGGAATCATGTAAGTACTATAGCTTAAAATAAACTAAAACTACAAGGTGCTACAAAATGCTATTATTTATTTATTATTTTATTTATTTATTTATTATTATTCTTCCGGACAATTACACATAATACATAATTTTCTCTTTGCATATTCATACATATTACTTTGTGTTATCGTCCGAAGGGAAGCAGGAGAAGCCAAAGGTTATTATGTTGTATGTATAATGTTTTGTTAAGTTTGATTCCAAATCTCCATATATATTTGTTTTTTAGATTTTTTCAAAAGCGCTGTTTTAAATGTGGTGTAACTGCTTTTCAACTTTAATCTGAATAAGGTTTTAATTGTGTTTGCTGCTCAGATGAAGGTTATCCACACTCATTCTTTTTTTTTAAGATAATTTTTTCGGCATTTTCAAGCTTTATTAGATAGTACGGAATTGAAATGGGGAGACAGAGAGAGAGAGGGAGAGAGGGGGGATGACCTGCAGTAAAGGTCCACAGGTCAGATTTGAACCCACGACCACTGCAACGATGGCCGGAGCCAATATGGTACGCGCTCTATCCACTACACCACCGGAGCGCCCATCACCCAGCCTTTTTTTTTAAATTCTCCAAACTGAGAAGGAGATATCAGAGTTGGATTTAAGTATATATAATAAAGCTTTAATAAATACTGAGATGGGTAAAGCCTTGTGACATATTGGGGTTTAAATCGCTGCCCACAAACTGCAAGATCAACACTTCAGATCTTTGTTGCATGTCGGTCCTAATCTGTCTCTCTCTCTAATAAAGTCATAAAAACATTCTGACCTGTGACAGCCATCCTTCAAAGATAACATTCAATATCCTCAGCCTGTGATTAACGATGTATTCTTGGGTTGAAGTTACTTCCAGATGGTTAGTAGTAGTAGTAGTAGAAAGATTATTTTCGGTCCATGACCACAAAGACATAGCCTAATAAGAACAAGATCAATAATTTTCTTTTAAAAGTAGCAATGGCCGAAAAGGGTGTAGGAAGAAGCTGAATCTTATTACGCCTATCCCCTCTTTACATATTATACCATAACTATATTATGTATCACAAAAAAGTCCTGGTTGTTGTAGCAGCCGAGCTAGCCTAATGCTAACCTTAGCGACGGGCCTTGGTGGATACCTCAGACCAGGTCCTGTTTTGATAGCACCACTGCTTGGATGAAGGGACAGAGACTGAAGCTGAAGATGCCAGAGTTTGACTGTCCCTGTGTTCCAAATCACATACTATTTCTTTTCACTACACTACATAGGCTACTAAAGTACAGAAGAGTTTAAGGGCCACAGACAGGAGAGAAAAATAAAAATCAGATAAGGATTTTTTTTTTCAGTATGTCGAAAAATGTCAAGAACAAAGAGGAATAGTCCAAAATGCTATTGGAGTTAGTGGGGGCATTTGTGTATTTTCAGCATACTGCAATTGACGTGGGACTAGGGTTGCTGAAATTTCCCGAAATGGCCCCTTTTCAAATCCCGGGATTTCAGAGCTCCTCACGGGATTTCCCGGGAATTCCCGTTGAAACCGGAAGTGCCTTTTTA
This sequence comes from Ammodytes dubius, assembly GCA_026122265.1. NCBI lineage: Eukaryota > Metazoa > Chordata > Actinopteri > Uranoscopiformes > Ammodytidae > Ammodytes > Ammodytes dubius. Next base: position 29,737,055 of record CM047509.1, read on the forward strand.
ATACTTTATTTTGTACCCACGTACTCGGCCGAGTGGTTTATTGGGCACGTTATAGCCTCATAAGCCCTGGGCAGACTGGATGCTAGCTCTAGAATGAACTAAGGGCATTAAAAGTTAAGTCATCTAAAGGCGTTTTCAGACGGGAGGAGACGTTCTGTCTGTGCACTCGACATGGACCGGTGGAGATAAGAGGCTCCGCGAGGAAACGCCGTGCGGTAACCATGGAAACAACTTTTGTTTACAACCCTGTGTCGCTGCTTAAATATCTACTCATATTGTTAACATTTAGTTAATAAGTGGATTAGTTATTCAGTTTAGTTTGGTTTAAA
>CM047509.1:29742383-29747383 GCA_026122265.1 Ammodytes dubius
TTTTAAAAGTCCTCTAGTGTGAGCCCAGCATAAGTTTAAAGACTCAGTCCCCTGTGATGGATGAGTGACTTTGTGGAATACATTAGTGCTGCAAGACATCACTTTTTAGGTCATATTAGGTTCTGTGAAAATTAGCAACATTTTCGCACCCACACTATGTCATCCCATTTGCGTGATATAAACTTGAAGGGAAATTCTAGTGAGGTGCACAATCGCAGGCAAAGATTAAAAAAATAAAGTAAATACATAAAAATAGAATGCACCATTAAAAACCGATTTCACAGTTTTAAAAAACAGGAACAATGAACTCTCTGTTATATTTCCTATTGTTCTTGAGTCGTCTCCGGCCCCCGTACCCACTCCCACACACATTTCCCGGGGGCCGGTCCCCCACAAGTAGAGCTCCTGAGGGCCTAAATTACTTCCACATTTCTCCCCTCCTGAGCTGTCAGTGGTCCACACACAGCTGAAGTTCGCCTTAATAAATGAGACACAGCAGGACGTGGGATGTGACAGCTATACGTTGGAAAAAAAAAATATATATATACAGCCCCGGAAAAAATTTAGAGACCAGTCTGGATTTTTCTTTAATCTTCATCTCTACATTACTTATTGAAAATGCTCTTTAATGACAATATTTTTTTTGTGAATTTGGAAGAAATGTTGTCAGCAGTTTATATCATAAAATCAAAATGTTAATTCTACTCAAACATATGATATGCCTATAAAGAGTAAATGAAGAGACACTGACAATTTGGAGTGGTCTCTTAATTTTTTTCCAGAGCTGTAGTGTACATAGCAAGAGCACAAACTTGCGCAATAAGCATTTCGGACTTCTCAGACATCAATGAACAAAGCCAGACTCAAACCATTAAAAATAAATGAAAAAACAAACTGAGAATGTATTTTTACACATCAAAAATAACTAAAAGTTGTTGGAAACGGGAATCCATTCGCTATACGTTAAAAAAAAATTACTTAGCGAGAGAACAAAATTAAACATGTAAACTTGCACACTATGAAGCATTTTGGACTATTCAGACAGGCTCAAATCATTAAAAATAAATGGAAAAGTTATTTTTACACATTAAAAAAAACGGAAAGCTGTTGGAAACGTAGATCCATTCACTCCGTCAGTCAGCATGAAGCCTTTCCTGACACGTGGCCCGACCCCCATGTCCTGTGTGTGTGTGTGTGTGTGTGTGCTGTGGTGGGGTGATGGACCACAAACCCAAATGTGTTGAGTGCTAATGTTGTGGATCTGCCACAGCTCGCTGCAGGTGAGAGGCAGCAGGGTTCGCCGCAAGAAGTCAAAAATAAAGCTTTATTTTTCCTACACCGCAGAGGTAATGCAAGGAAGCAGCAGTAAGCGTAGGAAAGTGAAAGAAAGAAAGAAAGAAAGAAAGAAAGAAAGAAAGAAAGAAAGAAAAGAAAGAAAGAAAGAAAGAAAGAAAGAAAGAAAGAAATTACTTATTGAAAATGCTAAAAGAAAGAAAGAAAGAAAGAAAGAAAGAAAGAAAGAAAGAAAGAAAGAAAGAAGAAGAAATTACTTATTGAAAATGCTAAAAGAAAGAAAGAAAGAAAGAAAGAAAGAAAGAAAGAAAGAAAGAAAGAAAGAAAGAAAGAAAAGAAAGAAAGAAAGAAAGAAAGAAAGAAAGAAAAGTGATCCAAAGTACTGTGGAGGTAATGTACAGTGGTGGAAGAAGAATCATTCTCTTTTTTTTTCGTGAATTAGTAGATTAAAGCTATATAGGCAAGGCACAACTCATACACAAAGCTATTCAAAATGCTATTGGGGCATAAAATACATCAAGATTAGACATTAGAAAAAGCGTTTAAGAGATCGTAAAAACAGGATTCAAGATTAGACATTAAACATTTAGACAGCGAATGAATGGCTGAAATGAAAATTACTTGACCTGACAATATTGCGAAGAAAAACTTTTTTTTATTCCTATACCGCAGAGGTAAAGCATGGAAGCGGCAGCAACACTCAGAGCGTAGGAAACATTTGGGGAAGTAAAAAGTACACAGTGATACAAAAGACTGTGTAGGAAGAACCATTCTCCATTTTGGTGTGATTTATTTGATACATTTTCAGATACTTTCTTTCCTCAACCATTGAAGAGACACATGAGTATGTTACTTGGAGTTTTTTTCTCAGCCGAGCTAAGGGTGTAAGGGCAGAGGGTGTCATACTGTATGGAATGTAAAGCCCACTGAGGCAAAATGTCTATTTGTGATATTGGGCTATACAAATAAAACTGATTTGATGTGAGTTCCTGTGTGTACAGTATGAGACAGTCTTTGAGTCTGTGTTGATTGTTTTTTTCCCCCTAATAATGTATGGAAGCAGCAGCAAGACTCAGAACTTAGGAAAAGTTTGGGGAAGTAAAAAAAAAAAGAAAGTGATACAAAAGACTGTGTAGGAAGATCCATTCTTCATTTCTTGTGTGATTTATATTTGATTTATTTTCAGATACTTTCTTTTCTCAACTGTTGAAGGGAAACATGAGCATGTGAGCTTCTGTATGTATCGGACAGTCTTTGAGTCTGTGTTGATTTTTTATTTATTATTTTTTTTTAACCTTTTATTTATACAGGTATATCCCAAAGACTCTTTTGCAAGGGAGACCTGTTCCCATTTACACGTTACCATTCACACACCGATAGCAGGCTAACTATCGACATTCACACGAGGCAAGGTGGGTGAAGTGTCTTGCCCAAGGACACAACAACTATGACACAGGTGGCAGGGCGGGGATCGAACCTCCAACCCTTTGATCATCGGCCGACTCGCTCTACCAACTGAGCCACAGTCGCCCACTGAGCCACAGTCAGTTGTTGTGTGATGTATTGTATTATATTGTATTTGATGTGCTTTGTATGTACACATCCAGCAGTTACCTAGCAACTTTAATTTAATTAATTTTCAATTAAGTCCTAGTAATATTTACTCTCCTTTTCTGTTGTTTGGTCTCCATCAATTCACAAGGGAAATATTGTTCCAGCTAAATGCTACACTCCGTTGACTAGCTAGTTGCTACTTCTGCCTGTCTGCTGTTTGGTGCGGCTTGGCAGGTTTAGCTTACAGTGTGTTTATCAAAAGTTTGGTTTGTAATAAAACATGGTTGATTATGAGCCATTGCCAAAGCAGTGTTCTGTTCTTGTAATCTCTGCAGACTCGTCCACTCAGCAAGACTCAGTTCCTAACCTTGTCTACATTAGTGCTGCCAAAGAGGTGGATTGGTTGTGAGAGAGAGAGAGAGAGAGGGACAGAGAGGGCGAAAGAGAGAGAGAGAGAGAGAGAGAGAGGGAGGGAGAGAGAGAGAGAGGGATAGAGAGAGAGAGAGAGGGATAGAGAGAGGGATAGAGACAGAGTGAGAGAGAGAGGAAGGGACACTGAGAGAGAGAGAAGGAGAGAGAGAGACAGAGAGAGAGAGAGAGAGAGAGAAAATGAGAGAGGGAGGAAGGGACACTGAGAGAGAGAGAGCGGAGAGGGAGAGAGGTTTTAAGTAATGGGGTGAATTGGTCCAAATTAGGTCCAACAATTTTGTACAATTATGTCGGATAGGGAGGACGTGAGAGTGTGTATTTGTGTTTGCAGGCAGTGGGCGCTCTGGGGTTAATGGATGCTCCATCATCACTGGAGAAGAGGAGAGAATGACTCATCAGCTGTGTGTGTGTGTGTGTGTGTGTGTGTGTGTGTGTGTGTGTGTGTGTGTGTGTGTGTGTGTGTGTGTGTGTGTGTGTGTGTGTGTGTGTGTGTGTGTGTGTGTGTGTGTGTTGTCTGTGTTGTAGTGTCTGTGTGTGTGTGTGTGTCTGTGTGTGTGTGTGTGTGTGTGTGTGTGTGTGTTGTGTGTGTGTGTGTGTGGTGTGTGTGTCCGTGTCTGTGTGTGTGGGTGTGTGTCCGTGTGTCCGTGTGTGTGTGTGTTCCGTGTGTGTGTGTCCGTGTGGGTGTGTGTGTGTGTGTGTGTGTGTGTTTTAGCTGTTAATAGTCCTTTATTAATGAGGACGTCCCAACAGCAAATGGGACAGTATGGAGCATTAAAGGGTTCACAGGAAGAGAGAGAGGAGTTGTACTGTATTTGGATAGAAAGTGATGGAGGAGAAGAGGGGAGGACAGGAGGAAAGGATGGAGGGATGACAATGGTGGACTTAAGGGATGTCAAAGTAATGGGTTGCGTTCCAAATCGCATACTCTTTCTTTATTCTACATACTACATCCGACGATAAAAATAATCTAGTTAGGATGCAGTAGGCATACTATTGGGACATACTTTTACTGTCTTATTTCATCATAACATTGCGCCTTGATCTTGCCTCTTGCTTTTATATCCGTCGCATCCCCGTTTGTTTTCATATGGAGGCTTCGTCGATGTGACGTCACTTCACGTGCGCACTGGATTGTGGGTCAGAATCGCCCAAATAGGATGCACTTTTCAACACTAACAATCTTGGCCGCATGAAGTAGGACATCCGGGTACTTCTAACCATCCTAAATCTTTTTTCTACCATACTATATAGTAGAAAGTATGCGATTTGGACCGCAACCTTAGTCCATAATATTTCCATACTAATAAATATCTGCTTATGCATTCTCTATCAATGGTGGACAGTCTATAGCTGTCAACATTTCAGCTTTAGCCTCACTCATAGGTACAGTGTGTAATATCAGAGTATTTAACGACATCTAGGGGTGAGATTCTAGATTGCAACGCTCCCTTGCTAACCCACTCTCTTCAGGAGAATTTAAAGAAGCTACGGTGGCCTTCAAGGACAAGAAGCAATATGGTAACTTAAGATGGCATCATCCACCACTGCCTCAAGTCTTTCCACAATATCAAGTGATGAGGTGAAGATGTATGTAGTTATTTATTTTATGGTAATTCTTCTTGCAACTAGTGCATTTCCGGCAAAAGCATACTATGTATTAAGAAACGTGTAAGGCCGTTAAGTGTTGGTTGACATGCAGGCATGTTACATGATTGTGAAGATTG
>CM047509.1:29752383-29824883 GCA_026122265.1 Ammodytes dubius
ATGCAACACACACAACACACACAACACACACACACCATACACACACACAACCACCACCAGTTCCACCACACACACACACACACCCACAACACACCCCACACTCCCACCCCCACACACCAACACACTACCCTCCCACACACACACCCCCACACAAACAGCAGGCACAGACAGACCCGCAGCACCCCCCAAAACATTTCACCCCACCCCCACCCCCCCACCACCCCCCCCACACAACAGGTGGCCAGGGCTGCATGCGCATATATTTCACACCCACTCTGCTACGATCAGTTCAGCTCTTCGCATGTGTGTGTGTGTGTGTGTGTGTGTGTGTGTGTGTGTGTGTGTGTGTGTGTGTGTGTGTGTTGTGGTGTGCGTCCAGTTTAAGTGAGAAACTTTTACAAGGCAGCAGCCAAGGATCAGTTTCAAACTCCCACAGAAATCCCAGCTTCTCCCCGTCTCTATTAAACGGACCTGATGTTGACCAGTAAAATGAGCGCTGTGCTTTATGGGTGACCTTTACAAAGTCAGGGACACACACAGGCTAAGATTATTTATTATGCGTGTCTGAAAAGGCCGGAGAAAGAGGTTAGGTTGAAGGTTATGTTAAGGGGTAGGACTAGATAAGTTTTTTACTTCCTCCTACCCCCTTTCGAGCATGTAGAAAGTGTGTCTGTTTTTTTTTTTTAATTCTATTTCTTTTTTTGCTTTTTTTTTTTATTTATTCATCTATTTTTTTATTGCTCGCATGTTCGAAATAAAGACAATCAATCAAAGTTAACTTTATTCAGGGATATTTTTTTAAAGTAATAGTGTGCAAAGAAGGACAGAAAGAAAGAGGGAAATTAAAGGAGTTGGATTACGTTTTTATTAAAATTTGATCACATTAAATATAGGCTAAGAGCCACAAACTAGACATAGTGTGAGGTTTAGATGGTCTAAAATGATCTGATGTGTCATCTCTCTGGTTTCAGTGCGAGGCTGCTGTAAAGTTCTGGACTCACTATGAGTACAGTGCTTTTACAAGATGAATACGGTCGTATGCATGACATTTTATTGATGTTTTATTGATTGATTCTGAATAAAGCAAAACTTACATGAACTCCAAGCTATGTGGATAATACAAGGAGAAAACTAAATGTGCAAGGTCAGGGCTGTACGCTTATTTTTTAAAGTGGTAGCACTGGTGCTAGCAAGCAAAAAAAAAAAATTGGTAGCAATTTGATCGAAAACTTGCATGACCCTAACCCTTGCATTTCTGGATGTGTTTCTACTGCAAAGTTGCCATGTCACAATTTCCTAAGTGACAAAAACAATGAATGTAGCTTAAATATTATGCTGTATACTATAGGTCAACATTTTTAGTTTATTATTGAATTAGTTTAGAATCTGGTCGTACTGCCCCCCCCCCACCCCCCAAAAAAAAAAAAAAAATAATAAAAAAATAATAATAAAAAAATCTGAATTATATTTACAGTTTGCACTTTGTAAAATTAAGAAAATTCTTTAAAAAAAGGAATGGAAACTAAACAAAGTATTTTTTCCAAAATATTGCTTCTGCGAAAACATGCAACTGATTTCATCTCTAAACGTTGGGAAAAAATAAGGCATTTTTTAGACATTCCATAGACTTTCCTAGTATTAAAGTGGCTCCTTGATTCCTCAAACACACCATGTGTCTTGATCTTATAAATAAAACCCACAGTCATCCAGTGACTCTGTGAACACGATGGATATAAATGAACTTGTCTGTTACTGAACAAATTTCCCTCGTTATAATTTCATTGTCCCGACCGGGAGGCGAAACAAACACATTTTTAGCGAGACACAGATTCTGACACAACACCCTTCTATCCTTCTGTCTTTCTCACACTATTAAAAAGACACACACACAACCACACACACACACACACACACACACACACACACACACACACACACACACACACACACACAAAAAAAGTTGCGCAACAACACACACACACACAACACACAACACACACAAAAAAAAGTTGCGCAAACACACTAGCCTACACACAGACACACACACTACAAAAAAAAGTTGCACACACACACACACACACACCACGCACAAACACACACCAAAAAAAAGTAAGCACACACAACAAAAAAGTTGTGCAAACACACATACACACACAGACACACACAGACACAGACACACACACACACACTAAAAAAAAACGCACACACACAAACACACACCCATACACACACACACACACACACACACACACACACACACACACACACACACACACACACACACACACACACACACACACACACACACACACACACACACACACACACAACACATCCACACACACCATACACACACACACAACAAAGTTGCACCTCCACCACACACACAAACACATCTAACTTGGTGACGTTGACTAATTGAACTTTGTTGTGATTAGAGTGACCAGATGCTGTTGGTAAAGACGGGCTGTGTAAACTCACCGCTCTGCCGGCCTTTAATGTGGAGAGAAGCAGGAATGTCGGCCATCTTTTTCCCCACACCACACTACAAACACACACACACACACACACACACACACACACACACACACACACACACACACACACACACACACACACACAACCAACCACACACACACACACACACACACACACACACACACACACACACCACACACACACACACACACGCCAACCACAACACACACCCAGCTTTTTAAAGAGTGTGTTTACAGTGGAGCCGTTCCGCTGATGTGGGCTAGATTTATTACGTATTTACTCTCTGGCTCGGCCCCCGCATTTTTGTTGGTCCGATTTCTGATCACTTTCGACGCATCGCGCCAAACCACGAAGTGATGGCGGCATGTAAACACCAGCCGACACGAGCCTTGGAATCCAGGAATGTGTGTGTGTGTGTGTGTGTGTGTGTGTGTGTGTTAGTGTGTGTGAGAGAGAGAGAAAGAGTGTGTGTTAGTGTGTGTGTGTGTGTGTGTGTGTGTGTGTGTGTGTGTGTGTGTGTGTGTGTGTGTGTGTGTGTGTGTGTTAGTGTTTGTGTGGGTGTGAGAACGAGGCAGGCAATCTGTGTATTTATACCCACGCCTCACTGTTTGTGTGTGTGTGTGTGTGTTGTGTGTGTTTGCATAGATACTGTATGTGTACAGTACGTGATTGAGTTGTATATTTGTGTGTGTGCTCATGCATTTTGCAGGGAAAGATGTGTGTGTGTGTGTGTGTGTGTTAATGTATCTATCTCATCTGTACACGTGTGAATGCATGAGTCCCTATGTGCCCTCTTCTTCGTGTGTGTCTTTTAACTACGTGTGTGATCTTACACGTGTGTGTGTGTGTGTGTGTGTGTGTGTGTGTGTGTGTGTGTGTGTGTCTGAGAGAGAGAGATTGAGTGTGTGTGTGTGTGTGTGAGAGAGATACTGAGTGTGTGTGTGTGTGTGTGTGTGTGAGAGAGAGATAGTGTGTGTGTGTGTGTGTGTTCAGACATGTGTGTGTGTGTGTGTGTGTGTGTGTGAGAGAGAGATTATGTGTGTGTGTGTGTATGTGTGTTCTGACGTGTGTGTGTGTGTGTGTGTGTGTGTGTAATTAGTGGGTTGTAATCAGCGCCTTATAAAGAATCAATCAGGTGGAAGATAAACAGGGGCTGGTGGTGTAACACACTTCATTAAGAAGGAACATGGAGTTTGTGTGATCACGGAACCTCGTTAGAGTATTTACACTAACGTCTGCACGTCTTTAAGTGTGTCTTAACTTTGGGATCTCAGTAGATAAACCCCTTTGTGAGGGAATTTTGGTTCTTTAGTTGTAATATTAATGGGAAAGATTGAGAGGTCATATATGCCTATCCTGTGTGTCTGTCTCTCAGACTCTAGGTCAGCCTTGCAGCCTGTTAGGAGACACTTAGGTCAGCTGTATAGATAAAGTCTCATCTCCTTCTACTCCAGAATGTTATGGTTCACTGTGTTCAGCTCTGAACCAAAACATTGGTACGCTTGGTGCCCGAGCCGGGGAGGTGGTAGAGATAGCGCGAGGTTAAAACACAGCTCTAAGCATGAGTCTGGCAGAATTGAAGTGCAAGTCACGAGAGTTGCAGTCCGGTTCTCCTTGGCCAAGTCTGTAATAAATATCGCTTCATAATTCATCCAAGTCTCCTGAAATATTCTTCCACCTGAGTTGACCTCAAACCTTAAACAGAATTTCCATCACACCCTTAATGTCGGAATTTAAGATCCATTGGAGACAATTTTACCATGTGGATTGGATTGGAAATTTAACTTTGTTTTTGGTTATAAAATGAGCCTTATTTTCAAACGTTTTGGCAACATTTTTCTGGAAGGGCAAAGACAAGTTGTAAACAAGCCAATAGTCAGATGTGTATATATTTTTTTAAAGATTATTTTTTGGCATTTTCAAGCTTTATTAGATAGTACAGAGTTGAAATGGGGAGACAGAGAGAGAGAGAGAGAGAGAGAGAGAGAGAGAGAGAGAGGGAGAGAGAGAGGGGGGGGATGACCTGCAGTAAAGGTCCACGGGTCGGATTTGAACCCGCGACCACTGCAACGAAGGCCGGAGCCAATATGGTACTCGCTCTATCCACTACGCCACTACGCCCTGTCAGATTATATTTTAACCACAGTTGGAGGCAAACATTTTTTTTCGAAAATGTGAAATAATATTTGTGATAATCCAACCATCACAGTTAGTGTTGGGTAAAGTTGAAGTATGGAACTCGATTAAATTCGATTCAGTTTATTTAAGAAGGGGACAGTGCAATAATTAATAAAACACACGATCATACATGGGTTAAAAATGCCAGAATTAGCCAAAAGGAACAGTGGTATTCCACCTCAAATATTCCCAGTGACTTGGAAAAACAGACCCCACAAATCGAATTTTTTAAATGTTTATTCTCCCTTGTGAAAATAAAGAACATGTGAGGTTACAAATACATGTTCAAAAAGCAAAAACAATGTAGTGTAGAAACAATATACAGCTCTGGAAAAAATTAAGAGACCACTCCAAATATTCAGTGTCTCTCGTTTTACTATTTAGAGGCATATGTTTGAGTAGAATGAACATTTTGGTTTTTATACTATAAACTACTGACAACATTTCTGCCAAATTCCAATACATTTTTTGTCATTAAGAGGATTTTCAATGAGTTATGTAGAGATGAAGATTTAAGAAATATCCAGACTGGTCTCTGAGCTGTATTTTTAACACCTGGAGTGCAGCAGAACCTCAGTTATGAGACATTGGTGTTTATTTATTTTATTTTATTTTATTTTATTTTATTTTATTTTATTTTATTTTATTTTATTTTATTTTATTTTATTTTATTTTATTTTATTTTATTTTATTTTATTTTATTTTATTTTATTTTATTTTATTTTATTTTATTTTATTTTATTTATTTATTTTACATCAACGTACAGTTTTTTTTAAATAATGATTTATCGTAATGTCAAATATTCCATCCATCATCGTCTCTACTTTTCAATGACAGTTTCTTCTCAACTTACCATACATAAAGGGGTTCTTAACATGTAAGATGTAGAGAGAGAGTGTGTGTGTGTATGTGTGTGTGTGTGTGTGTGTGTGTGTGTGTGTGTGTGTGTGCACGTGTGACAATATGTAGTGTGTAACTCTTTTAATTATAACATAAGTATTTAGTGTTTTGGGTTTGGGACGATTTTTTTTTTAACCTTTATTTTAGTGGTTTTATAATGTTTTACATATGGACAAAAAAAAAACAGAATAGCCTAAGTATAAACACATACAATACATACACAACACCCAACCCCCTCTCCCCTCCCCCCTCCCTCAAGGTTTGGGTCAAATGTGTCCAGAAAGTTATTTTTCATTGATGGACAATTAAAACAAACAGCTCCATCTGTTGTTTGTTCACTTGGCAAATGGCTGTGACACACACAACACAAACTCCAATATGTGAAATCTGAGGATTTATTTATTTTAGAGTGTATTTATCCATCTCACAACACACTGAAAACGAAGCCAAGATCTCAATAACACAAGCAAGTTCTTTAATCAATTATAACATCATTCTGTACAAAGGTGCAATATATATAAAAATTAAAAAATTAAAAAATAGCTTACATGATTTTCTACTATTTCAATGTATCTATTATCAAATCAAATCAAATCAGTTTTATTTGTATAGCCCAAAATCACAAATACATTTGTCTCAGTGGGCTTTACATTTCATACAATATGATACAATATGATACAATATGACACCTTGCTCTACCCTTAGCTCGGCTGAGAAAAAACTCCCAGTAAAAAACCCTTTACCGGGATTTAAAAAAAAATTGAAGAAATCTCAGGGAGAGTCGACAAAGTAAGGGATCCCTCTCCCAGGACGGACATGCTGCAATAGATGTCATAAGTAGAGAGAATAACAAAGGAATTTGATCATTGACCAGATGTTTACATGGTTATACTAAAGTAAAGTGCGTATAGTGGATGCAGGAAGATATTAGTGTATTCTTGTTCTCCTATGTAGATATAAAGGCTCAACTCTAAGGCAACACATAAAAAATAACTTTATTTTCAAGCAATTATACATTATTAAAACATACTTATGAATATTATATTCATTTCTACCAAGTCTGTTATGACAAACACCAATTTCCTAACACACACTGCACCTTTAAGATTCTTATATACAGCTCCGGAGAAAATAAGAGACCACTCCAAATTGTCAGTGTCTCTTGTTTTACTCTTTAGAGGCATATGTTTGAGTAGAATTAATATTTTCATTATATAATATAAACTACTGACAACATCTCTACCAAATTCACAATAAAAAATATTGTCATTTAGAGCATTTTTCAATAAGTAATGTAGAGATAAAGATTTAAGAAAAATCCAGACTGGTCTCTTGATTTTTTTCCGGGGCTGTAGTGATCTCTGTTAGTCTGTTTTTTATTTCATTTAGATAGATAGATAGATAGATAGATAGATAGATAGATAGATAGATAGATAGATAGATAGATAGATAGATAGATAGATAGATAGATAGATAGATAGATAGATAGATAGATAGATAGATAGATAGATAGATAGATAGATAGATAGATAGATAGATAGATAGATAGATGGATATATAGATAGATAGATAGATAGATAGATAGATAGATAGATAGATAGATAGATAGATAGATAGATAGATAGATAGATAGATAGATAGATAGATAGATAGATAGATAGATAGATAGATAGATAGATAGATAGATAGATAGATAGATAGATAGATGGATAGATACATTTAATTATTTACTGGTGTATTATATAATGTTCTATTAACAGGAAATCTATCGGGTCAAAGTGACGGAAACTCTACTCGTATCATTTGCAGCTTTTATTCGTTTCCACACAGGATAAGAAGAGTGTCATCTTAAACTGGAGAAGTGGAAATGTGAACTGAGTTTTTTTATGGGGAACGTGTGTGTGTGTGTGTGTGTGTGTGTGTGTGTGTGTGTGTGTGTGTGTGTGTGTGTGCGTGTGCGTGTGCGTGTGCGTGTGCGTGTGTGTGTGTGTGTGTGTGAGAGAGAGAGAGAGATTGAGTGTGTGTGTGTGTGTGTGTGTTCAGAAGTGGTTGTTTGTGTTGTGTTCTGACATGTGTGTGTGTGTTTGTTGTTGTGTGTTGTTGTGTGTGTGTGTGTGTTTTGTGTTTCTGACGTGTGGTGTGTGTGCGTGTGTGTGTGCGTAGTGTGTGGTGTGATCCCAAGTGGCAGCCGTCCCATCACTCCCATCGCTCGTTCCTAAGTGAGACTGTTGCTTTTTTTCGGACAGACAACATCCCATTGTTTCCTGTTGAATGATGTACTGCAAACATTCTGCAACAGTCCACAACCCACCACTGCTCTGCTCTACTGTCACCTTTAGAGTGTCTTAATAAGGAGTCATTTGATGTTTTGTTATTTGTTTATTTTTTTTTATTTTTTTATTTGTGAAATCATTTGAACATATTTTTTTATTGTATTTTTCTTTTAATTTTTAATTTTTTGATATGTCTGAAAAAAACTGAATCAATCATCAATCAATGTTTAGCAGTGGAGTTTCGTTCTTAAATATATTTTTTTGCTTTATTAGACAGATGTAGATTTTAGAGACAGAGGTGAAATGGGGCAAAGAGGAGAGGACATGCAGAGAACAGACCCGGGCGGATTTGAGCCGGGTCTGTTGCGGGGCTGGCCTGTGTGTGTGGTGTGGTGTGTGTGTGTGGGGGGGGGGTGATGTATTTTAAACTTGATGTATTTTGTGACCCTGTAAAGCACTTTGAGTGGCCTGAATTGTGTCTGAATTGTGCTATAGAAATACACTGCCTTGCCTCTTGCTATTTAATGTACCCTGTCTCCTTTACGATAAAGAATTTGAATTTAAAAAGCAACGCTGAAGTCACTGTGACATCACAAACATGGCTGCCTGTGGTAAAGGATGTCTTCAGCCAGAAACCTTTCACTTCACAGGTTTAAGCGTCCAACGTAAACATGCCAAACTGTAACTCAGAGTGACAGAGAGAGGACACACAGCCCATCTCAGGTCTATGGAGCGTTTTAGAGCCTTTCAGCTTCATTAGACTGTACTAGGATTATTAGACTGTTATAGTATCAGTGCTGTTTTCAAGTGGCAGTTTTGAGAGACTAGTTTATCTTTATCTTATTCTACTTTATTTAATGATTATAAATTGTTCCTATTGCACCGTAGGTCAGAGACAAATGCCATTTCGATCCTCATGTTTATGCCTGAATATTTTAAGAATTGACAATACAGTTTGACCTGACCTGACTTGACTAATGCCTTGTATCCACCAGGCAGAGCGGGTCGGGTCAGAGTGGTTCAGTCCGCTTATATTGGCGTTTTCATTTGCCAGAAGTTGGGTAAGGTCCCAAATTAAGCGAGCTGAGCTGCTCTGAGCCGCTCCTATTTTTCGTTACTCCTCTTCAGGGGTACCAAGCCGTCTAAAAGGGTGCCGAAAAGGTGGAGCTACACACTGCCGTCCGTTGATTGGTCGAAAGAATCAAACTAAATACATCTTCACCTCACCACTTGATATTGTGGAAAGACTTGAGGCAGTGGTGGATGATGCCATCTTTAGTATCTATAGCTTCTTGTCCTTGAAGGCCACCGTAGCTTCTGTAAATTCTCCCTAAAAGAGATAGGTTAGCAAGAGAGCATTGCAATCTAGAATCTCACCACAAGATGCTAGTGAATACTCCAATATAGAAAAAATAATATATCTATTTTATATTTTATACAAAACAATGTAAAACGTATTTGTCTCTGCTCAATAAACTCAAAAAAACAAAAAATAAAAAAAAACTCTGCAGTTCCTTCGGGGTCACGCTTGGCCTGATACATTCTAACCGGACGTCCCCCCCCTCCCTCCTCTACCCCCCCCCCCCTCCCTTTGTTTTAATGAAGCCCCCGGGAGCCTCTGGAAAGCCCTGGAACTGAACACACTCCATCCCGTCCAAACCACCGCCTCCTCTTCTGGTCCACAGCGAGCGCTCTGGACCAAACCCTTTTCACACACACACACACACACACACACACAACACACACACACACACACACACACACACACACACACACACACACACACACACACACACACACACACACACACACACAACACACACACACACAACGTTTTTTTTTTTCTTTGCACACTGCACCCCGTCACCAAGGCAACTGCAAACAGGCAACGGGGACGGGACTACTAGGGTCCTGCTGGAAAACTATGGTCTGCTATGGCTTCAACAGATGTCACGACACACACACACACACACACACACACACACACACACACACACACACACACACACACACACACACCTCAGGCAAATACAGACACACACACACGCACACATACATACACACACACACACACATAGGCAAATACACACACACACACACACACACACACACACACACACACACACTCAGGCAAATACAGACACACAAACACATAGGCAGCAGACACACACACACATAGGCAAACAGACACATAGGCAAATGCACATACACACAGCCAACACACACACACACACACACACACACACACACACACACACACACACACACACACACACACTCAGGCAAACACACACACACACACACACATAGGCAAACAGACACATAGGCAAATGCACATACACACAGCCAAACACACGCACACACACACACACACAGAGACACACACACACACACACAACACACACACACACACACACACACACACACACACACACACACACACACACACACACACACACACACAGAAGAAAAACGCTTGGGCTCTGGTCAGTTCCTCTTAGCGTGTGGATTCGATCCACAACACATTGTCTGTATTATGCGGGCGAGGGCTTCACATTTTGGGGTTTAGTTTTTCTCCGGAATGGTCATTCTTTTAACAAGGCAAAAAAACAGCTGGCTTAAGGTGTCACAACATAAAACAAAAAATATAGGAAATGGACCATATAGGCCTACACACACTGTATGACAAACCCCATCCCACCCTGTTGTCATGACAAAGCGGGGTATTTATTATGCACCCATAATTACATGTCATTTAGCAGACGCTTTTTATCCAAAGCGACTTACAATTGGAGCACACTGTCATTCATACACCGATAGCAGCAGCAGCAGCTACCACGCAGGGTGCAAGCAAACTATCAAGAGCAGTTTAGGGTTCAGTGTCTCTTTGCTCAGGGACACTTGGACATGTGGCGGGGAGACGGGGGATCGAACCACCGACCCTGTAGTTGCGGGTCAACCACCTTACCCACTTCATACACCGATAGCAGCAGCAGCTATACCACGCAGGGTGCAAGCTAACTATCAGGAGACATTTTAGGGTTCAGTGTCTCTTCTTTGCCCAGGGACACTTGGACATGTGGCAGGGAGACGGGGATCGAACCACCAACCCTATAGTTGCGGGTCCACAGCCCTATCCACTTCATACACCGATAGCAGCAACAGCTACCACGCAGGGTGCATGCTAACTATCAGGAGACATTTTAGGGTTCAGTGTCTCTTTTCTCAGGGACAAATGGACATGTGGCGGGGAGATGGGGATCGAACCACCGACCCTATAGTTGCAGGGTGTCATATTGTATCATATATCATATTGTATGGAATGTAAAGCCCACTGAGACGGATGTATTTGTGATTTTGGGCTATACAAATAAAACTGATTTGATTCGATTTGATTTGATTTGTATAAATCCCTCTATAAGCATTTGGCAGACACCAGTGGTTTCCTTTGACGGTTTTATTGCAGACTTTTACTCCAACTTCACCGTGAAAACTATAGATGAGCAAACACAGTACAACAGAAATCACGGCATTAGCTTCACATAAAATCATATATTAGACGCCACATAAAGAGTCAAATAAGCAAAATAAAATACAGGGAAATAACAAAAAACATACCTCGTTGGCTGCATGCTAATTACAGGGACTTTAAACAAGATTCTTCTCGACGATGCATATCACAAGCTGTTCACCTTTCTCATGTCGCATATCTGACAAAGAGTAATAATCTCGCACAAGAGAACAATCCGCCTTATACTTTGACGTTCATTTGATAACTATATCAATAAAGTTTAAATTCAAACCACTGAGAATACAAATGAAATTTTAGTGTTTTAGATATACAAATACTTAAAACAGATTTTTTGATATTTTGATTTGATTTGATTTGATTTGATTTTGCGGGTCCACCACCTTATCCACTTCCCACAGCCCCCCCCCCCCCCCCACATAACCCCCCCCCCCCCCACCCACCCACCAGAAATGCCTTCGCTCCGTATATCCTCCCATTGTCCCGGAATGCGTCACTCCAGGCCCACCCAGGGACCTGATTGGGCGAGACGGCAACATTGGGATTGTTCTGGACCGACGACGGCAGAAGGGAAATGCTTGGAACTCCACTTCCACAGCGTGAACGGGAATGTCTCCCCAGGGCGCGATCCCCCGACCCCTGACTGAGACGCAAAATATGCAGACGGACACAACACACACAGAGGAAACAGACACACACACACAGGAGACACAGCACACAAGAGAGAGACCAACACACCACACACAGGCAACACACACACACACAACATAGAAGCAAGCAGCAAAAACAGACACACACACACACACAAACAACACACACATCATAGGCAAACAGACACATAGCAACACACACACACACACACACACACAACAACACACACAACACCATAGGCAAACAGCACACACACACAGACACAACACATACACAACAACACACACAAGCACACAACACACACACACACACACACACACACACACACACAACACACACACACACACACACACACACAACACACAACACACACACACACACACACACACACACACACACACACACACACACACACCACACACACACACACACACACACACACACAGGTCACCGTCCGGAGCTAAATCTGACTGACATAGAGCAGCAATAACCCTTGACTCCGGAGCTGTGGCTGTGGGGGAGACACGCAATTTATTTGCGGTCTGGATGAATGTCAAGCAAACAGAGACACACACACACACACACACACACCACACACACACACACACACACACACACACACACACACACACACACACACACACACACACACACACACACACACACACACACACACACAACACACACACACACACACACACACACACACACACACACACACACACACACACACACACACACACACACACACACACACACACCATGCCGTCACTAGAACACAATGTTGGGATGGATCTAAACTGAGAGGAGACAGGGGAAGTTAGGTTAAAACAAGGGAAAATAAACATATAATAAATGTTTTGGATAACCATTGTGAGCTCTTCGCTGCCTCAAATTTTATATTGATGGTTTGTTGTGGCCGTTTTCGAATTTTAATGAATTTATCTATCGGACTGTTTAAATTACTCTCTCTCTCTAACTCTCACACACCACAGCATCGCACGCACGCACACACACACACACACACACGCCCCACACACACACACACACACACACACACACACACACACACACACACCACACACACACACACACACACACACACACACACACACACACACACACACACACACACACACACACAGACACACACACATCTCACCGGCCAGCTATCTTTATGTCGATCTGATTGTTGGCCTCTGTCCAGGGACTGCATATGGAAATAGTTTATATCTTGTGCAATACATACAGTCCTTTTCCCTGTTGAATAAAAATAACACATACGTAAACACATGATCTCAGATAATGATTTCAGCTAACCGAGGCTAGAATATCTTGTAGTGTGTGTGTGTGGTGTGTGTGTGTGTGTGTGTATGTGTTGTTGTATGATTTCGTGAGTGTTTGTTGTGTGTGTGTGTGTGTGTGTGTGTGTGTGTGTGTGTGTGTGTGTGTGTGTGTGTGTGTGTGTGTGTGTGTAAGCTGAAGATTATGCAAGGAACTTTGATTATTTTACCAGACATAAAGTAACACACTATAGCTACCAGGATGTCTATCCCTGCGTTCCAATCCCCATACTTCTCCATACTATTTAGTATGCCAGAAAAATATTTAGGATGTCCCAATACATGCACGTCAATTGTAGTATGCTGAAAAATACATAAATGCCCCACTAACTCCATAGCATTTTGGAGTATTCATCTTTATTTGTGACATTTCTCGACATAATGAAAAAAAATCTTCCTGATTTTTTCTCTCTCCGTGGCCCTAAAACTCTTCTGTACTTTTTTATTGTAGTGTAGGTAAATAGAAATTCATGATTCTGGAACCAGTATGTCAACTAGACACAATACAGCAACACACACACACACACACACACACACACACACACACACACACACACCACACACACACCACACACACACACACACACACACCACACACACACACACACACATACAGATTAACTAAAATTCATTCTTCAGTGCAAACTCTTAAAGATTCTTGGAATTAGACTGCGTGCATCTTGAATGAGTTGAGACAATTTTACAACTACTGAACCACAGAAGAAGAATGACCTCCAAAGCCCTCAGGATCAGCCAAACACCGAACCCAATGACTAAGACAAGGCTGAGTCTCCAGTTGACATTTGTGAAAAAAAAAAACTTTTAATCTACATATATACTATTTTTCTTCTAATCTACTCTTTCTATTTTCTATTCTATCATACTACTATCATCATAAAATAATCTAGTTAGATGCATACATACTATTACTACTTACTCTTTATTTCATCATAATCTTCACCTTATCTATCATCTATGCTATATCCTATCCTATTTTTCAGTGGAGGCTTTATTACGTCACTCACGTGCCACTGAATGTGTCATGCCTCATTTAAATTCCAAGCCTGGTCTGAGCTAGGAAAGACAGCTTTTAGCTTCAGTGCCCCTGACTCCTGGAACAACTTACAGCAACAAATTAAACTAAATAACTTCATATCCTTTAACCAATTTAAACAAACTATTTTAAATCTGCCAAACTC
Source organism: Ammodytes dubius (assembly GCA_026122265.1). Lineage (NCBI taxonomy): Eukaryota > Metazoa > Chordata > Actinopteri > Uranoscopiformes > Ammodytidae > Ammodytes > Ammodytes dubius. The sequence continues at coordinate 29,766,957 of CM047509.1, forward strand.
TACCTGTAACTGTTTTTAATTAGGCTATATTACTCTCACACCATTTAATTTTAATTGCTACCACTTAATTTCACCACTGTGTAAATGTTTCAATTGTTTTTCTCTTCACCTGTTGTTGTGTATTTGATGTTTTTGCGTTGAATATTGTTAATGTATTGTTGTTTTTCCTTTGAATTTGTTTGAACTCGACGTCATTGAAAATGAGGGTCACCCCTCAATTGGTCTCTCGAGGATAAATACAAGTTAAATGAAATAAATGAAATGAAATCTATCTATCTATCTATCTATCTATCTATCTATCTATCTATCTATCTATCTATCTATCTATCTATCTATCTATCTATCTATCTATCTATCTATCTATCTATCTATCTATCTATCTATCTATCTATCTATCTATCTATCTATCTATCTATCTATCTATCTATCTATCTATCTGTTTGCAGTTATACCCCGCCAAGAGACATAGAGTGACAGTAACCAAACCATGGGTGACAGGAGGGATAAACTGAAGAGTCATCAAGCGTGCACTGCGCTCCTTATCATATAGGAAAGGATAAACAGGGGAAAGACAGGGGGAAAAAAGGCCATTCTCGGACTACGCTCCGTTGTGGGAGCCCTTACATTTTTACATACAGCTTCGGTTAATGAGCATCGGGTATTATGACATTCATTAAAAAACTTAACAGCAATAAAATGTATTTGTATTTATATACAGTGGTGAGAAAGGAGACCTTGAATCATTATCAACAGCCAAATTTATTTTTGTTTGCATCGACATTTTTGAATATCAAAACTATCAAAATTAGTTATCACTGCATTGGTTGTAGTCACTAGTTGAAATTATAATTTGTTTGCGCACACATGCACAAACACACACACACAAACACACACACACACACACATGCATGCTCACACACACACACACACACACACACACACACACACACACACACACACACACACACACACACACACACACACACACACACACACACACACACACACACACACACACACACACACACACACACACCCACACCCTTCAACGCCCACCAGGAGAGGTCACTGTTCTCCAAATGCACACTGCACCTCCTCTGACCTCAGTAGGGGTGTGTGTGTGTGTGTGTGTGTGTGTGTGTGTGTGTGTGTGTGTGTGTGTGTGTGTGTGTGTGTGTGTGTGTGTTTGTGTGTGTGTGTGTGTGTGTGCGTGTGTGTGTGTGTGTGTGTGAGTGTGTGTGAGTGTGTGTGTGTGAGGAGAGAAGATGGATCACAGAGCAGCAGCCTGTCAAGTCAAGTCAAGTCAACTTTATTCATACAGCACATTTATAACAGCCGAGGCGGACCAAGTACAGTAAAATGCATTACATCCAAATCATCATGAAGACACATACAAGCAATAATTCAAATTAGATATAGGATTTTTGATCAAATTGAATTCAAAGCTAAGTTTAAGTTTATACTTCTTCCTGCTCCTTTTGAGGCATATCAATTCAATATGTTATTTGTTTATTTTGTTTATTTTTATTTCTTTTGTGAAATCATTTGAACATATTTTTTTATTGTATTTTCATGCTTTTTTGTTTTTGATATGTCTGAAATAAATCAATCAAATCAAATCAAAGCGCTGCACAGCCACACAGGTGTTTCCACTCAGTCTGTCTGATTGGACATCTGGCTGTATAGAGTGGTAGGGGGCTGTGCTGGATATCGTGGGGGAGGGGGGTTAGAGGGGGGGTTGGGGGGAGGGGGGGGGTTCGTTAATGATAAAGGTGTAAAACAGGTGCAACAAAGCCAACAGGAGAGTGGAGCAGGTGTCAATCAAACAGTCTTTAAAATAAGTTTTAATGAGGAAAAAAAAAAAAGTTGAAGAAAGTCGAAAAAAAACACCTGCGGAGGTGAACTGTAGGTTGTAGCTGTAGTAGCTATATCATAGACTTTTATATACAGTTAATTAAATAATAATACAATGATCAACTGAAAACTGGCAACAAAAAACAAACATTAAAAGTGTTGGTTGAGATTTAATTTATTTTTTATTTTTATTTTTTTTATATAAAATTTATATAATTTTTTCATATTGATTGTTTATTTTTGTTTCTTGTAGTGTATATTTCGTGTTGTTGGGTGTGAGGGTGGAATGTGGGTGGGGTATGTTCGGGAAAAAAGGGGAAAAAATTTGTATTCATTGTGCTACAATTTCGTTACTAACATTTAATAAAAAAACCTTTGAAAGAGAAGTGTTGGTTGGGGCCCAGGCCTCGCAGCAGACCCGGGTCAGTTCTCTGCATGTCATTCCCCTCTTTGCCTCATTTCAACTCTGTCTCTTCAAATCTATCTAATAAAGCAAAAATGGTCAAAAAAAATTATCTTTCAAAATAAAAATAAAAGTGTTGGTTTACCATTCCAATCTGCTTTAAGGTGTGACACTTCAGGTGAATAGGGTTGAAAGGTAAATGTATATATATCATCATGTCACACTGCCAATTGAGTACTTGATTACTACTTAAAACTAGTATTTTTTTATACTACAAATGTTTTCAGATTTAAAAAAAATGAATATGCAAATTTAGCAATATATAACTAATTAAGTTTATATAATTTTGAAAACCATTAATCTAGATGGATAAAGAGTTACAATCTTTATTTAGTGCATGTTTTTAAGAACAAAATATGAATCCTTCTGTAATAACCTTTAAGATGTTGCTAAGAATAATTATGGAAAGTTAAGTTTAGAAGTATTTGGATCAGAGTTTAATATAAACTAATATTGAGATAATGTCCGTTGAAGTCGGCTCTATATGAGAAATATACAGACGCAAACATACAAGGTTTAGTTAATAAAAAAACCTAAATGTACATTTTTGACCTTTCATTTATACAAGTCTGAAAGAATACATGTTATGTCTGCTGTTTCTCGCCTTAATAGAGCTTGAACTGAATCCTACAGTTTATATTTATACACATTACTAAATAGTTTTTCCAATTATGTAGGCGCAATAGTTGCCTGGAGTTTTTTTCTTTCTTTCAAAGGTTTTTTTTATTAAATCGCAGAGTAGCAAAGCAACTGCAGTACAATGGATTATACATTTTTTCCCCTTTCCCCCCCCCCCCGAACATACCCCACCCATATCCCACCCTCACACCCAATCACAAACAGTCCTGCATTAAGAAATCAGTACACAAAACAATACACAACGTCAAAAATAGCAGAAACGAAACAGAAACAGAAACACACACTTCAAGAAACAAAAACAAACAACCAATATGAAACAAAAAACACAAAGAAATAAAATTGAATCATGGAGTTTTTTTCCAAAAGCAACGCATTTTGTTTCTTCATGGCACGGACAAAGTGCCACATTTATGAATCGGCCTGAAGTCCAGGGTGTGGCTCTGGATGGTGTGTGACTCTTTCACCGTCCCAATTTTGCGTTCCAAATCACATACTCTTTCTTTTTACTACACTACATACTAAAGTACAGAAGAGCTTTTAGGGCCACAGACAGGAGAAAAGAAATCAGATAAGGAAGATTTTTTTTTCATTATGTCGAGAAATGTCAAGGATAAAGATGAATACTCCATAATGCTGCTGGAGTTATTGGAGCATCTAGGTATTTTTGGCATACTGCATTTAACGTGCATGAATTGGGACATCCTAATTTTTTTCTGGCATACTAAATAGTATGGAAGTATGGGGATTGGAACGCAGGGACAGTTTTGCATCCCAGGTCCGATTTAGGCGACGAAAGCATTCGGGTTAAGGGTTAAAAAATATCCAGTTCTCTGTTTAATAAATACTTTTTGTGTCTAAAGTCATTGAAGACCTTTTCTGTATAAAACCAGACCGCGATATTTTGAAAAAAAAAACTTCACCGAGCGTTGCCTAAAAACCCCCATAAAAGGCATTTAATAAGGCTGTAGCTGTTCACGAGAAGATATTGGATTTCAAAATTGGATATTTTGGCAGAAACCAATTCAAAGACATTGGCATTTAAACGGTTTACCGTACGAGATATGTTCATTAGTAGCATTTTTCATTAAAGCTGGGGTGGAGGATTTGGGGATAAAATGGCAGTTGGGATAGAGATTCAAATCCAAATACCTCAACCAACCGCTCCACTTGTTCTCTTTGGTCCCTCCCCCTATGGTCCCTCCCTGACACGCTCTACACACCAACAACGTCAGTGCCAAAGTGAATGGACAGTCCCAACAGCCAATAAGAACAGAGAATCGGAGCCTCGCTCTGATTGGTCAAAGTGTACAGTCATGTTAACTTTGACCAATCAGAAATCATATACCCCAGCTTTAGTTGTCTACAAATTTGTAAAGTTCTTTTAAAACTTTGCCGTTGTCTGTTCGCTGCATATAAAAAGTATTTCTAGTAATACAGGGTCTATGGCCTATAGTATAAACTGCCCAACGAAAAGCTCGGCATAGATCAAACCGAGGGGCTGAGTTTGAATTAAGTGTTAATGAGGGTCCCCTGGCCAGACACATTGACTTAACATTAGTCAGAAAAACACAGGGGCCGGTTCCCCCCCGTTGTACAGTAACGGAATAAAACCGCTTTTGGGAAACCGTCCAGAAAACTCTTAAGGAACCTTAAAGAGAGAAGGAAGCCATAAAACAATCATAAAAACCGTTGACTTCACTCTTTTTGAATGATTCACGCTTATTGGAACAACATGTTGAGGCCTGGACCTTCATAATGGGGACGTACTGTAGCTGGAGTGATGCAATGTGGTCCCAAGTCTCGTCTGCAAGCCGTTTGGTATGTTAGGGCCTAAAGGACGTTACAGGGCTTTGGTGTTATGAAGCCGGAATGTTAGCGTGCGGGGTGGATTTGGTTGGATGGTAAGGCGGGGGCGGGCGGAGCGATTCCAAGTTGAACAAATAAAAAATAAAAAATAGTCCACTAATGGTCCCGTTCACAAATTGAGAAGTCTGGCCTTGTCTCACGCACCACCACACCACACACACACACACACACACACACACACACACACACACACACACACACACACACACACACACACACACACACACACACACACACACACACACACACACGCACACCACACACACACACACACACACCATCCACCACTGCACCATTCCACCCACTCGCTTATCAAAGAGCCGAAGAAGAAAAAGTTGAAAGGGTCTCTCGAAAATTGAAACGTTATACAAATTCTAAGTCTGGAGGAACGGTCTTTAGCACCGTGTGGCTAACTGCTGATGGCTGCTGCTGCTGTGGTGCGTGCTGAAGGCTAATGGCGAAATGTGGTGGCTGGTGCTGGCTGCTGCGGCTGGCTGGTGATGCTGGTGGCTAGATGTGCTGGAGGCTGCTGGTGGCTGGCGGGTTGGCTTGTGATGCTGGCTGCTGGTGCTGGCTGGATGCTGGCTGGCTGATGCTGGCTGGTGGCTGGTGCTGGCTGGCTTGGATGGCTGGCTGGATGCTGGCGCTGGCTTGATGGAGCCCGGGATCGTGACGTGTTTTTGGGGTTTTGGCGGTTGGTTGTACCCGGTCCAGATCTAAATGGAGAATTTGTTTTAGTGCGTTGTCGACCCTGAGCTGTTTGAGGTGTGGTCTGAATGAGGCCCTGCACAGCATCACACACTGTCTAACCCAGGCTCCGCACACACTTACCCAGGCTGCGCACACGTCTTACCCAGGCTCCGGTGCCTGTAAGGGGGGGGGAAGGAGGGAGACTGTCGCACCATAGCTCCATAGCTCCATGGCAAAACCCCCATTATAGACGCTGATGTCACCACCAAGCCTGTCCGCGGCCATTACAGTCACAGAGAGCTAAGGCCACCTTAGAGATGCATGGTCATCTCAATGTGTTAAATGAATCCAATAGAGCAGGAAATAAGGCTGTTAAGACCACGTTTCCTGCACAGATATAACAGAATAGAAAGCCTATATTGTCATTGTATTGTGAGTTCCAATAGCCATACTTCCCTACTATTTATTTAGTACGCCAGAAAAAGATTTAGGATGTCCCAATACATGCAGGTCAATTGTAGTATGCTGAAAATACACAGATGCCCCTCTAACTCCGATAGCATTTTGGAGTATTTGGAGTAGTCTTGACATTTCTCAACATAATGAAAAAAAAAGTTCCTTATCTGATTTTTTTCTCTCTCTCCTGTGGCCCTAAAACTGTTCTGTACTTTAGTATGTAGTGTAGTGAAAAGAAAAAAGATTTGGAACGCAGGGATTGTATTAAAACACTATACCGCACACATGGCACACATACAGATGCATTAATGTGTTAATGACTCCAATAGAGCAGGAAGAAATCAGACTGTTAAGAACAAGCTTTGTACACGGATATCATAGAATAAAAAGAATACGTTTTTGTTGTAGTGTGAAGGATACAACATTAGGAATGCCACTCTGGTTGGTGCATAAAAAGCAAAAATATATTGTATGAAACACTAGCATACTGTACAAAACACATGGCACACAATGTAAAAATGCATTACACAGTATAAATAAAGTGGGTACAGTATGGTAGAGTCAGTGTCAGATGAGAGATGTTATATCTCTAAAATGTCACATTTTCAAAGGGAAAAGCAGCTTGTCTCTGGGCTTAGTTTTAAATATATAGAAAATATATATTTCATAAAAGGTTTAATTTCTTTGAATTTCTCAGTAGAAGCCAGATGGTCTTTTAATTTAGGTGATAACTTTGCAAATTACAGAAATTTGTATGGAAAGTTTGTCCATGACAGAAGTATATATTCAAAAATAATGTACACAATATTTCAAGTTGAAAATGACAGCTCTTTAAATCAATATTTGATATGTGGTGCAAAGTCAAAAAAAAAATCCGGATTATTTTTTTCATTAAAAAAAGTAACCAAAGTCTAACTGTATTTATTTGAGACAACATTTTAACAGCTTACTTTTCCCTCTAATGCAAAACACAAATAGCTGAGTCTCTTGCAAACAGCAGTAGAGTAATAAACACACATGTTGTTTTAATGTTTTCCATGTCAGGCTAATATCAGTGAGTTAAAACATAACAAAGCTGTCACCATTTTCCTAAATGCGTTTCAGCTGTCGCTCCTTGAGAAAGTTGTCCTACAAACGGAGACAACATGTTGTCCCACTCTGTCACACAGCTCTGGAAAAAAATGAAGAGACCACTCTAAATGTTCAGTGTCTCTTGTTTTACTCTTTAGAGGCAATATGTTTGAGTAAGATGAACATTTTGGTTTTATAATAAAAACTACTGACAACATTTCTACCAAAATCACAATAAAAATATTGTCATTTAGAGCATTTTCAATAAGTAATGTAGAGATGAAGATTGAAGAACAATCCAGACTGGTCTCTTAATGTTTTCCAGGGGCTGTATATCACACACATCCCGCGCTGTACTCTGAACGGACAATCGTCATGACACCGACGCAGTAAATCTGGCGCTGAAACTTCCAAAAGGAAATGAGCAGCGAAGACAGTTCCCCTCTCCGCCCACATAATGTTCATCTCAACACTGACACTGTCCCACATGAGATAAGACTGAGGATCACACCATGACAACTAACTAATGAATTCTGTCTGTCTGTAAGTCTGCAAGAAAAAAGTTTGAATCTGATATGCACGCTCATAAAAAAAAAATATTAATGTTAGAAAAAGTTTTTGGTGAAGGAGGTTACATTCACAGAGCAAGGCAAGGCAAGGCAAGTTTATTTCTATAGCACAATTCAGACACAAGGCCACTCAAAGTGCTTTACAGGGGCAAGATTAGAATACATAAAACACATTATAAAACATTTAAAAGCGAATAAAAGAAGCAAATAAAATAAAAATTGCAGGTTAAAATGGAAACAAAAAAGTCTTCAGACTCGATTTGAGAGCCAAGGATAGTCAGAAATATACCTCAATATATCGTCAGACTTTGATTGAAAACGTTTTTGAAGGAGACCCAGTGTGTGTCCGCGGCTTTTGGATATATATATATATTTTTTTTAGGATTATTTTTGGGCATTTTTTTCCATGCTTCTTTGACAGTGTGGAGAGACAGAGATGAAATGGGGAATGACATGCAGAGAACGACCCCAGGCTGGATTCAAACCCGGTGAAGAGCTGCTGTGAAGAGGACTGAGCCCCTCTTTCTAACTACTACACCACAAGCGCCCCCCTCTCCCCACTTTTGGTATATTTTTAACCTGATCTGCCCCAAATATTAAGTGATTTTAAACTACCCTTGGCTGTGTGCTAGTGTGGCTGAAGTAAGCCTCAGTTCTTCCTACATTGACTTTCGTGTAACTTAAGAGTTCCTTGCATTTAACTGGAGTCTCCTTATCAGTAATTGATATTCACTTTTTATTTTTCTCTCTCTCTCTCTCTCTCTCTCTCTCTCTCTTCTCTCCTCTCTTCTCTTTTAAATTCTTTATTTATGTATTTTTTCCTTTTGCAACATAAACCCAACAACATAAACAAACAACTTGAAAATCGAACACACAAACAAAAAAGACAAACAAAATAAACAACCAACATGGCGCACTCTACTCCACAGGTTTTTCAAAGACAATGTTTAGACCAAAGGTTAAAATGGCAGACAAAAAATAATTTGAATGCATAGAATAGAATACATAGTTAAAAGAAGAAAAAAAAGAGAAAAGAAAGAAGATAGATCACTTTTGCTGTTGTACATTTAAAACGATTACCAATATATTTTCCGTCAACTAAACTGTGTTTGAAATAATTCCTGACGATTATTTTTGCACTCAAATCATCAAACTTGTAGCAATGATCTTTAGATGATATAATGTATAAATCAATTCAATGTTCAATGCCAGGAATCCTTTTCATAAAACGTTGTATGTGTGTGTGTGTGTGTGTGTGTGTGTGTGTGTGTGTGTGTGTGTGCGTGCGTGCGTGTGCTGTGGTTGTTGGTGTTTGTGGTGTGCAAAAGCTTGTAATTGCAACAAGTGACTCCCACCAACACCACGATATCAGTATTTTTTTAAATGTGGAAAATAATCAATCTACAGTAGACAGAGTCGAACATTTCCATAAAAGTCAGTGAAGGTGTCAAGTTGAAAAGCCAAAATCCTGCAGATTTATTTTTTACCAGGATTGCATTTATTATCCTTCCATAATGTCTCTTTTTTAGAATAATACTGGCTTCACTGCTTTCACAAAACACATCAGTTCCAATCGTACTGTACTATGACTGGCCAGCCGCATGCTTTTTATACATCAAGAGAGTCTCGCTTGAGTGTTAGGCTATACCCGCTGAAATGTTTCCATATTAGCTGGGGAATTAAAAGAAAAAAAAAAATTGGAGGAATTTTTTTTTTAATAATGATTACGTGCACACTGGGTCTTTTTAAAAAGGCTCATATGAGAGAGAGAGAAGCGAGACATCAAAAGATTGGACTGCAATAAAGAATAAACCTATAACACATCCGGGGCTGTTAAAATCTAAGGAAAGTGAGAGCAGAGAGAGAGAAATGAACAGCTAAGAGGATGGAATTATATATATCACACCATTTTAAAAACCCCAAGCTGAGAATGACATAAATATGCTGTTAGTATTGTAAGTATGTTCATTTTCTGAAAAAGTTTTAATTTTATTTGTCATTAATGCTTCTATTTATGATGATAATAATAATAATGGATTGGATTTATTTAGCGCTTGAGGGGATTCTATATATCACACCATTTAAAAAAACCCAAGACTGAGAATGACATGATATGCTGTTAGTATTGTGAGTATAGTTTTATTTCCTTATTTAGAGTAGAATTATACTTGTATTTATGCTTCTATTTGCCTAACACATGTATTTCTTTTGATGTAAATTAAGTGATGTGTTTTCAAACCGACATCCCATTTTGAACTTGTCAATATTATATAAACATTGAATAAATTGTTAATATAAAAAAATCATAAATTAGTTGCTATACAAGGACATTATTAAGTGTTTATTAATATATTTTTTTTTTTACTTCTCATGCGAAAAAAAACATTATTTACATTTTATATCATTTTATTGGATTTTTTTCATTGTCAGTTTAAAAAAGGCAGCCTTGCATGCTCACTGGAGAAAAATTTACTCAAAATCATATTACTGTAATAAACTCATATTCACAGTGTGTTTGATGAGTAAATGCAAAATATGGGGAGTTAAGATGAACTGTTACTGTTTTGTTTGTGTTTTCCGAGCTTTTAAAGGACCCATGGGACAATTGCCAAGGCCGAATAACTTTCTCTGTGTTATTATCTTTTGAATAATGTCTGCAGAATCCAGAAAGAGAATTTTTTTTCATCCCTGAGTCAGTGAAGTTATAGCTTATTTCACAATGTAAAAACCAAACCCCAAAACATGCAGTTAAATGATGTGTGTGTGTGTTGTGTGTGTGTGTGTGTGTGTGTGTGTGTGTGTGTGTGTGTGTGTGTGATGTGAGGATGTGTGTGATGTGGTGAGTTGAGTGATGTGAGTGAGATGAGTGAGTGTGTGGTGGTGGTCGGTGGTGAGTGTGTGTGTGTGTGGGGTGTCGTACTGCGGCGTGTGAGAGTGGAGTGTGTGTGTGTGTGTGTGTGTGTGTGTGTGTGGGGGTGTGTGTGTGTGTGTGTGTGTGTGTGTGTGTGTGTGCCCTTAAAGTGGCGGCGTCATGTTTGTTTTGGTGACTGGCTGTTTGCATGTAATCCCTTCCTGCCTGTGTGAGTGACAGCTGCAGGTTTGTACCTTCAGCTTTCTGTCGACTCTGGAGGAAATGTGTCGCCCCGCAATGGCCTCTAAAATCATCAAAAAACACATATACAGCTCTGGAAATAAATTAAGAGACCACTTCAAATGTTCAGTGTCTCTCGTTTTGCTATTTAGAGGCATATGTTTGAGTGAATGAACATTTTGGTTTTATACTAAAACTACTGACAACATTTCTACAAAATTCCCAATAAAATTTTTGTCCTTTAAGAGCATTTTCAATAAGTAATGTAGAGATGAAGATTGAAGAAAAATCCAGACTGGTCTCTTATTTTTTCCGAGCTGTATATAGGATAGACAACGAAAAGGCCTCTCTCTCTCTTCTACACTGGCTCCTTCTTATGAGCTAAACCTGCCTGTTTTACAGTTTTTTACAATGCTTTAAATGCAATTTCAAATTGTTCTAATGTCTAATCTTGATGTATTTGTAGCCCTTGTAAAAGCACTTTGAATTGTGTCTGAATGAATAGTGTTGCATAAATAACTTGCCTTGGCCGAAACCTAACCACCGTTATAACTCTTCACCTTTTTTTTTTTCTTTCTTTCTTTCTTTCTTTCTTTCTTTTCTTTCTTTCTTTCTTTCTTTCTTTCTTTCTTTCTTTCTTTCTTTCTTTCTTTCTTTCTTTTTCTTTCTTTCTTTCTTTCTTTCTTTCTTTCTTTCTTACATGTCATCACTCAAAAACTCGACAAAAATGCTCTTTTGGAGACTCAACACCGGTATAGTTTTAAGAATTATGTCATTGATGGGGTTCGCGCTATAAAAATTAACAATATCTCCCGAGTGAGCGAAAGTGATTCTCATGCCCAAATAAAAAAGTTTCCAATTGGAGATCGCTCAAGTAATAGTTGAGATAGGAAAAGCATCTGAACCAGCATTTACAGTGCCATGGGACACGTAAACTTGACATTTATTTTTTTGGGGGGAAAGCAGCTCTTAAAGGAACCGTTCAGCGGTAGGGGAGAACAAACAATGTAAAGTATAAAAATCCTAAATGGATGAATAAAATGAATAAAATCTGTGTGAAAAAATTAACATTTAATAGATGGGTGTGATGTGACACCTCAGTCCTATTTGCAAGGACAACACGACTGGGTGACACCTTATATTATCACAATTCACAACACACACACACACACACACAACACACACACACACACACACACACACACACACACACCACACACACACACACACACACACAACACACACACACACACACACACACACACACACACACTACACCCCCCCCCCCCCCCACACACACACACACACACACTCCGTCCACACACACACTTATTCACACAGTGGGAATATTTTTGCCTCCTATAGCCCACGGGAGGCGAACCTTAGCACTGACTTGAAAAACACCTTCGCCACAGGCCTTTCCCCCGCTCGGAGACCAGACCGTTGGATTGGAAACACGTGTGTATTAATACCTGCTCTAGGGCGTGTGTGTGTGTGTGTGTGTGTGTGTGTGTGTGTGTGTGTGTGTGTTAGTGCAGTATGCATATTAGCCTGTGCTAACCTGCTAATAGCCTTAATTTGTAAGGTAAACAGTAGAAGTTTGACACTCACTCACCCAGGTTGCCTTTCCCTCTTGCTGCTTGTGCTGCCTATATGCTGCCTGCCTTTCGGAAGCTTTTTGGAGGGACTGGGGGGTGGGATAGGGGAGGGGGGGGGGAGGGGGGGGGGGGGTAAAGCTACAGCCTGCCTCCTGCCTATCTGTTAAAGTCATTTTCTCCCAAAGAGGAATTAATTTCCTTTTTCTCAGGCGGCCTCACATCGCCCGTGGCACAGGCCCGTGTGTGTGTGTGTGTGTGTGTGTCGTTCACAGTGTGTGTGTGTGTGTGTGTGTGTGTGTGTGTTGTGTGTGTGTGTGTGTGTGTGTGTGTGTGTGTGTGTGTGTGTGTGTGTGTGTGTGTGTGTGCGTGTCGTTCACAGTGTGTGTGGAGTTCCCGAGAGCGTATGATCTGTAAAAAACTGCCCGAAACACCAGAAAATCGGAGATAGGTCTTAACCATTAATAAGATTTGATTTTTATCTGAATTGTGTAACTGTTTAAGCTGTTCCTTAGACAACTGACACTACCACAAAGTTTGCGTTGGATGTAAAAGAGATTATAAAGAAATTAAATGTGTGTGTGTGTGTGTGTGTGAGGTGATTTCTTCCATCTTAAATTCTTATTAAGATGTATTTATTTACAATAACCCAATAACCTAATAATGTTATCGCTGTAATTTATAACTATTTTATAATAACTAACAAATCTTAATTATTTAAATCAATATCATACACTTGCAGACTAAGATTATTTCCCATGCCAGTTAAGGGAAATTAAAACTTAAATCTGTTTTGGTTTATTTTGTGCTTTGGTTATGGCTAATTCTTAAAAATGATTCGCCTCTTTGTAACCTTGGCTACTGCACGTGTAGAAAATGACACTTTTAAGGCCCAATAGATTAAGAGAAACACTGATGTGATGTGAGTAAGTAAGAGCTGGATGTGTGTTTGCTGTATTTTGAGGTTGTAGTTGATTTGTAATATGTAATCTTCATACAAACTCATTACCTCGTATAACTCATGAATCATTTTGCAGTGATCTATTTATGGTCACTCCCAGTGGCACACGTCTCAAATAGTAATGCCATGCAGTTATATTACACCGCTGAGATTTCTTAAATTTTTTTAATCCCGGTAAAGGGTTTTTACTGGGAGTTTTTTCTCAGCCGAGCTAAGGGTGTAAGGGCAGGGTGTCATATTGTATCATATTGTATGAAATGTAAAGCCCACTGAGACAAATGTATTTGTGATTTTGGGCTATACAAATAAAACTGATTTGATTTGATTTATTACACGCTGAGAAGAATTTTGAAAGGTTATATTAAAGAACATTGTGTTAAATATTGCAACAGTAATTTTTTTTAAAGCCATTACATTTGGTAGTAACTGTTTTGAGAGTAAGACAACTTTTTAACTTTGTGACATCATATTGAAGGTTCAAGGTTTTTTATGAATGTCCCAAGAAAATGTTTTCATAGCAAAGGAGGTAGCGGCTAAAAACACATGAGAGTACAAGACAACAGTGGACACAAAACACAACAGCATGTACACACACTGAGGAGTCATAAAGTGCTTAAAAATAAAGTGCTAAGATATAAAGTGCTATGTGCCAAGGTTAAACTTCTATCTGTTTTACTGTGTTTTTATGGACTTGATGATGTGACGTGTTTCATTTTCAAAATCAGACAAAGATCCTTTATTAAAAATGATGGTCGCACTGAATCAAAATGAACTGTGGTTGTGTGTTTGTTTTTATTATCATTTCAGACTAGATCCTCTTACAATTGAATGGATTTTTTTTTTTCAGTTTTCTGCTTACTATTTAATTCGCTTCTCTAATGTGTATTATGTATTTTAATCTTGCCCCTGTAAAGCACTTCTTTGAATGGCCTTGTGTCTGAATTGTGCTATAGAAATAAACCTGCCTTGCCTATTTGGAATACAACTTAAAGCTTCCCAACATAACAATCTTTCTATACGATAGTCGTGCAGTCAAAACAACGGGCAAAGGAAACCCTTCGTATACTGATTGAAGCAACAGGCGTCTTTCCCTTCTTCCGCAAGACTAACAGTAATTTAAAGGGTCAACGCTGACAAAGACGTAGTGACACGCTCATTTAACCCCTGACACCTTTCACCCCCCCCTCCCCACCCTCCCTATCTCTCCACACTCTCTCACTTCCCCTAATACCCCTTAAACCCCGTTCTCGCCCCCTCGCCCCCACCCTCCACCCTCCACCCATCAACCATCAACCATTAACACACACACACACACACACACACACACACAACAACACGCACGCACCACACGCACGCACGCACACACACACACACCACACACACACACACACACACACACACACACACACACACTGTTTTCTCCCATTAAAAAAAAAAAAAAAAAAACAGAATAAAAAAATGGCCATCACCACCCCAGGTCACATCACAAGCTCCAAAATAAATTGCCCTCTTTTCCTACTAAAGGCTCAGCTCATTTTTAATAGTAACAGAATTTATTGTGCTGTGCTTTTTTGGAAGCGGCGATCATAATATGCAATGTGGTCAGTGTAGCCTAAGCGCGTATGCAAGTTTTCTGTGACCCAGCCTCTCCCCCTCTCACGTTACACCCTATTTATAACGTCCCCTCCGCCCCGGCTCCCCTTCGTTTCCACCAGTTTCCTACGAACCTCCTTGCGTTTTAGAAGCTGCAGTCCAGTCTCCCCTCTCTCCCTCTCCCTCTCTCTCTCTCTCTGCTGCTGACATCTGAGAGCGTCCTGCCGCAGCTTATCCTTTGGGCTAACTGTTTATCCTGCACGGGCCTGGTCCTCTGGTCCTGCATGTCTCCGGATTATCACAGGACGGATAGGACACCCGTTTTCAAAACACTTTTTAGATTTCCACTCTGACTTTACGACTTTAAGAGTTTTTTTTTTTTTTTTTTTTGGACTTGAGGAAGAAACTTTTTTTCGCAGGCGGAGAGTCAAGAGAAGCATCTTGGATATTTGCTTGTGATTTTTTTTTCGGTTTTTGGTTTGATGTATTAACTTTTTTTTTTTTTACTTTGTGCCCTTGTCACCTTTCCTTGGAGGGCCTTTGCGCGTGTGTGTGTGTGTGTGCCGTTGCGTGTCTGTGTGTGTGTGTGTGTGTGTGTGTGTGTGTGTTTAATCCGCACCATGGATCACACTCTGTTCGGCTGCCTGCGGAGCCCCCACGCCCAGGCCCAGGCGCTTCACCCGGCCTTCACCCAGTCTCCCCTCACCTTACACGGGCGCTCGGACCACGTCTCCTACCCCGAGCTGGCTTCCTCCTCCTCCTCCTCCTCCACCTCCTCTCCCTCTCCCTGCATCATCTCCGGTTACCAGGTGACCAGCGACGGTGACAGCCTGTTCCCCGGGCAACAGCTCCATCACCACCATCACAGCCTCCATCACCACGGACACCATCACCATGGTCATCACCGCGGAGCCCACCTGCCCGGCGCCCAGCAACAGCAACAACAACAGCAGCATCAGCATCACCATCACCACGCAACCCCTCAGCACCACGCGGCCTGGCACATCCCACAGATGCCCTCGCCTCCACCCTCCTCAAGACACAACCTATGCCCACCACAGCACTCACATTCGGGCCACGATAACGGACCGACGCCCCCGGACCTGGCTCCTCCTGCTCACCCCGGAGGCCCCAGCATGTGCGCCAGTACGCCCGGGCTGGGCAGCGGCAGCACCCCGACGGGGGCCTCGTGTGTGCCCGCAGACTTTGGCAGACAGACGCTGTCACCTGCCGAGGCTGAGAAGAGGAACGGAAAGAGGAAAAGTGACAGTTCAGGTAAGGGGAGATTTGGGAAAAATAAGATAAGATATATTTTTGACCTTAGGGTTATTGTTAGGGTTAGGTTAGGATTTTTAAGGTGGTGGTTAAATCTGAATGATCTGTACAAATATTATGAATAAATAAGATAATTGTGATTTAATTGCTTGACTTAATGTACAAATTATTTTACAAGAAGAGATTTGAGTTTCTTCCTTCAGGGTTAGGGTGAAAGTTTTTAAGCTGGTAGTGAAATCTGCAATAACTTTATGGCAGATTGTTTTTCTTCCACAAATATAATGAAAACATAAGCTGTTGCATGACTAAGGACTTAATATTTTTTTTCAAAATCCCTTTTCTTCTCATCGTTAAATAAATACCGTCACATAAATATCGGCATTTTTAAAGGAAATTCCAAAGCTGGCCGGGCGCAAGCAAGAATAACACAAACATCTGAACGTGTCACTCTAAATCTTTCAACACTTACAACTGTTGATGCGGTTTTCGCGGCTCCGATAGGAAAACAAAAAAAAGTGTGTGTAAAGCAGTTTGTAAAGGTGTCGGTTGACAGGCTAAGAGAGGGGAGACTGACTGAAGGCCACATCATATAACTGTGTGGGCCAAAACATCTGACTACTGGCATGTTTTGTTTTAAAAATATATCACATCTGGTTTGTTGCAACACTCCTCAAAAAAGGGTAAAAAAAAAAAATGAGGCGCACAATAAAGAATTAATGTCAAGGATTGTAAAAGACTACACCAGCGGTAGGCGCCTCCCGCTACACTAAACACTAAACCGACAGACACACAGACAGACAGGATTTTTTTCTGCATTTATATTTTATTCTGGCCTGGAACTCGCAGTTAAAAATGAGTCAGTTTTATTGCGATTAAATTGAAAGGACTTTTATTGATTGCAGATGTCAATTTCAAGTTGTTCTAATATAATGCAATGTTGATTTATTTAATCCCTAAATAAATGTACAGTTAGTTAGTTTTTTGGGTTCAACTAGGATTTATAATTATTCTAATATAAGTAAAGCCTACCTTACTTACTGATTGGGTTTATAGTCAAATGGATTTATATTCATATGCATAACCGACAGACATAATACGTCTACATCAAAAGCACCAGAACATTTTAGCTTCAAGCCACTTTTTGGACAATGTATGCCTTGACACTTTAAGGCCAGCGCAGGTGTCCATACCTTAATCTGTTGCATTTAAAATTTTAAGTCATCCTGAAAAAAGGACATAATACCTGAATAGCCCATAGTTTAAATAACAACATACTCTTAATTCCATTCTAATTCATATAAACACACATTTTCTTTTCAAATCTATGCACACATCCCTCTTTTTAGGACTCCTAGGGAATAGGAAACACCTTGCCGACGGTCCACATGACATTTCCACGGTGCAATCGACACAATAATCAATCACCCCCGTATGACAAACTGCCGTGGTGGGGTCGCCGGAGTTCTCTTAGGCAACGTGATATTACTGAGAGCTCTAAAGTTTTTCCAGGGAAAGTGCGCTCGCCGTCCCCTCTCTGTGTGTGCGTGTGTGTGTGTGTGTGTGTGTGTGTGTGTGTGTGTGTGTGTGTGTGTGCGTGTGTGTGTGTGTGTGTGTGTGTGTGTGTGTGTGTGTGTGTGTGTGTGTGTGTGTGTGTGTGTTCTGTCCATTTGAGGATTGAGGGGGCCGTCAGTTTAGACCCTGCACCCTTTAAAAGGCCTCTTTGTGGGAGCTGAATATCACCTGCACTTGACCAGCGACTGATATTCCCTGCGTTCCAATTCCCATACTTACTTACCCTATGATTTAGTATGCCAAAAAAAGATTTAGGATGTCCCAATACATGCACTGTATGTCAATTGTAGTATGCTGAAAAATACATAAATGCCCCCACTAACTTCAATAGCATTTTTGGAGTATTCGTCTTTATTCTTGACATTTCTCAACATAATGAAAAAAAAATAATCCTTATCTGATTTTTTTTTCTCTCCTGTGGCCCTTAAACTCTTCTGTACTTTAGTATGTAGTGTAGTAAAAAGAAAAAGTATGTGATTTGGGATCGCAAGGCAGGGATAATGCCTTGCGATCGTTTTTTTTAACTCAGGTGGTGGCTAATGGCTGGTGGTCACCTCAGTAACTCTTTGACAGGCCCGGCTGTTTGCTGCCGTTAACAGCCAGTTGACAAAACTCAAGGGTGCGAAAAATGTAATGGGATACTTGGACTGTAAAATATAGACAGATTAACTGCACTGGAGGCATGTATTTATAAATATTTAGGTTATAATACCAAATGGCTTAGGGAGGGGAGAAGGTAAATCGTCATTACTCATTGCTTTTAAGACATGTCATGGATTATGTGTTTTGACAAATTAAAAGATTAATTTTACCGCAGACATATGCCCAGACGAAAGAGCCTATAGTATAGACGGCTTGAATTTCAGTTTTTATAATTATGCCTGTGCTCAATGTCTTGCTATGCACATGTTAAACTATGGGCAATAGTATATTTAACCCACGCATTTAGACGCACCACCTCCCATTTCCTTTCCTCCTTTGTCAAAAACCCAGGCTTATATACCCTGCGTTCCAAATCACATACTTTTTTTCTTTTTACTACACTGCATACTAAATGTACAGAAGAGTTTTAGGGCCACGGGAGAGAAAAAAAATCAGATTAGGAAGATTTTTTTTCATTATGTCGAGAAATGTCAAGAAAAAAGACGAATACTCCAAAATGCTATTGGAGTTAGTGGGGGCATTTATGAATTTTCAGCATACTACCATTGACGTGCATGTATTGGGACATCCTAAATCTTTTTCTATACTGAATAGTAGGGAAGTATCGGGATTGGAACGCAGGGCCAGTCTCCCAAAAATCCCACGTTGTCTGTCTCTCTCTCCCCCCCTGTAACAATAGTTCCTGCAAACCCATTACATGTGCCGTGCGTTCTCTCTCCCCGCTAACACCAATCAGGCTGATTATCATGGGGCCTAACAAGGTTTGCAGACTCAATCAGCTGTCTAAATATTACACACTGCTGCCAGTCGCACGAAATATAGAGGCCGGATTAGGTTTCATATACCGTCTGCACCAGAAAACTTGAGCAAAACCTGAATTTAGTTGTTTCGTTTCTGCTATTTTTGACATTGTGTATTGTTTTGTGTACTGATTTCTTAATGCAGGACTGTTTGTGATTGGGTGTGAGGGTGGGATATGGGTGGGGTATGTTCGGGGGGGAAAAAAAGGGGAAAAAATGTATAATCCATTGTACTGCAGTTGCTTTGCTACTCTGCGATGTAATAAAAAAACCTTTGAAAGAAAACCTGAATTTAGATATACAGGAATAATAAGAGAAAAATTTGAGAACTTATTTCCATACATATTCTATGCTTAAAGGTGCACTATGCAGTTTAAAGGGAAGGGGGATTTGTTTACATCTGCAAAGCCTGTAGTTAGTTTACAAAATATATTTCAACTACATGTCAGTCAAAGTATTTAATAATATCATCATAAATCAAACCTTCATTATTTTACAAACAAATTTTGAGAACTCATTTCCATGCGAGGGGTTTTGCTTAAAGGTGCACTATGCATTTTCAAGGGAAGGGGGATTTGTTTACATCTGCAAAGCCTGTAGTTAGTTTACAAAATATATTTATCTATTGAATAATTCTATCATCATATATCAAACCTTAATTATTTTGAGGCACATGGAACCAAACGTAAGACTAGAATACGTTGGTTAACCAAAACTGTGGGCCATGCTGCTGTAAACAACAACAGTGAAATACTAACTTTTCTGTAGCTTTCTAACTTCAAACATTCTCCCAAAGATTACATTGTCCTGCGTGTGAAGTTAGTCTATTCCTTTATGAGAATTTACTTTCGAAATTGTTCACTTCACTGACACACACCTAAAGTTACACAGTGCACCTTTAAATAATGGAATAAAGCATCTCAACTTTCTACAGCTAATACTCGGTTGTGATTGTTTCCTTGAGTAAAGGGCGGCAGGCTCTAGGGGCTAATGAGATGACCCAGCTCTTTGGTATTTTGGTGTCTGGTTTCCGCGGGACCTGTACATTTTTTTTGTGGTACGAAAAAGCCAAAAAAAAGTTCTATCCCTATAGAGTTAGCTCACAGTATGGTGCACTTTTCTCTCTGTCTGTGTGTGTGTCTGAGTTATGGTTGCAACAGACCAGTGCTGTAAAAGGGAGTGGTCGCTCTTTGAAAAAAGTTACTAGATTTTTTTTTCTAGTGTGGAACAATAAAGGGTGAAGGCTTGAAGTCGTATTGTGTTGAAGGCAGTGTTGTAAAAAGCCAGTGAGGTGCACAAAGGGCCTCTCGCTATATGTCAAAACCTCTTCCAAGATTAAGATTTAGACTGAAAATATAGCGGATGTGTGCATGTGTCGGTTGCATTTGTCTCCAGTGTGCCTTTGAGATAACATCTTACTGAAGGAAGATAATTGAGAGGGAAAAACAACTAACATGCAATTTTCCATTATGGGAAGAAAAAAAAAAAAACTCTCCAAATTGCCGTTCCATTCTTACTTCCATAAAGAAGTAAAGACATTATTTTCGAGCGAGACGTGCCTCAGTTCATTTAGGGAACCCTTTAAAAAACGGCGTGCCACTACCCTGTCTGGGGTGTGCTGTGCGTGTATTTCTTTCTCATATTATCCCTAGCTTTTTTTTGTGGGACAGATGAAAGTTATGGCGGCGGCCTAATTGCTGTGGTGGTAGTGGCTGTGTCATAAAAGCCGCGCCGCTCCTTTTTAAACTCCAGAGGGCTTTCTGTGCTGGTCTGAGAGCAGCTGGCGGTGTTATTCTTTTTATTTCACTTTTTTTTTTTTTTTTTTTTTTTACACAATGTCTGTGTTTACCATGGAAAAGCCAGGGATAAATACGTCTTAAGGGCCTTGCTTCAATCAGACGCACACACACACACACACACACACACACACACACACACACACACACACACACACACACACACACACACACAGGGAGAGACACACACACACACACACACACACACACACACACACACACACACACACACACACAGGGAGAGAGAGACACACACGCACACAACAGACACACACACAGGGAGAGAGAGAGACACACAGGGAGAGACACACACACACAGGGAGAGACACACAACACACACACACACACACACACAGGGAGAGAGACACACACACACACGCACAGGGAGAGACACACACACACACACAACACAGGCACACACACAGAGAGAGAGAGACACACACACACACACACACACACAGGGAGAGATACACACACACACACACACACACACACACACACACACACACACACACACACACACACACACACACACACACACACATTGTTTGCAGCGCTCAGTTTGAAATTACAGGGAGAGAGAGGGAGAGAAGGCAAGGTCAAGAAGGGGAAGCCGGACATAGGACCAAGCAATCATCTGTTTTATTTCATGAAATCATTGTGGGGACTTCTTGTTGGGTTTATATAATATAACGTGTTTCTCCTTCGCTCTTAAAGTGTTCAAGCGCCGTACAAATATAGATTTTTGTAGAGCAGTTTCGGTTTAACCCTGATCTTTTATCCCTTCTGCCTTCTCTCCTGGGAGTTATTTTGCTCAAAACATTGACTTAATTGGAAGTGGGATTGTCTTTCTAATAGGGAAACAGGAGCGACAGGGTTTAGTTTAGTTTAGTTTTATTTGATTAGGACAGTGCATATTATCAACATGTCAGCAGAGCATCAATGTAAATATGCCGGAGTTAGCATACATGCTAATTTCCTTCTTGTGTGTGTGGAAAACGTAGGTGAGGAGATAGTCGTATATTTTACTGTGACGTGGGTTCAGGATTTTTTCGCACCATTTTGTGACCGTGATTCGAGTCTGGGTTTGAGGGACTATTTGGAGTTTGGCTTGAAGCTTTGGGCCCCATTTGGATTAAAGCATGTGCCACAGAACACACACACACACACACGCACACACACACGCTCACACACACACACACACACACACAACCACACACACACACACACACACACCACCACACACACACACCACACACACACACACACACACACACACACACACACACACACACACACACACATACGCCACAGAACAGGAACGCAGATGAATTAGCATGCAATCACTGCTGCCTTCGTCTAAGTGCAACGTGCAACTGAGGCAGTCCCATACACAGAAACCACAAAAGACTGCTCAGTGCTCACAATAGGAAAAGTTTCGGAGGCTAGATTTTTATCGTGTGTTGTGCGTGTGTGTGGTGTGTTTTGGTGTGTGGTGTTGTGTGTGGTGTGTGTGTGTGTGTGTGTGTGTGTGTGTGTGTGTGTGTGTGTGTGTTGTGTTGTGTGTGTGTTTTTCTTCCGGAAAGTTTTGTGGAAGTTCCAAAACAACAAAGTATTTTATTTTTTTTCGGGGTGAGGAGATGAAGAGATTAGATGCATTCGAGATTTTAATTTTTTATTTTTTTGGATTATCCCACATTTCTCCCAAGGAAAATTATACTACCTTTAATAATATGTTGTAGGTTTCTGGCTTCCACTTGTGACTCTTTATTTAATTCATTTTCATTTCAGGTACAAATATATCAATACATTTCCCCCAAGTATTTCTATCAATGAAAATTGTCGGGTACAATTGATATAATGTAAACATCATCTATTTGAAGTGTGTTGCTTAGGAATTGATTGTGTTGCTAGCCTTTTGAAATGTGCCAAGAAAAAGCCAAATCAAAAGGTACAAAGATATAAGAAAAAGCGCTGCAAGACGTGGTCCCCTTTGCCACCAAATGAGCACATGCTCTTTAAGTCCTTATTCAACCGAAATTATAAAATATATTTGATGTATTCTGCAAAAAAAAGGGTTGTAGAAGTAGATCCTTTTAAGTTTTTTGAGACAAATTAAATCCACGTTGGCTGTGTAAGCGCCGGGCCTATTGTAACAGTCACACAGCTGCCCCAGTCACAGCCACACATGTGCAGCCACCCGGCGAGCCCCTTCCAGCCACTTAAAGTGTTCATAAACAACCACCCAACAATAAAGTGAGATTGACAGCCTCCATTTTTTCTCTTACCTCACCTCTTCTCTCTCCCCCCCTGCCTGACTTCTTGCACCTGCCACATAACGTCCCTTCATAATTTTTGGTCCTTGGTATTTTTGTTGCATATATAAATCTAAACTCTTTGAGTGGAAGAGAAAACCTTTTAATAATAATAATAATACTTATTGATAGGTTTTATATAGCGCTTTTTTGGAGGTCACTCAAAGACGCTTTACATTGCATAGAATATACATAAAGAAAAGAAAAAAAAACACGAAAACAAATTCAAAATAGAGTCAGGTATGGTATGGGTGGAGTCAGGGGTCGTATGCTTTCTTGAAAAGGTGAGTTTTGAGTTGGCTTTTGAATGAGTTTATGGAGTCTGAGTCTTTTGTGTGGTGTTTGGTTTCAGAGTCCCAGGACGGGGGGAATAATTACAAGTCTGACGTGAGCAGCAAACCGAGGAAGGAGCGGACGGCTTTCACCAAGGAGCAGATCAGAGAGCTGGAGGCAGAGTTCGCTCATCACAACTACCTGACCCGACTGAGGCGCTACGAGATCGCAGTCAACCTCGACCTCACCGAAAGACAAGTACGTTAACACCCACCCTCCTATCTACCCTCCTACCCACCTACCCACCCACCCTCCTACACACCTACCCACCCACCCCACCCTCCTACCCTCCTACCCACCCACCTACCCACCCTCCTACCCTCCCACCCACACTCCTACCCACCCTCCTACCCACCCTCCTACCCACCTACCCATCCCTCCTACCTACCTACCCACCCTCCTACCCACCCTCCTACCACCTACCCATCCCTCTACCTACCTACCCACCCTCCTAACCCACCTACCCACCTACCCACCTACCCACCTCCTACCACCCTACACACCTACCCACCTACCCACCTCCTACCCTCCTACCCATCCCACCTCCCACCTACCTACCCTCCTACCACCTACCCACCCTCCTACCACCACCCACCTCCTACCCCACCTACCCACCTACCCACCTCCTACCCACCTACCCACCACCAATTAAGTTTAATACGTTGCTGAAGACTCACTTTTGTTGCATTGGCCTTTAACACAAGTTGAGACTTCTTGCTTTTTTTTCCTCATGTATCTTATATGTTGTTTTGTATTGTATCTTGTAACAACACTTTGGTCAACTGATGTGGTTTTTAAATGTGCTATAGAAATAATTTTGACTTTGACTTTGACCCACCCACCCACCCACGCTGCTTGTTTCCCCCTGGGTCCAGACATTATTGAACCCCCCCCTGCCCCCCCATTAGCACATTAATGCCATGTTGTGAAAACAAGAGGCAGCCTTGGGACGTTTGCGGAGGGCCTTCTTTTTCAGACTCGGCTACTGGTGTTTTTGTAACTTTAGGTTTGGAGGGGCTATTGTGCACCAGATGTGTGTCGGCCGGACCGGTGTGACGGCTGGCTGGGACTATCATATTCCAGATGGTGCTTGTCTATTCTTTTCAGAGCTGTTCGGGCACATTGACACACACACACACCACACACACACACACACACACACACACACACACAACACACACACACACACACACACACACACACACACACACACACACACACACACACACACCACACACACACAACACACACACACACACACACACACACACACACACACCTAAAACCACAGTCAAGGGCCGAGGCAGGGAGACATGGAAGGTTTGGAGGGGAAGTGCTGTCTAGCAAGTCACTTCCTCTATTTCCACCGAAGCCTTTTTTCGCGTGTACAAATTGGTCTCTAAAGAAGCGTGGGCCAGTGGAAGGTGGTAGGTGGCAGGCACATGAAATAAATAACAGGAGACAAATGGTTTTAGGTGTGTGTGTGTGTGTGTCTGTGTGTGTGTGTGTGTGTGTGTGTGTGTGTGTGTGTGTGTGTGTGTGTGTGTGTGGGTGTGTGTGGGTGGGTGGTGGGGGAGGGGGGTGTGGAAGGAAACGCGGTACAGACTGTGTTGTTCTCTGACACCCCATTTGGAAGCTGTAAGTCACACTCGGTTGACACGTTGCCAGAGGGATATTTGGCGGAGAGGATACAGTGTAGGTTTGAATGTAAAGAACAGACAGCAGAGAGGAAACGGGAAGCCTATATAGAGAGTCAGGAGACGACAATGGTGCAAATCGCAACTCAAATTGTTGTGGACATTTATCAGCTTTATGTGTTTGGACAGTAAGGGCTCTTCTCGAAAATCCATACAGCAGTATATTGTGGTATTTATTTATGTGATATCTGTCTCGTTTTCCAGCTTAAAAAATCCATATTGAAGTTTTTTTTTGGTGTTTTAAATGGATTGTGAACTGCAACCTCCGCTCCTGTAGATATCGCATAAGGGTTAGTTGCCTCAAATTGACGGGTGTTATTCGCAGTGTTATGGGACAGTGAAAGCTGGAAGCAACATGGCAGACACAGATGACAAAATTAGAGCGGTCTCTTACAAATACAGAGCAGAATAAAAATGAATAGCAATATATCGCAATTTGTATTTATCACAATGTATCGTGATATATCGGACCGACGTATCGTAATGCGTATCGTATCGTGAAGTATTTGCCAATACACAGCCCTGTTGTAAAGATGTATGTATCTTATATCATGATAAACTCTTCAGACCTACTAAATTAGCTGATAAACCTATTGGAACTTCTTTTTTATACTTTATTGATTAGTCTAGAGACAGAGTTGAATGGGGCAGAGAAGGGAGTGACATGCAGAGAACTACCGCGGCTGGAATCGAACCCGGGTCTGCTGCTGGCCGAGGCCCATGGGGGACGCCCTACCAACTGAGTAAGGGCGCCCCCGTATTGGAACCTTCTAAAGGGGAATGATAACTCTAGTAGACCTTTCTGACTGTGGACGGGTGGCACATCAGCAATGGCTTCTTACAATCTAGTCGCGGAGCCCTGACTTTTTTATTCTGCATGCTGGTTCAGAGGCCCTCGCTTATTGGGACACCAAAAAAAGAACAAAGCCACCATTAACGTTATAAGTTACACAAGCTTGTCCAGCAATCACAAACGATGGCCAGGGTTCCATCTAAATGTGAAGCAAATCTTTTGAAAATCTGCATTAAAGAAAAAAATAAATGTTGATTATGTGCATTTTCCATCAAGTGGTTAGAACAGATAGACTACTATAATTTTGTAGGAAGATGGCGCTATGGG
Source organism: Ammodytes dubius (assembly GCA_026122265.1). Classification (NCBI taxonomy): domain Eukaryota; kingdom Metazoa; phylum Chordata; class Actinopteri; order Uranoscopiformes; family Ammodytidae; genus Ammodytes; species Ammodytes dubius. The sequence continues at coordinate 29,793,376 of CM047509.1, forward strand.
AAACGTAGTGTAACCTTAAAAAGTTGAATGAGTAGAGTGAGTTACAAACTTGAAATAAAATGCACGCAACGTTTTTTTTTTGCAAATTATTGATGCGATACTTTAAAATGCGCTTAAAAGCAGGGTGATGGAAACTCAGCTTGTCTGCCATACGAAAGGTCTACAGGCCTTTAATGTCTCTAAAATAAATATGATAAGAAGATGGCGCAATATGGGCAACATAGTGTAACCGTAAAAAGTTGAAGAGTAGATGTTACAAACTTGAAACAAAATGCACACAACTTTTTTTTTTCAAATTATTGATGCGATACTTTAAAATGCGCTTAAAAGCTGGGTGATAGAAACTCAGCTTGTCTGCCATACTTAAGGTCTACAGGCCTTTAATGTCTCTAAAATAAATATAATATCTCAGAAACTGAAACATTTTGCTCCAATAAACATCTGATAGCCACCTGTCATCAATTGTTCTCTGATCTACGCACGATCGAGATGCCGTTAAGGTTGTTGCTTGTCAGTGGTGCAGTCCCTTGTCTCTCCCATTGTAAAAAATATACAGTTTGCACCGACAGCACTGTGTAAGAGACAAGTTGGTTAAAAGTGTCTTAAGATCTGAGGGGGATTTGTCTTTCCATATAAATCAAAAACATCTGCAGGTGTGTTTTAAGCGTTAAAAAGTAATGCGTAAGTCGTAAACCTGCACAGTCACATTTTGATCCTTACAGTCCTCGATCCGAAATCAACCGGAAAAACTGTGACATGAGAAATGATAAATGTATCATAAAAAGTGTAAAGTAAAACCCTCTGCCTGTTGCTTCATATTACAAAGGTGCAAAGGAATACCCCTCTAAACACCACCATGTGAGGGGAAAAAGGCTCAGTTTAACCCCATGGGGCGGCCACGCAAAGACTCTACCATTGTAGCTCCACTTACAGCCGTATTCTGCCAGACTGTTGCAATTAATCTTTGTGTGCCTTGAAGCATAACAAAAAAATGTGCATGAGAATTTTTTTTTTTTTTAGCCAAGCTGTGTGTGACCTGAGTTTTGTCAGGGAGAAATATACAGCAGGTAAATATTGGTTATACAAACAGCTGGCTCACGGCATTTGATTTATGCTGCGTGAGATGCTTGGAGAAGGTTTTGATCGATGTTTTATGTCTTCGTATGGCCCGTGAAAACCTGGAATATTTTCAAGCATGGCAGAGGTGGAGGTACAGGGCTAAAGTGCTGGCATGTTTGATGATTAAACCAGCATGGGAAAGAAAATACACCAAATGTACATTTTGGGGGGGGGGGGGGGTGCTCCGGTGGCGTAGTGGATAGAGCACGTACCATAATGGTTCAGGCCTTTGTTGCAGTGGTCGCGGGTTCAAATCTGACCCGTGGACTTTTACCACATTTCATCCCCCTCTCTCTCTCTGTCTCTCTCTCTGTCTCCCAATTTCAGCTCTGTACTGTCTAATAAAGCTTGAAAATGCAACAAAAAATAAATAAATTACATTTTGGGTGCGAACCATTCCCAGTATAAGCATAGGGAAGCTTATAGTGCCGCATCGAACCCAGGCTAAATTTGGAGTGAAGGGTTATAGTATAGAACTGTTTTAATGACCTTAAAGATATAGTAAGAAACTTCTGTCACCCCCTGTGTGGAATTCTGAGTAATTACAACACTGTCGGCACGTCTATATGAGGTAAAGCCTTCAGTTGATGGCACATGGATTTTATACCTTCTGCTGTACGTCCAGGTTTTTTCTTAGAAGTAGAATCAACAACTGAAACATTTCTTGTGCTCTTCTTGGGATTTTTCTGAGCTCCTGCGCCAGTGTCAGGGAAGGGGGGCGACACCAGTTTGTACACGCTGCCATACTATGAAACACAGAGAGAGTTTTGTGGAGCTGATAAAAGGCTTAATCAAATTTGTGTCAACTCATTTGGTGATGTCTCGAATGTAACCAACAGTCATTCATATAGGTTACACACCATAGCTTTAAGACATTTTTGTGTAAAGCAGGTATTACCGTAAAGCTGGGGTGGAGAATTTGGGGAGAAAATAGCAGTTGGGATAGAGATTTGAACAGTTGACAGTCCCAACAGCCAATAAGAACAGAGAATCGGATTTTTTTTAATTATTATTATTATAATTAATAATTTATAATTTTTTTTAGAATCGGAGCCTCGCTCTGATTGGTCAAAGTGTACCGCTCATGTTAATTTTGACCAATCAGAAATCACATACCCCAGCTTTAAGGACAGATTGGAATATATTCATGATGTTCTGAGTTGAGTAGCACGTCAGCGCTCCATGAATACTCAAACAAGCCGTTTTTAACCAGTGGATCTAAAATGGATCTTGAGGATGCCATGTTTGGGTTGACATTAGAGCCTGACCTATATAAGTGATACTTTGCTGGACTTAACCCTCCCCCCCCCAACCCCCCGTCACCTCCTCTCCACCCCCCCCCCTGCCTCTCTCTCTCTCCTGCATTTGGAAAAGACCCAGGAGCTTGTAAAGGAATCCGCGGTGATACTAATCATGGCGTACGCCCCTGACGTTTAAGACAAACGTTTGCGCTGTCATCCAACTTCCTGACCATGTGACCACCCGCCCCGGCCCGGTCCCCCTCAGAATTACACTCCACCAAAAATAAACCCACCTCACCCTTCGTGACAGCAGCAAAATGCCCCCCCTCCCACCCTCACCCCTCTCTTTGGCCCCATATGTCGACACTTAGAGGGTCCGCTTGCTACTTGACGTGTAAACTGTTTTAGGCAACAGCTTAATCATCAATCTGAGAGGAGGACGTAAATATGGTGGGAGCTGTCGAGTCAGGGGGAAAGCAGGTAGATGCCAAGTGGCAGATGGAACAGTGCCTCCACATGTAATCGCTGCTGTGGAAAACTGAAGCTGAACTTTCAGAGAGAACTAAGCTACTGACAAGCTAGTCACGTGCATGTATTGGGACATCCTAAATGTTTTTTTGGCGTACTAAATACTAGGGAAGTATGGGTATTTGAACGCAGGGTAAGTTTAAAAAAAAAATAAAGAGGTCATTGTTATTCATATCCTTGATTTATATTTCAATTAAAAAAAAATCCTCATTTGAAATTTATTTTTAATCAGCAGCTAATTCTGCACAAGATACTTCATGTTTTACTAGTAGTAAGGCTTCTTGGTTGCTCTATTGAGTCTTTCTGTGACTGTTTTTCTATCTCCTTTAAAAGTGGAGTCAGTGATTCTGGAGACAGCTTGTCAAAATCCAGTGTTAATACAATGGTAAACGGTTAAAATGGGCATGTTGCTATAGCTACGGTGGGCCACCCTTTGTTTACATGCCAGTTTAGAGAGCCTAGGCTGTATATCAACACCGGAATTATTTCCAGTGCACACACAGCACAGGCAGGTAGCATGATCCTGAGGAGATATTCACTGATTTTTGACATTTTGACAACAAGCGTTCTTCAGAATTGATGCCTCCACCTTTAATAACAGTTAAGTTGACAAAAAAAAAGAACAAACAAAATATTCTGATTGACAGAAAAAAGTTTGTAAACTTTTCAAGTAGAAAGAAGTGGACTGGCCTTCCACTTCAAGGTGTAATTTGTCAGTCCTTGCAGCTTGAGCACTTAGGAAGTTAGTACGTACATGTTCACGTCTGCTTTCCCCCCCTCTGTAGGTGAACACCAGAATTATTTTAAGAGCACACACAGTACAGACAGGTAGCAGATCGTGAGGGGACATCCACTGATTTTGACAATAAGCAGGATTGATGACTCCTCCTTTAACAACAGATTATACCATAGTCTGTGTGAATACTCTATTCTGATTGGCTGGAGAACATTCCATAGGTGTGGATTAACCCCTGATGTATGGACACCTAGATGGAACTGTTTACATTCTGTCCACTTTAATGCGTCGCCGCTGATTAAACAATGTTCATGCATAGCAGAACGTCAGGAGACATTCACTGATTTTGACCAAAGCGATTTTGAACAAGCAGAATTGATGACTCCACCTTTAAGACGACCTTTGGGGCGACTGTGGCTCAGGTTGTAGAGCGGGTCGGCTGATGATCAAAGGGTTGGAGGTTCGATCCCCGCCCTGCCACCTGTGTCATAGTTGTTGTGTCCTTGGGCAAGACACTTCACCCACCTTGCCTTGTGTGAATGTTGATAGTTAGCCTGCTATCGGTGTATGAATGTGTGTGTGTGAATGGTAACGTGGGAATGGAACAGGTCTCCCCTGAAAAGAGTCTTCGGTCTCAATGGGATTTACCTGTAAAAATAAGGGTTAAAAAAAAAAAAAAGACCAGTTTTATTTGACTATGTTCATGTCTTCTTCCCCCCCCCCCCCCCCCCCCCCCCCCCCCCCCCCCCCCCCCCCCCCCCCCCCCCGTAGGTGAAGGTGTGGTTCCAGAACAGGAGGATGAAGTGGAAGCGAGTGAAAGGCGGGCAGCAGGGGGCGGCGGCGCGAGAGAAAGAACTGGGGAACGTGAAGAAAGGAACGTTGCTGCCGTCGGAATTCGCTGGCATCGCGTCGCTCCACCACTCCACGGACTCCTTAGCCAACGAGGACAGCCACGACAGCGACCACAGCTCCGAGCACGCACACTTATGATAAACACACACACACACAGACACAGACACAGACACAGACAGACAGACACACACACACACACACACACACACACACACACACACACACACACACACACACACACACACACACACACACACACACACACACACACACAGACAGACACACACACACACACACACACTCCCCACACACACAAGGGCCCTGCCTCTGCCTCAGGACTGTCCTTATAAGGATTGATTGCTGTTTTGCTGATTCGCCATCGTCAATACTACGATGATAAATAAATGTACAAACGGACAGAGCAGTGACATGTGTTGGATAATGCAGCAGTCATCGTGCAGGCAACATGTAAATATCAGGAACCGAGAGCACAAATGAGAAGGATGTTGACATATTTCGAAGCCACCATTTTGGTTAAGAGTTTCCTTGATAAATGCCTCTAAAAAGGTATATTTGAATTATTACAAATGTGATAAGTTGTTTTGGCTACACAAATTCACTCAATATTGTGTGACATATTGAAAATCATATTGAGTTGTTACTGTTGTAAACATTCCATGATGTGTGCCTTGAGGAGAGCAGACCAAGGCTGTGATCTGCACTGTCGAACTTACACAGTCAGGTTGCGTTCCGAATTGCATACTTTCTTACTATATAGTACGGTAGAAAAAAGATTTAGGATGTCCCGATTCTTGTGGCCAGATTTAGGATGGTTAGAAGTACCCGGATGTCCTACTTCATGCGGCCAAGATTGTTAGTGTTGAAAAGTGCATCCTATTTGGGCGATTCTGACCCACAATCCAGTGCGCACGTGAAGTGACGTAACATCGACGAAGCCTCCATATGAAAACAAACGGGGATGCGACGGATATAAAAGCAAGAGGCAAGATCAAGGCGCAATGGTGAAATAAGAGAGAAAAGTATGTCCCAATAGTATGCCTACTGAATCCTAACTAGATTATTTTTATCGTTGGATGTAGTATGTAGAATAGAAAAAAGAAAGAGTATGCGATTCGGAACGCAACCTTAGTTTCTACTGTACAAAATGTAAATTGCGATGTAACTGAGTCAATTGATCAAATCAAGCGCCAGGACAATCAAAAAAATTTGCCTAGCTAATATAAATGATCTGTAAATAATTTCTCAGTGTTGTTGTCTGTTTACCTTAACAAGGATTTTATACCCCACGATATTCAGCTCACAATGCAGTAAATACACACTGACAGTTCTTTGTGGTCAACACTTTTCTGCCTGGAGATGGAGGTGACATGTTGTAAACAAAACCTGAACCCTGAAATAAGTGTTTCATGAAAATCCTTTCAGGGACAATTGCCGACCGAATAAAATTTAACCAGTGGTAAATGCAATTCCATACGATTGAGCAACTTCTTTCCATCTATGCAGCCATCCGTCCGTAGCAATCCAGCCTGAGCCTGTGTCTCTGTGTGTGTGTTGTGTGTGTGTGTGTGTGTGTGTGTGTGTGTGTGTGTGTGTGTGTGTGTGTGTGTGTGTGTGTGTGTGCGTTGTGTGTGTGTGTGCGCGCTCTTGTGTGTGTGTTAAGTGAAATGAGGCGAAATGAATTAAACATTGCAGAAAGCTGGTGATGGGGGTGCATGCTAAATTCACCTTAGCCTCGGGGCAAGCCAGGAACTCCTGCCAAGAACACTGAGCGAGAGAGAGAGGGAACCCGCAACGTATCGTATTCTGTTACAGAACCCAGTTGAAAATAATTTCATGACTCGATCTCGTCTTTCACCACATTGTGATTGTGCATTCTAATCTGTCGGGTAGGAACTTCACAGGGGTGTGAGGTTTTTTAACTCTCTCTTTTCTCCCCTCCCCTCCCAAAAAAAGCAGCCCACAGAGGAATACATTTTTTTTTTCATTCAGTGCAATAATTTGGAGGGCACTCACCTCCTCCAATGGACTTTGATATATCTATTCTAACATGTGCAAATATCAGCTCAGTTACCATGGACTATAATCCTCCAAATGTTGTCTTTCAACTTCACCTACAACTCCTGATTCTTGGTTGTTCAATGAAATAAAATAAACAACACAATTAGACTATGTCTGACCTAAAACCATACATCTCTGCATTCAACTTAATTTGTTGAGAGAGAGAGAGAGAGAGAGAGAGAGAGAGAGAGAGAGAGAGAGAGAGAGAGAAGAGAAAGAGAGAGAGAGAGATAGAGGAGAGAGAGAGAGAGAGAGAGAGAGAGAGAGAGAGAGAGACAGCTATCCTGCTTTAACGTGCCCTTGTTGCAACTTATCACAGGCCAATGATGTAGTATTGAGCTATAGTCTTTATAGTTCCTTATCCAAGAAATCAAATTTTCAGAAAGGTGAAATGTGTGCTGGAAGTTGGTTAGCTTCTCACACACGCACAGACTAATGTTACATGTTGTTTGGACGTCCTGTATCAGTTGACCCTCGCTGGTAACATCAATATTTCCTGATCCCTCTGACAAGTGCCATAACTTTTATAACCCTGACCTAACGTATTACATGTCCTTGAATCCAACATCACCGGGAAGAGTAGATGTGTAACCCGGGCTCATATCTACATTTATCTGCTCATATGCTATAATCTACACTGGGTTAGACCCATACTTGTTCTTTTGTGAAATATCCGTTCAGGAGTAGGTCGTGGGTGACGCTGATTGACGCCGTCTGACAAGTATCATAATCTTGTTTGATAACTCCTGGGAAAAAATAAAAACGTTATTTGACATGTCCTTCGCAGGGTCCTCAACAATCGACCCCGGAAAAAAAGATGCTAGTTACTGTGTATCACCCGGGCGCCCCCTCATCTCAATCTCCCGCTGTCGCCCATTGTCAATCTGCTCACCCTATGCTATATATCTAAGCGACTGGCCTTAAAAGGTATCGATTCGTGGGTGGTGTAGTGGATAGAGCGTGTACTATATTGGCTCCGGCCTTCGTTGCAGTGGTCGCGGGTTCAAATCCGCCCGTGGATCTTTACTGCAGGTCACCCCCCCCCCTCTCTCTCTCTGTCTGTCTCCTCATTTCAACTCTGTACTATCTAATAAAGCTTGAAAATGCCAAAAAATAATCTTAAAAAAAAAGAAAGAAAAAGGTATAGATTCAACTTAAAGATGGCCTGCTTGGTTCCAGCCACTGGCTTTTATTCAAATGATTTTCATGATCAAAGTTCAGGAAATCGGGGGGCGCCCTTAGCTCAGTTGGTAGGGCGTCCCCCCATGGGCCTCGGCCAGCAGCGGACCCGGGTTCAATTCCAGCCCGTCGGTTGTTCTCTGCATGTCACTCCCCTCTCTGCCCCATTTCAACTCTGTCTCTACACTATCAATAAAGCATAAAAATGCCATAAAAATATCTTAAAAAGAAGAAAAAAATCAGGAAATCCCACTTTTTAAGAAATGTAATAGATAGTACATGAGGTAAAAAGTACAGAAAGTTGGGTCAGCTGTCTAACGGTGGAACAGTACTAATGTGAAATGATACATGGTCTACGTTGAACCATGTCTTCAAATCCCCTAAAACTGAGAGACAATTATAACGGTGTTTCAACACTATGCCTGCCATGAATGCTGCATTTTTGTTGGCAGGAAGGCTACTTTACATGGGAAGGACTAAGCCTCCTGGAGCTCTGGAAAATACCCACTTTCTCTTCGACACATTGATTGATTTAAACAAAGACTGACCAATCAGTGAGTTTATTATTTTAAATATTGGCTTATAATGAGTGGGAAAGACCATGATAAAATATCTATGTAATTATTTTTATTCTAATTGTGGTGAAAAAGAGGATATTTTAGTCCCATACAGATATTTTTTTCGGATTCGAGACATCCATCTTGAACATGGGACAATTCTGGAAAAAAAATCTTGTCACTTCAGTTTGGACCAATACTTTGCCCGTGCAGTATGTAACATCATATATGTACTAAGCCCTTTAATGGGTGATATAACTTTTCATGACGCTGGCATAACCTACCCTTTTAACTGTCCTTGAATCCCCCATCACCCTTTGCAAAGATCAGATATCTGATGCATAACAAGGCCTCATATCTACACTGCATCTGTTTAAAGGCTATAGTCTAAATTGGCTTTACAGACAGTTGTCTAAATTTAATGGACTGTGCAGTAGTCCAGTCATTATACCTGTTTATCACGTTCAACTGCTTTACAAATAGCAACTAATTGTCGGTGTGCTCTGGTAGTGTAGTGGATAGAGCGCGTACCTTATCGGCTCCGGCCTTCGTTGCGGTGGTCGCGGGATCAAATCCGGCCCGTGGACCTTTACTGCAGGTCATCCCCCCTCTCTCACTCTCTCTGTCTCCCCATTTCAACTCTGTACTATCTAATAAAGCTTGAAAATGCTCCAAAAAAAATAGCAACTAATTATCAAACCAAATGACATGAGGAACTTTCCCATTTGTGATTCCCCGTGACCTGTCATAACGAACAACAACATGTTTCTCAATGTGTGTAACAGTCAGTGTCCAAGGAGTACCTGACCCTTTACCTGCAAAGGCACACCTCGAAAACAGCCCTCTGATGTAAGCTAACACTGCAGCTATCATCAGTCAATGGCTGTGTTCGAAAAGCTGTACTAACGTCCTACTCATACTAAAAGCCCTACTAACGTCCTACTCATGCACATTTTGACGTCAATTTGAGTATGTGACTGTTGTGTATGCGAGTTTGTGTAGGCGAGAAATGCCCGGATGAGTACTAACTTCAGGGAAAAATGTTGTGTGGGTAGATAGGTTACATGACTGCGCAGCACAAAGATTGGGAAAGGGGGAAACAGAAAGCACCTTCAAAAGCGTAGAAAATCTAATTTCATACCAGTTATAATTTACATTATATCTAATTTATTAAATCCATAAACATTTACTTTCTCCATTTTAGCTGAGGGTGTGCTCAGTGTAACTATTTCTAAGCCTTGAGCTGTTGCCAACGAAAATTCCAGGTTATGTAAAAACTTTAAACTGTATTTCCCAGAACGTGCTTTGTTGTTTTTTTTCTTTCTTTTTACTACAATGGTGGGAACTTGCAGACATTGTAATGGATCTATTAACTTGAGGACAGGTATTAAATATAGCCTACAAACTTTTTCTGAAGTGAATGGGGGGCACGGTAGGCCTAACCTGCATTCTATATGAGAAATCCTTGCTACGGCCATGTTCAGTAAGTTAATTTAGTGTGCATACTAAAGCATGTCTTACATCTAAATAACTAATTAAGCCTATAAAGCCACATACAGTAACATTGAAGGTGAGAACATTGTTGAATAAATAGATAAATACTTTGGTTGCCATTGACACTCATAGGAAGAGCACGAACATGAGCTGCAAACTCTCGCGAGATTAGGAGACAACATGCGAAACCTAGAAAGTATCAGCGTGACCCGAGCGTGACTGACCAAAGGGCAAACTGCAAACCAAGCAGGGTGAAGAGGTAAAGGGTCACGGTGGAAGGGTCCTGCTGCAGCTTTAAACTTTCACCGACTGTTTTTACTGCATGTGATGTGAGGCGCTCCCTGTTTGCACAAAGCGCGCGCACGCTCTCCATTGCATAACTGACCCACATAACTTCCCACAGACACAAAAACAAAGCAATCGAAGAAGAAGTAAGGAACGCGCATTGTTTTTGAGCTTAGTAGGCTACCTGCGCAGGTGAACAGCGGTGTTAACGGTGCTTGCTGCTGTGTGTGAGTGTGGAGTGTTACAGTGTGTGAGTGTGTGTGCGTCTATGGCTGCAACTATGGAGCTCGGTTCGGCGACTGCGGGGTTCCGTGCCATGTTTTTGATGCTCACACCAAACGAGTCATCCTTCGAGCGAATGGAAGATGTTCCTCCTTATGTGCAGCAGGTGGGTACAGCCGCAGTCTCGCTCACTACGAGCAACATGTTGTGATTTATTGTGTAAACGTCCAAGGGGCTGGAAGATGAACTTGTCCTACTGAAAACTAAACAATAGTAAAACAACATAACAAACACTGATGTGAAGTGCTGTATTCAAAAGGGTTACAAAGAAATATGACAACAATCAAACAATGGTCCAGCCAGTGGCTTATTATTCAAATGATTTTCATGATCAAAGTTCAGGAAATCCCACATTTTAAGAAATGTAATACACAGTACACGAGCTATCAGTGCAAAGATGTGTAAATTATTTAACCATTTCTAGTCACACGCTACAGCTTGTTGTGATTGTGTAGAAGTCAAAAGGGGGTTAACTCTCAGAGCTGGAAGATTAACTTTCCTAAAGAAAAAAAACTGTAAAAGAAAAATAATCAACAAACAGAATAAACCTGCAAAATGTATGTGCTGCATTTAAAGTTTCCCATTTAAAAAAAACATTTTTTTTTGGAATGATAAAAGACAGAAACTAAAACTTATCATTTAATTAGCGCACACTTATTTCAATCTGTTGTGTAGCCTACTATTGTCATGTAATGGGCATGAACAATCATTCACATACGGCTGTTTGTGCTTGCTCTCAGCCTACTACTGTATTTCAAGTTATACAACCTCTCTCCCTTCCTCAAACTCATAGGATAGTGTTTGAACGCCATTATGTAATCGAGCCAAAGATTGTTTTTCCAGGGATCCTGAAATGTAAGTGTGAAGGAAGTTCTGTTAAGGTTGGAGGTCAACTCAGGTGGAAGAATATTTCAGGAGACTTGGATGAATTATGAAGCGATATTTATTACAGACTTGGCCAAGGAGAAACCGGACTGCAACTCTCGTGACTTGCACTTCAATTCTGACAAACTCATGCTTAGAGCTGTGTTTTAACCTCGCGCTATCTCTACCACCTCCCCGGCTCGGGCACCAAGCGTACCAATGTTTTGGTTCAGAGCTGAACACAGTGAACCATAACATTCTGGAGTCTCACTGTCTAACCCTACATTTCTCTTTCTGTGACATCACAGAAAGAGAAATGTAGGGTTAGACAGTGAGACCATAAAACACTCTTTCTGCCTTTTCTCAGGCTAGGATGAACCAATTTTTATTTTCTTTGCACATTTATACTACATAGGATCTCAGAATTCAATACACCTTCATATTCCCACCGGTGAAATAGGTCTTTAAGCTTTCATTGAGTCTTATTGGAATATGTATTGTAAGATGCAAGACAAGTCACACTGCATAGTCAGAATAGTCATTTCACACTCAGACACACTCACAATAACTATTACAACACACACACACACACACACACACACACACACACACACACACACACACACACACACACACACACACACACACACACACAGACACACACACACACACACACACACACACACACACACACACACACACACACACACACACACACAGTCTATCCTCAACTCTTCCCACTCACGCTTTTATAGCTTTCCCCATCCTGTGCTCTGGGGTCAGTTTCACAAAGACAGACAGAAGACGTCATATAACCTAGCTCACATGCCTGACTTCAGATAGACATCTAAATGCTACCGAGACCTATACTGAATACTTTCCTACCTCTCCTTCGTGCATTTTGGGGTTTGGTTGACTTCTCACTGTCATTTTACAGTGTCTAGGTTGTTGTCGTTTATTATAGAGAATGTCTGGGGCAGGTTTTAGAAGCACATGTTTGTTATGAGTTTTTTCTTTTATGGGTTTACATCAGGGGGAGGAGAACAATTACTCCCAACAGCATGAGTCCGTATAATCCACTACCAAGCATAATTAAACACATTTGTTATTGCTACAGGGCTCGGTGGTGATAAAATGTGTGTGTGTGTGTGGGTGTGTCTGGTAGAGAGGTGTGTGTGTGTGTGTGAGAGAGAGAGAGAGTGTGTGTGTGTGTGGTGTGTGTGGTGTGTGTGTGTGTGTGTGTGTGTGTGTGTGTGTGTGTGTGTGTGTGTGTGTGTGTGTGTGTGTGTGTGTGTGTGTGTGTGTGTGTGTGTGTGTGTGTGTGTGTGGTGTGTGTGTGGTGTGTGTGTGTGTGTGTGTGTGTGTGTGTGTGTGTGTGGTGTGTGTGTGTGTGAGAGCAGCCTGTGACTCAGCACACTTTACAGTCTGTTGTTATGTGTCGTTAAGTATTCGGCACGACTGTTATGTTGTTCTCTGATCCCAACAGGCCAAATTAACTCTAACAAACAAAACACACAATCTTCTAATTTTGGGAGTTTGGAATTACTGTATGTTTTTTTTCTGAGCTGTTCGGGGGGGATTTGATTCGTCAGACAGATGTGGTGGTGTGTGTGTGTGTGGGGTGTGTGTGTGTGTGTTTGTGTTTGTGTGTGTGTGTGTGCGTGTTGTGTGTGTGTGTGTGTGTGTGTGTGTGTTTTCCGCAGATAAAAGTGTATCGTCAGCGTGCTTGTCTTTAGCCGACATCAGTCATCCGTGGCCTGTTTTTGGGGAGAGAAACTGCAGACATCTGGTCCACAAATGTCTAGTCCCGTGTAATGTCAGATTTACAAGAAGAATCTAATAAATATAGTTTGCAAAAAACCAGTCCGCACTCCACACTGCATGGAGTGGAACTATGCTGCAGTATGAAACAGCACAGGCCTCTCTCTCTCTCTCTGTCTCTCTGTCTCTCTGTCTCTCTGTCTCTCTGTCTCTCTGTCTCTCTGTCTCTCTCTCTCTCTCTCTCTCTCTCTCTCTCTCTCTCTCTCTCTCTCTCTCTCTCTCTCTCTTTCTTAATTGGGATATTTTTGTTTATGTGTAGGAAGATGAAAATACATGAAGACATTTTTGGATGATGAAGGGAAAAATGAAGATGGAAGAAAATAAGCAAGAACGTTCAGACATTGATGAAAGAGCACAAAAAATAAAAACAGAAAAATCGGATACATTCTTTTTACTTTTGTACATAGCTGATTATACAAAGTATGTAGTAAGGTATACAATTGGGACACAATTTTACTTATTTATTTTATTTCATCATAACATAGAACCTTGAACATGCTTCCTGCTTATATATCCGGCACATTGCTCGTTGTTTTCACACGGAGGCTACGTCGATGTAACTGCACTTTCGGTGCAGAATCACCCAAACAGCATGTGGATTTCCACAATAAAAATCCAAACCGGATGTATAGGGCATCTGGGTATTTTCAAGCATGCTGCATCTGACCACAAGAACAGGACATCCTAAATATTTTTCTACCATACTAAATAGCAGGGAAGCATAGGATATTGCAACACACAAGTCTTTCTCCCTTGCATACTTTTCTAGACACAACTTACCCTGCTAAATGATTGTGTCTCTTTCTAGCCTACAATGTTAAAACTATCTATTAGACAAGGGAGAGTAAAGGAGGGAAGGATTGTAGGCTGGTGTCCAGGAGGATAACCCCCCCCCCCCCCTCTTTCTCAGCGGGGTTGGAGGAGGAGGAGGAGGGGCGGGGGGGGGGGGGGGGTTTGGGGGGCTGCCGGCCGTTTGTTAGCAGCAGCAGCTCTGCACTCTGCTGCCAGATGTTGGAGAGGGTTGCGTGTGATCGCAGGTCCCTAGAGGTGCTCTCGCCTCTGCCTGTGAACACACACACACACACACACACACGCAGGCACACACGTGCACACACACACACACACTAGCTCACACACACACACACACACACACTAGCTCACGCACACACACACACGCACACATTTGAACTTGACTCACACACACACACACACATTTGAACTTGACTCACACATGCGCGCACACACACACACACACACACACACACACACACACACACACACACTAGCTCACACACACACACACACACCTGCACTGTTCAAGTAGAAGCACTCACATGTGGATATATGCACACACACGCACCCATGCACATTCACTCACTCACTCACTCACTCACTCACTCACTCACTCACTCACTCGCTTCCATCCCCACACTTCCTCCCTCCCCACCTGCAGATGTGCTGCTCCTCTGCGGTCTCTCTCTCTCCGTCACGCCCCTCATTCCCTGGCTCTCTTGGCGTGTGTGTGTGTGTGTGTGTTGTTGTGTGTTGTGGTGTGTGTGTGTGTGTGTGTGTGTGTGTGTGTGTGTGTGTGTGTGTGTGTGTGTGTGTGTGTGTGTGTGTGTGTGTGTGTGTGTGTGTGTGTGTGTGTGTGTGTGTGTGTGTGTGTGTGTGTGTGTGTGTGTGTGTGTTGTGTGTGTGTGTGTGTGTGTGTGTGTGTGTGTGTGTGTGTGTGTGTGTGTGTGTGTGTGTGTGTGTTGTGTGTGTGGTGTGTTGTGTGTGTGTGTGTGTGTGTGTGTGTGTGTGTTGGTGTGTGTGTTGGTGAGTGTCAGGGTTATGACTGGTCAATGAGAAACCTTGAAGCTAAGAGCAGACCAGGCAGTTTTGACACGCTGCTGAAGTCGACAGTTGTGTGTGTGTGTGTGTGTGTGTGTGTGAGTGTGTGTGTGTGTGTCGACAGTCGTGTGTGTGACCCGTTTGCTAACTACGTCGCTGGCTAATTGGTCCCATGTTTGACAGACCCATTAAGAGGTTATTACATGTTTCCAGCGCAGTTAGAGAATCACAGGCCTGTCGCTGACTGTTTGCAGACTGCTTACCATTTGTTTAGTCATAACCGGTTATCAATGTAATCACTTAAATGATTGCAAGAACAGTCTTGTGCAGATGCTGGTGAATCTTGCATGTAGTTGTGTGCGATACCAGTCTTCCTTATGGAAGCTCTGGTACAAATCTCTGTTGTGATGTCTCTTTTTTTAATATATTCTCTGTGTGTGTTGTATATGGACCATGAGTCTGCCAATAAAGATGATGATGATGATGATGACTTATTTCTTCCAACATTTTGGAAAGTAGAATTTTTTTTTTTTGGTTTTGATTTTTGTCGGTGCCCTTTAAAAAAAATACCGTACTTTCCGCACTATAAGACGCACTGGACTATAAGCCGCAGGTGTTATAATGTTTAATTACCATATGTAAGAATTTGTGCACAGAGGGGATTGTCGGGAAAGAGATGGCTGCTTGAGGAAGCTCCCATTTATTAACATTTCAACAAACAAGTTGCATATTTGCATAACGTATTCAAGTGTTACCATTTAGTGCAATAGCTAGGGATGGGCACGGGTGTTTTCACTACTCATGTGATCGCTTGCATTCCTCCAGGATCAAACTATTCCTCGTTAAACTTTTTTCAATTTTTAGAACGCAGCGCATCTGTCAGCAGAACGGTGCATCGCAATAAAGCCAATAACCTGCGCTTAATGCTTCTTGTCAAACAGTCACAGTTACCATATGATTGTAAGGATTTATTTTCCACAAGTTTAAAACACATTTTCCTAACTGAAAGTAGCCTAATTAAATAAGCGGGCCACAATTTAACCCGATCGAGTAGGTCTGCGGTGGAGAGAAAAAAAAGAGACAGAAAAAAAGCATGGGCTGTAGTTGGCTAACAATCAAAATAGACACCATTTAAAGGGCAGCAAATAGGCTACAATAAAATTATTGTCCTACAATTTAAACACATATATAGGCTAAATAACTCACCAAAGCAGTAGAAGTAGTAGGCTAGTTGTAGGCTATATCCAACCGCGTATGCTCACTCCGTGTCCGTGACTAATTACCGCGACTAATACCTCGTTAACGGACCGTTACACCGGTCGGCTTTTGAATCTCAATCCTATATTCCATAATAAAGGCTTCTTAACTGTCGTTTGCTCGAATGTGCCCGAAGTCAGCCTGGCTTTTTTACGTGACTATCCAAGTTTTCCAGCACCGCATTCAGCTCCGCTGTGCTGTGGAGACCACACACTGGCTGCGCTGCACGGAGGTGGCAGTTATTTGCGGTTGCTGTTTGACACAACGCTTAGTTTATTTAACTTGGATCGAAATATTTAATTTTGTTAAACTTTATTTTATCCGTTTTAAGCCGTTTTGTACACGTATAACATTTTAAAATAGGGGCGGCCCGCCGGCCGGCCTAAAGGCTACAAACACTAAAAAAAACAAAAAACGATTTTCCTCATCCACCAATCGAGATCATTTGAAACGAGGAGTACTCGAGTACTCGATTACTAACGCCCATCCCTAGTAGCTACAGAACATATACTGTGCTGTGTAATAACAGGATCGAAAAACGGGGAAAAAGTCGCGGCTTGTAGTCCGAAAAGTACGGTAATAGGAAAAACCATGAAGTATCCTGTGCAGAATTAGCTGCTGAATAAAATAAATTTAAAATAAGGAAAAAAAAGTAGTTAATTGAAATATAAATCAAGGATATAAATAACAATGATTTTTTTAAACTTACCCTGCGTTCTAATCCCCATACTTCCCTAGTATTTAGTATGCCAAAAAAACATTTAGGATGTCCCAATACATGCACGTCAATTGTAGTATGCTGAAAATACATAAATGCCCCACTAACTCCAATAGCATTTTGGAGTATGTGTCTTTATTCGTGACATTTCTCGACATAATGAAAAAAAATCTTCCGAATATGATTTTTTTTCTCTCCTATGGCTCTAAAACTCTTCTGTACTTTAGTATGTAGTGTAGTAAAAAGAAAAAAAGTATGTGATTTGGAACGCAGAGTTAGTGTACATCATTTTGTCTTCCAAGGCTTACACAGGCCAACTTTAGCGTTCATAGTTTGACATCTCTTGCTGTCCGTTTGTTATTATTATGTACTCAGAAGGGGAAATGTGTGGTTTGTCCGCAGTGAAGTTTAGCTCTCTAGCAGTGAGGTCATTCCTACCTCCTGTGTGTGCGCGTGTGTTGTGTGTGTGTGTGTGTGTGTGTGTGTGTGTGTGTGTGTGTGTGTGTGTGTGTGTGTGTGTGTGTGTGTGTGTGTGTGTGTGTGTGTGTGTGTGTGTGTGTGTGTGCCTATGTGTATGTGCATTTTGGTGTGCCTGTGTGCATGTTGGTGTGTGTGTGTGTGTGTGCCTATGTGTGTGTGCTTGTTGGTGTGTGTGTGTGTGTGTGTGCCTATGTGTATGTGCATGTTGGTGTGTGTGTGCCTATGTGCATGTTGGTGTGTGTGTGTGTGTGTGCGCTCAGACAAATGTTTTGGGATCTCCGTTGTGCCAATTCGCTGCGGCTTCAGACCCATAGCGCCCGGCCCTCGCTCGGCGAAACAAACATCATGGATCACAGAACATGAAAGTCCTGCGAAGCTTTGAGCTCTTCTGCCAACACCAATATGCAAAGCTTCACACAAACCTTCTAACGGCAACAGTGTGGACGAGAAACTGTCTTTGTTTTCACAGTTTTGTACCAGTGCTGAATCATGATTCCCTCTCTGTGTGTGTGTGTGTGTGTGCATGTGTGTGTGTGTGTGTGTGTGTGTGTGTGTGTGTGTGTGTGTGTGCGTGTGTGTGTGTGTGTGTGTCTGTGTGTTTTTTTGTGTGCGCCTGTGTGTACGTGCATGCATATGTTTGTGTCTCTCTCTATTTGTGTGTGTGTGTGTGCATGCGTGCATGCATGTTTGTGTGTGTGTGTGTGTGTGTGTGTGTATGTGTGTATGTGTGCGTGTCTGTTTGTGTCTGTGTGCGTGGCTGCGTGCATGTGTGTGTGTGTCTCTATTTTTGTGTGTGCGCTTGTGTGCATATGTTTGTGTGTGTGTGGTTGTGTGCGTGTGTATCTTTCTGTGTGTCTCTATTTGTGTATGCCCGTGTGTGCATGAATTTTGGTTGTGTGTGTGTCTGAATGTGTATGTATGTGTGTGTGTGTGTGCATGTGTGTGTGTCTATTTGTGTGTGTGCATGTATGTGTGGTTGTGTGTCTCTCTATTTGTGTGTGTGTCTGCATGTATGTTTTCGGTGTGTGCATGTATGTGTGTATCTGTGTGTGTGTGTGTGTGTGTGTGTGTGTCTCTCTCTCTCTCTATCTCTATGTGTGTGCCTGTGTGCATGTGTGTGCATGTGTGTGTGTCTGAATGTGTATGTATGTGTCTCTCTCTATGTGCATGTGTGTGTGTGTGTGTGTGTGTGTGTGTGCGTGTGTGTGTGTGTGCGTGCAGGCCACTCCCTTCTTCGTAGGCCTGGTGCTGCTGGAGCTGCTGGTGAGCTTGCTGAAGACAGAAGCCCCAGTGCCGAGCCTCGGAGACGGACTGACCTCCATCTCAGCCGGCATGGTCTCCAGACTCCCACTGTGAGTGTGTAGGCAGCTCCCATTCAGCTCATTTATCAATGCCAAATTTTTTTTGCAATACAGTCTTGTGCCACACGACTGTATTGCATACAGTCTTGTGGCACAGTCGGTAAGAGTAGCCCAGGCCCCATGCAGTAGACCCAGGTTCGAATCCCGCCCGGGGTCAGTTCTCTGCATTTTTTTTTTTTTTTAACCTTTATTTCTACAGGTATATCCCATTGAGACCAAAGACTCTTTTGCAAGGACACCTCTTTTCCTTTCCCACGTTCCCATTCACACACACATTCATACACCGATAGCAGGCTAACTATCGACATTCACACATGCATGTCTTCCCCTCTCTGCCATTTAAATTCTGTCTCTACAAATCTGTCTAATACAGCAAAAAATATATTAAAAAACAAAATTGCATACAGTGGATTTTTGGGATTGTTAAGGTCAAGAGAGGTGTGTACTTTAAAGGTGCAGTCAGTGATTCTGGAGAACGCTTGTTGTCAAAATCAGTGAATATCTCCTCACGATCTGCTACCTGCCTGTGCTGTGTGTGCAATGAAAGAAAAATCAAGTCTTAATACACAGCCTAGACTCTGTAAACTGATATGTAAACAAAGGGTATGTAATCAAAAGGGCCCACTTTAGCTAGTAGCAACCAACATGACTGTCTACTTGGCTGTTCCTAGGCTGTGTATTAACAGCAGGTCGTGAGGAGATATTCACTGAATTTGCCCAAAAAAAATATTTTGACAAGTGTTCTCCAGAATCACTCCTCCACCTTTTAAAAGTGGTTTAAACACCATAAAGTATTTTTTTTAACCTTTATTTATACAGGTAAATCCCATTGAGACCGAAGACTCTTTTGCAAGGGGAGACCTGTTTTCCTTTCCCACGTTACCATTCACACACACATTCATACACAGATAGCAGCAGCTAACTATCGACATTCACACGAGGCAAGGTGGGTGAAGTGTCTTGCCCAAGGAAACAACAACTATGACACAAGTGGCAGGGTGGGGATCGAACCTCCAACCCTTTGATCATCGGCCGACCCGCTCTACCACCTGAGCCACAGTCGCCCCAAAATCTGTCCTGCATTTGGAGATAGCACAGACAGACATCTCACCACAGAGTTACACATTCTGTCCTGCCTGTCAGTGTGGAGAACAGCTATCAAGAGGAATAAGACAGATGAGGCGGCCCGTCAATGTGGTCTCAGAGCTACGTTTGAGGTTTAATAATGGTTGGAGGGTTTTCTTTATAAATATTTTATCCGCCTTATATGTATAAAGGAAAGGGTAATGCTGTAGTTTGCGCTGTTTTTTTTTTGTTTGTTGTCCTTTTCTTGCCTTGTCATAATCTTATCTCCAAGCTGCACCTTGGCAAAGAAGCTGATCATGATAAATAAATAAAAATGTGCATGGGCTCAATGTAGCACTTACATGTGGAACTTAGTATTTTGGTTAATTTTAAGCTATTATACTGACACGATTCTTGCTGTTCTGAGTTTGTACCTTCATAGTTAAATGCCTTTATTGGAAATCGCTTTTGATAAAACCATCAGCTATATGAAATCTAAGATAATTAACTTTTTTCTTGTGTTAGCTTACAACACATGGTGAGTGAATTAACTACATTTATTACATAGTTACCATTGCTATTGAATAAGTTCCGACTGTGTAGCGGACAGTTTTTGGCTGTTATAATAACACGTTGCTTCAATTAATTGCTTTATTTTTTGTATTTATTTTAGTAGCCATGCAATATGCGGGATAATGTATAGCGAACGGGTCACTCGCAAGAAATAAAGACCTTCAAGCACGTCGGGCTCCTTTTCACCTTGTTATTGGATTTGAAAGGGCACATATTAAACTAGAAATCCCGCGGAGATTTGGAAAGTACGGGCCGCCCGTGCAAACAGGGGAAGAAAAAAAATCACGGCCGACCCCCGCGGCCCGAGAGGCTTTACCGTAGAGCGACGCGAGGCGCGCACGTCCGACAAACGATGAGTCGATCGGAGTCAGGGGGAAAGGGGCGTGGCCTGTCAAACATTGCATCGTTGAATGACGGTTTTCGCATTTGTGGCCCCCTGTGGGTTAACCTCGACAAGCTTAGAGTGACACGCTACCACATGTCTTCCGCACGTATCCTGCGAGTTTCACGACGATAGGACCTACGGGCAACGAGTTATGGCCAATTTGTAATTAAGCCCCGCCCCTGCGTAAACGTTTTAGTCAATGGCGGCCATGTTTTCCAAGCTATCCTACTGATATTTTTCGGAGACGTGCTTCACAGTCCCCCGGGGCTTCGTGAGACATTTGGTGTCGATAGAGTAAAACGTGAAAAAGTTGTGGATAAAACCCTGTTTTTCAGTTTATGCTAATTAGCCGAAATTATTTCCAGGTTGACTTTTATGGTCCGAGAGGCTTTTTTGTAGAGCGCCCTAAAATACACCAGTGTGAGAAATTTCAAGTCAATGGGACTTACGGTGTGCGGGGCGCGGCCTCTCAAACTTTCTTCAGTCGGGGATTAATAACAGCGCCCCCTAGCGGAAATTAGAAAAAAATTCCTTTGAGCGAAATTGTAGAGCACCATGAGCTGTACATGTGTAATCAATTTCAAGTCAATCGGAGTCGGGTGACTTTTGTGGCGCCCCCTATGGGTTAATCGCGATAAGCTTCGAGGGACATGCTACCACATGACTTCTGCACACACCCAGCAAGTTTCATGATGATAGGACCTATGGTTAAGGAGTTATGGCCAATTTGTGGATAGGCCCCGCCCCTGTGGCGCCCCCTACGGGTTAATCACGATAAGCTTCGAGGGACATGCTACCACATGACTTCTGCACACACCCAGCAAGTTTGATGATGATAGGACCTAAGGTTAAGGAGTTATGGCCAATTTGTGGATAGGCCCCGCCCCTGTGGCGCCCCTATGGTTAAATCGCGATAAGCTTAGAAGGACATGCTACCACATGACTTCTGCACATACCCAGCAAGTTTGATGATGATAGGACCTACGGTTAAGGAGTTATGGCCAACGTGTTATTAAGCCCCGCCCCTGCGTAAACTTTTTGGTCAATGGCGGCCATGTTTTTCAAGTTGTCCTACTAATGTTTTACGGGTATGTTTATTGTAGTCCCCCGGGGGTTCACGAAAAATTTGGTGTTGATACAGTCAAATTGCAGAAAGTCGTGGATAACACGCTGTTTTTCACTTTATGCTAATCTGCGGGAAATATTCCCTGAACACTTTTTATGGTCCCAGAGGCTTTTTTGTAGAGCACCCTAACATACACCTGTGTGAGAAATTTCAAGTCAATCGGTGTTACGGCGTGCGGGGCGTGGCCTGTCAAAGTTCGTTCAGTCGGGACTTCATTACAGCGCCCCCTAGCGGAAATTCAAAAAACTGTATAATAGCACACCCCGCGGGGTGGGGACGGACATTCTGTGAAATTTTTGCGTTTCTACGAGCAACGGTGTGGGAGGAGAAGCAGCTAGAAATATGAGGGAGAAGTCAGAAGAAGAAGAAGAAGTATGGTGGAGAGTAATAATTACGGGTCCTCTGTATTACTGAGGACCCGTACTTAACTATCTGTCCCTCCCTCAGGCTGCTGATGCGAGGCTGTGAGCTGACGGCCTATGTGTTTGTGTGGGAGCGTTTCCGCCTGGTGGAGCTGCCCTGGGACTCTGCCTGGACCTGGTGGCTCACCTTCCTGGGGGTCGACTTAGGATACTACTGGCTGCATCGCATGGCTCACGGTACTGGCACTAAACACACATACGCACGCACGCACACACGCACGCACGCACGCACGCACGCAAGTACAAACAGACACTCTCAGTCAGTCAGTCAGTCAGTCAGTCAGTCAGTCAGTCAGTCAGTCAGTCAGTCAGTCAGTCAGTCACTCACTCACTCACTCACACACACACACACACACGCACGCACACGCACACCAATGCACACAGCCCAGAAAAAAAATTTGTTTACCAAATATTTTTAATAGTGAACAAGTTGCCTGCTGTCAAAGGTGTTCAAATGTAGAATACACTTTTCAAAGCGCAATGCTTATGCTC
Organism: Ammodytes dubius; assembly: GCA_026122265.1. Lineage (NCBI taxonomy): Eukaryota > Metazoa > Chordata > Actinopteri > Uranoscopiformes > Ammodytidae > Ammodytes > Ammodytes dubius. The sequence goes on from CM047509.1 coordinate 29,816,125, forward strand.
ATATTCCCTTGAAAATGTTCCTCAAAAATAGGTCATCATGCCATTGTATTCATGCTACAAAGGTGCCTTCCATACCTTTTTACACATTTAATTTGATGGTGTAGTATAGGTCGAGTATGTATAGTTTTTTTTATTTTCAGTGATAAGTACATTGAATTAGGTTATTTTGCCAACATAGCTCCACTAACTACACCTGCACTAAAACAGACAGTCTCTCCCTTGCTCTCCCTAACAAAAGAGTACCTTCCATACATTTTGACACATTTAATTTGATGGCAGAGCATGTATAGTTTTTTTATTTTCAGTGATAAATACATTGAATGTTAGGTTATTTTGCCAGTATAACTCCACTTGCTACCTTCACCAAAATGTACAGTCTCTCCCTTGCTCTCCCTAACAGTAGAGTACAAAGGGAGCTGATGATAAATGGTTGTAAAAGGTTGATTTAGTTGCCCCATCCCATCACAAATATAATGCTTCCAACTCATTGACGCTTCAAAGATGTCCACCATACATTTTTACACATTTCATTTGATGGTGTAGTGTAGGTGGAGTATGTATCGTTTATATTGTCAGTGATAAGTACATTTTAGGTTATATGGTCAGTAAAGCTCCACTAACTAAACCTGCACTAAAAAAATACAGTTTCTCCCTTGCTCCTCGATAGTACTAACACAAGAGTACCTTCCATAAATGTTGGCACATTTAATTTGATGGCAGAGCATGTATTGTGTATATTTTAAGCATACTGAATGTTGTATAGCTCCACTTGCTACCTTTACCAAAATGGATGGTCACTCCCCTTGCTCCTGGATAGTAATGACAAAAGAGTACAAAGGGAGCTGATGTTATAAAGGGTTGTAAAAGGTTGATTTAGTTGCCCCGTCCCATCAGGGAGGGGGGGTGGAGATAGGAGCACACACATCATGCTTCTCCGGACGTCGCGCAGGAAGCAATTATTCCTGAGTTACATCGTGTGTGTGTGTGTGTGTGTGTGTGTGTGTGTGTGTGTGTGTGTGTGTGTGTGTGTGTGTGTGTGTGTGTGTGTGTGTGTGTGTGTGTGTGTGTGTGTGTGTGTGTGTGTGTGTGTGTGTGTGTGTAGCAGTGCAGATGTGAGAGGCGGAGGTCTCCAGAGGGCCCTGCTCTTAACCCCACAGCTCTCAGCAACACACTGTACACAGCCCTGGAAAATATTAAGAGACCAGTCTGGATTTTTCTTAAATCTTCATCTCTACATTACTTATTGAAAATGCTCTAAATGACAATATTTTTTATTGTGAATTCGGTAGAAATGTTGTCAGTAGTTTATATTATAAAATCAAAATGTTCATTTTACTCAAACATATGCCTCTAAAGAGTAAAACGAGAGACACTGAACATTTGGAGTGGTCTCTTAATTTTTTACGGAGCTGTATATATTCAGGGCTTTCTAATGTCCTCCATCACTCCAAGCTACAGTGGCCTTCAAGGACAAGAACAATTCTAAATGTTAAACAATGCACCTGATGACATTCCAACTATGACGCTTTCAAGATGGCGGCAATAGGCCTTGGTCCAAAATATGCAGAAATATGGACTTATATGAGAGCCTTTCTAAGGGGAAGAAAAAAAAATCAGCTATTATGCACTAAATTAAACATACTTTTGGATATTATAATTACTTTCTACAAAATCTGCTAGGAAATAAAACCCAAAATTCTACACACTGCAGGTTTAAACCCAAAAAATATCAAATATATAATACCGCCGGATACAGTGTTTCTACAGTAGTAGTTTGTGATCTTTCCATGTGTGTGTGTTGGCTGACGGCTGCAGAGGCCAGATGCTCAGGCTGCCACATAGGAAGAGAGCTATTTATTTGTGGCCTGAACCAATGTGTATTTGTGTCAGTGGCACATCAAGCTAGCCCGCCGTCTAGTCCACATAGTTTGGGATGAAAGTGAAAATGACTGCCGCTGTGTTGGTGTTAGAATGTGTGTGTGTGTGTGTGTGTGTGTGTGTGTGTGTGTGTGTGTGTGTGAGAGAGTGTGTGTGTGTTGTCTGTCTGTCTGTCTGTCTTGTGTGTGTGTGTGTGTGTGTACGATCTGTGTGTGTGTGTGTGCGCCTGCCTGTCTGTGTGTGTGTGTGTGTGTGTGTGTGAGAGAGTGAGTGTGTGTCTGTCTGTCTGTGTGTGTGTATGTGTGTACAATCTGTGTGTGTGTGTACGATCTGTGTGTGTGTGTGCGCCTGCCTGCCTGCCTGCGTGTGTGTGTGTGTGTGTGTGTTTAAACTGTGGGGTGTGTGTGTTTTTAAAGCCGTCTGCCTCAGCCCGCCAGGATCTGCCCAACATGATTTTGAGGTGACTGAGAACATTGCCCCAGGACACTCGGTAGAAGTCATTTTAACATTTTTCCTTAATCCTGATTTTAACTTAAAATACATTTAGCTCACACACCACCGCGGCATGGAGCGTATTGGACATTACTATTATTGTGATGGCGGTGTCTGAAGGTCTGTGTGTGTGTGTGTGTGTGTGTGTGTGTGTGTGTGTGTGTGTGTGTGTGTGTGTGTGTGTGTGTGTGTGTGTGTGTGTGTGTGTGTGTGAGATGGATGGCGGTGTCTGTACGTCTGTGTGTTGGCACTTCTCCTGTAAACAACACATCTCCACTGGTTTGAGGGCGATGTTGAGGGAGTTGGGAGCATTTTTGTACGTTTAGCTTCGTATACATGAGGAGGTTTTTTCGCTTTTCAGTTTCAGATTCAGAATCACTTTTATCACATCTTATTTTACTGTACACAAGAGTAACATTCTTAGGCTTGGTTCCTCAACATGACATTGATTTTGTGCAAGTTCATATCAGGCGTATGTTGTAATGTGCATGCAGAGATGAATATGCTGACATAAAGGTGTGGGCAATCTTATTGACCAAGGTGGAGCAGTGCGAGTGAGCTATTTGTGAATGCAGGAGTTAACACATTACAAGCTCTATTGAGGAACCTTATGTATCGTTTTATCTGTCGCTTGAATGACTCTAATAATGAAATCATAATGCTGCTGTCGAACCCAAGTTATAGCGCAGTTCGCTACCAATCATACCTTTGGAGGCATTGGTATAAGTGCCTTTTATAATTTGTCTGTATGTTTTTATTCTTATTTATGTGTGTTGTCTATTTCTTGTATTGTATGTTTTTTTTAAATGGACCTTGAGTCTAATAATAAAAGTTGATGATGATGATTGGTAGTAGTAACTTTCTCAGGAGCATTTTTGTGCATTTAGCTGCCTGTAAATGACTAGAGTTCGCTTTTGTACAAGTAGAAAGGGAATGGAAGTTCATATGAGACTCATGTTATAATGTGCATGCAGAGATAAATATGTTAACAGAAATATTTTCGTGATCTTAGTAGTTCTAACTTTTTTCAGGAGAAACCAGACTTCTCAGACATTTTCACCCTTACAAATCTGGGTTTGTATCTATTAATTTTACATGTGTTTACAGTATATGTATAAGTAGTGCACTAAAAAATTGAAACGTGTAGCTGTGTGCCCTTGAAACCAAAATACTTCAATCCAAAGTCTGGCTATAAAACTGGACGTTAAACCAATAACGTCCAATAACTAATAATATCAATAATAAACAATAGTGCTTGTTGGGAGAAAGTTGTTGAAAGTTTTTTTAAACTAACATATTTTAAATTGATGGCAGAACATCACTTTTCTGCATGTTATTGCTGTGCATTATATTTAGTAATTGTTTTAGCCCCTAAGACACACATCCAACTAAGCATGCCACTAAGCTCCATAAGACATTCCCTGCGTTCCAAATCACATACTCTTTCTCTTTACCACACTACATACTAAAGTACAGAAGAATTTTAGGGGTCACAGGAGAGAAAAAAAAATATATAAGGAAGTTTTTTTTTCATTATGTCGAGAAATATCAAGAATAAACACGAATACTCCAAAAATGCTATTGGAGTTAGTGGGGCATTTATGTTTTTTCAGCATACTACAATTGACGTGCATGTATTGGGACATCCTAAATCTTTTTCTGGCATACTAGATAGTAGGGAAGTATGGGGATTGGAACACAGTGATTATTTGTGTTACAGTTTATAGTAAGTTTATTTTGCCCCTGGTTTATGTGAGGTTGAACCCTTCAGTTTTGTTTATTTATGTTCTTGGTGAACATGTGGGAAAGTGTGTTCTGTGTGTATGTTCTCCTATGATGTAATGAAAACCCCAAACAGGAACCAAGACCTGAGTTGATTCCAATATGACCATGTTAACCAGCACACAGACAGACAGACAGACAGACAGACAGACAGACAGACACACAGACAGACACACACACACACACACACACACACACACACACACACCCAATCACTCACCCTCCCACCCACTCACTCACTCACTCACCCTCCCACCCTCCCACCCACTCACTCACTCACCCTCCCACCCACCCACCCACCACTCACTCACTCACTCACTCACTCACTCACTCACTCACTCACTCACTCACTCACTCACTCACTCACTCACTCACTCACTCACTCACTCACTCACTCACTCACTCACTCACTCACTCTCACACACACACACACACACACACACACACACACACACACACACACACACACACACACACACACACACACACACACACACACACACACACTTGTATGGAAAAGCACACACATACTTAAGCAGAAAATAGAGATATTTGTAGAATACTTTACACAGACACAGAAACACATTCACTCACTCACTCACACACACACACACACACACACACACACACACACACACACACACACACACACACTCACTCACCCCCACACACACACACACACACACACACACACACACACACACACACACACACACACACACACACACACACATTATTATTTGTAGGTATCACAGTGGTCATGTGTCCCTTCGTGCTGAGTAATATCTAGTGAACGTATTGAGGAGGTTTTTAATGAAGTGTGTGTTCCCGTCCCGTTGCCCTCACTGTCTGACGATGTCTAAGGGGAATAATGACGTCTGTACTCTGAGGTTCTAAGGGGTATCACATATCTGCTCGCTGTGTGTGTGTGTGTGTGTGTGTGTGTGTGTGTGTGTGTGTGTGTGTGTGTGCCTGTGCCTGTGTGTGTGTGTGTGTGTGTGTGAGTCTGTCTCCCTGTGTGTGTGTGTGTGTGAGAGAGAGTGTGTGTGTGTGTGTGTGTGGAATCCTTCTATTTTGAACTGCAGAATCATGTCTCGAACAGAAAAAAAACAAAAAAAAATCTTTCCACTTCCCTGTATTTCCTCCCCTCTCCGTCCTCAGCCTGTGTTGTGTTTGTGTGTGTGTGTCTCTCTCTCGCTCGATACGTTGTGGTGTGTGTGTGTGGTGTGTGTGTGTGTGTGTGTGTGTGTGTGTGTGTGTGTGTGTGTGTGTGTGTGTTGTGTGTGTGTGTGTGTGTGTGTGTGTGTGTGTGTGTGTGTTGTGTTTGCTTTATGGAACATTGTGGGGTCGCGCAGGATAATTGTCTAGTGCTGAGTGCCCGCAACGCTCAACTAAAGGATATAATATAAGTTTTTCCTCTTGTTATACCAATGAGACGGGAGCTCTCTCTTTCCCTCTCTCTCTCTCTCTCTGTCTCTCTTTCCCTCTCTCTCTCTCTCTCCCTCTTTCTCTCTACCTCTCTCGCTACCTCTCTCTCTATGTCTCTCTCTCTCTCTCTCTCTCCCTCTTTCTCTCTCTCTCTCTTTCTCTCTCTCTCTCTCTCCTCGCTCCTTCTCTCTCCCTCTCTCCCTCTCTTTCTCTCTCTCTCTCTCCTCCTCTCCTCTCTCTCTCTCTCTCCCTCTCTTGCTCTCCCTCTCTCTCTCTCTCTCCTTCCCTCTCTCTCTCTCTCTCACACTCACACTCTCTCTCTCGCTCCTTCTCTCTCTCTCTCTCCCTCTCTCTCTCTCTCTCTCTCTCTCGCTCCCTCTGTCTGTCTCTCCTTCTCTCTCTCTCTTCCCCTCTTTCCCGAAAACCGCAAGGACAGGGTCGTCACGCCAACAACGTCTGACTCCTGGCCGCGCGGCGAGGTCATTTTGGTCAAACCAAAATTCTGACCCTCTGAATTTTTTTATTTTATTTTTTTTCCAGAAAAAGTTTCGACCAAAATATTTACATGTGTGGAATGGATGTGGCCTGTAGCGAGCATAGGGAAAATGAGAGACATGTCGGATGCGGTCAGAAAAGTATTTTTTTTAAGCAGTTTAAAGAGGGTCAAGTCAAGTAGTCATGTAAAGTAGCTATGAGGAACTTTTAAATATTTCTGAAACAGTCTCATTGTTCCTCTGATGATCATAAATAACATGAGACCATTAGTGCAAAGAATGCTATTTTTATTTGATATAGTTTTTCCTAATGCCTTTATCATGGGTACGCTCACCCAGGAACAACAGCTGGGGTCGTGAAAGCACTACCGCTTTTGTCCAAAGGGGGCGCAAGAAATAACACAAACTGAAAGTTCCTCGTAGCACCTTTTTAAGGAGGGCCAGCCTTATTTTATTGCATTCATATCTTGGAAAAAATCAGCAGAAACGTTGCGTCTATTAATCCTATTGTGTCAAGAAATACCAGCCATAAATCCACATTTTGAATTATAAGGGAAAAATTGCAGTATAAATCTACCAAAAGAGGCAGAAGTGACATCTTCCTTGGGGCGCTCCGGTGGTGTAGTGGATAGAGCGTGTACCATATTGACTCTGACCTTCGTTGCAGTGGTCGTGGGTTCAAATCTGACCCGTGGACCTTTACTGCAGGTCATCCCCCCCCCTCTCCCTCTCTGTCTCCCCATTTCAACTCTGTACTATCTAATAAAGCTTGAAAATGCAAAAAAAAAAAAATCTTAAAAAAAAAAAAAAAGTGATATCCTCTGCTGGGAAATAGCAGCTCCTTATTAGACCCAGTAAAATATAATGTTCAGTTCGACCCGGTTTTACGGCCGTTTTATGGTTTTTCATAGTTTCCTTTGCATGGTTCCCCACATGAAGGGGACGGGGTGATTAAGTGGAAAGTTCTTTTTAAAATGTCCTGGTCGTCTGAGCTGATGCCATCTCTACAGAGGACACGTTTCTTACTTGGTCTACGCTCTACTGCCATATGCTGCGATCTCTGAGATAGCAACAGATGGAAAGGAAAGTGAGGAAAGTGAGCTACCTCTGTCTGTGTGTCTGTGTGTCTGTCTAGCTGTCTGTGTGTCTGTCTGTCTGTGTGTCTGTGTGTCTGTCTGTCTGTGTGTCTGTCAGTGTGTCTGTCTGTCTGTCTGTCAATGTGTCTGTCTATCTGTCTGTCTGTCTGTCTGTCTGTCTGTCTGTGTGTCTGTCAGTGTGTCTGTCTGTCTGTCTGTCAATGTGTCTGTCTATCTGTCTGTCTGTCTGTCTGTCTGTCTGTCTGTCTGAAATTCAATGTCTTTTTTTTTTTAAAGGTTTTTTTTTTGCATTTTTGTTATGCTTTTATTGATAGTGTAAGACAGAGGTGAAAGGGGCAGAGAGAGGGCTGGAATCGAACCCGGGTCCGCTGCTGGCCGAGGCCCATGGGGGGGGACGCCCTAGTGAAATTCAATGTTATCAGCTTAAAAAGTTTTGAGCAAATAGCCTGTGACTTGATCCTATTTGTGGCCTTTTCATTTGGTATTTTCGGCGAAGCTACGTCTGCAAAGGCAAACCTGGATTTTCAAACACACACACACAACAACACACACACAACACACACACACACACACCACACACACACACACACACACAACACAACACACAACACACAACACACACACTCAAATAATACTTAAATATTAAATATTTGATTGAACTCTGATCATCACTGCATATCCCTGAATCAATATACTAGTAGCTTAAGTTAGTCAATTTCCTCAATTAATTCTTCACAATGGATTTAATAATGGTTTAAATCGGGGGCGCTCCGGTGGCGTAGTGGATAGAGCGTATACCATATAATCTCCGGCCTTCGTTGCAGTGGTCGCGGGTTCAAATCCAACCCATGGACCTTTACTGCAGTCATCCCCCCTCTCTCTCTCTCTGTCTCCCCATTTCAACTCTGTACAATCTAATAAAGCTTGAAAATGCCAAAAAATAATCTTTAAAATAATGGTTTGATTATGCTTTTGAAGAAGCAATGAATTTCGAATTGCTAAACAGTCTATCTTCTCTGAACCTTGATATACAAAAACCTTTCCCTTTGGTTTATGTATTAACAGCCATCGAAGCTCATATTACACACACATTGGTTCAATAACCTCGTGGCCACTAAGAAAACAAACAGTCATATTCACCCACATTTTGTCTGCTGTTTCCCCCTTTTTTCACCAAGACAGACAGACAGACAGTTGTGTGCGTGTCGCGTGGTGTGTGTGTGTGTGTGGTGTGTGTGTGTGTGTGTGTGTGTGTGTGTATGTGTATGTGATGTTGTGTGTGTGTGTGTGTGTGTGTGTCTATCTGTGTGTGTGTGTGTGTGTGTCTGAGTGTGTCTGAGTGTGTGTGTGTGTATAGACAGACAGACTATATTTATCCAAACCCTTTTTTTTCTATTCTGAACGGGCCCTAAACCCGCTGGTTTTGGTTGGACCAGGGGGCCGACTGGGGGCGACTGGGTTGGGATGAGGCCGGGTTGTTGACAGGCCTGTTGATTCTGTTTATTCTAAACCTTGTATCGCCGAGTGCCACTAATAGCAGCTCTGCCTCTGGTGCTGTGTGTGTGTGTGTGTGTGTGTGTGTGTGTGT